>CM056393.1:32470847-32908347 GCA_029718625.1 Synaphobranchus kaupii | reverse complement strand
ACAAGTCTTTGCACAGGTGGAGTAAGTTTCTGTGGATCTGGATGGTGTCCGTCCGGTTGTACTGTAGGTGGACTCACAGGTGGAGTAACCCTTACAAAAAGGTAGTACATAAAGGGTAATTTTTAAAAACGATAATTGTAAGTACATCAATATCATTTTCTTTTTTCCTGATTTTTCCCTTTTTTCTCCCAATTTGGTAGCCAATTGGACCCTATGCAATTAAATTCCCCCCGTGTAGCAACCGCTAGAGAATCGCCGCTGCAACCCCTTTGTCCGGTAGCGGGAAGGAGAGCGCCACGTCCTCTTCGGGGCACGACTCCTCGAGCTCCTAACTGTGATTCCAGGGCTGTCTTATGTGCGACGATTCCCTCCGAGTCCCTCCCCCCACCCGGGGAGCAGCCGCCAATTGCCGCTCCCTCAAGGCACCGGCCATGCTCGGATCTGGCAGGACCGGGGATCGAACCCGCATCCTCGGGGCGCAACCGCACAGACAGAAAGTCTGCGCCTTTGTCCGCTGCACCACCGGGGTGCCTAATATTATTTTTAAAGTGTATTTTTATAAAACTAAATTACCCCTTTTTAAGTGTACCTGAAGTATTTCCAGGAACTACACTTCAAGTATACCAATTATTAAGTACTTCTGAACTTTGTATCCTAAATTACTTTAGGTATTTTAGTTTGCCACTGGATAGTGAAAGTGCGCTTTAAGTACACCACTTGGGATTTAGTTCAGAAAAAGTGTCCTCATGGCCTACTTTAATGTAATGTCTGTGGAATGTGGGAGGAAACCGGAGTATGCGGAGATGGGGAAAACTCCACACAGAAAGGCCCCTGGCAGGGATTCAAACCCAGGACCTTCCAGCTGCGCGGCAAGCGCACCACTGTGCCGCCCACAGCAGAGATCTATCCTTCTTTACCAGGCACTGGGAACAGAGGCCACACTGGCGCACCAGCATTTGGGGACAGGTTACAAGTCAGAGGAGTGCGTCCTTGGTGGAGACACAAAAGGACTGCAGTCTCAGCTATCTGCACAAACAGCTTTCAACAGAGGCAGACAAAGCAAAGACAATGGAATGCAGCTCCTCTGGGCCTATTTCAGTTTACTTCTCTCACATTAATAAGATACAACAAAAAAATAAATAAATAAATAAACTGTCACAAAACAATAAGGAAAAATGACCACACTTTGAATTGTACTCTTTTTTGAAGGCATTCCAGCTGTAAAATGCTAGCTGAATCCAAAAGAGAAGACAACAGGACTAAACAATCACTTGTAAAAAAATAAAATAAAATAAAAATTTGAAAATTATGCTGACGTTTTACAAAGCTCTCAAACTCGCCATTAAAAATCCAGGCACGTCTCCATACAGTAAACATGGAGACCAGGGTGAGTGGAGTCTTTTGATGATCTACAGCTGGGCGTATTAACTTTTTTTTTTTTTTACATTTCCACCACCCCACTTTGCTGATTTAAGCAATGAAAGTGTTCACTCTTTTGCATACTGAATTGTATTTATTTTCATTAGATATGGTCTGTTATTCTGTAAAGTCTTCCAACATATCTACTGGAATTACTGCCTTATTCTGAGAGCTATTACATAACACAATTTCATCGATCACAATTTTTAGGTCCTTTGAAGAAGGGTGTTTCCAAATGGTGCATCCAGGATTGTGATTCACTGATGCGTCCTAAGGCACAGACAGAATCCAGATTGTGTCAGTTTCCTATGTCACAGATAGAATCCAGATTGTGTCAGTGTCCTAAAGCACAGACAGAATCCAGATTGTGTCAGTCTCTTATGGCACAGATAGAATCCAGATTGTGTCAGTGTCCTAAAGCACAGACAGAATCCAGATTGTGTCAGTGTCCTAAAGCACAGCCAGTATCCAGATTGTGTCAGTGTCCTAAAGCACAGCCAGAATCCAGATTGTGTCAGTCTCTTATGGCACAGATAGAATCCAGATTGTGTCAGTGTCCTAAAGCACAGACAGAATCCAGATTGTGTCAGTGTCCTAAAGCACAGCCAGTATCCAGATTGTGTCAGTGTCCTAAAGCACAGACAGAATCCAGATTGTGTCAGTCTCTTATGGCACAGATAGAATCCAGATTGTGTCAGTGTCCTAAAGCACAGACAGAATCCAGATTGTGTCAGTGTCCTAAAGCACAGCCAGTATCCAGATTGTGTCAGTGTCCTAAAGCACAGCCAGAATCCAGATTGTGTCAATATCCTAAAGCACAGACAGAATCCAGATTGTGTCATTGTCCTAAAGCACAGACAGAATCCAGAATGTGTCAGTGTCCTAAGGTACAGCAATAATCCAGATTGTGTCTGTGTCCTAAAGCACAGACATAATCCAGATTGTGTCAGTGTCCTAAAACAGACAGAATACAGATTGTGTCATTCTTGCTGTACCTTAGCACAGCCAGAATCCAGATTGTGTCAGTGTCCTAAAGCACAGCCAGCATCCAGATTGTGTTAGTGTCCTAAAGCACAGCCAGAATCCAGATTGTGTCAATGTCCTAAAGCACAGACAAAATCCAGATTGTGTCAGTGTCCTAAAGCACAGCCAGTATCCAGATTGTGTCAGTGTCCTAAGGCACAGACAGAATCCAGATTGTGTCAATGTCCTAAAGCACAGCCAGAATCCAGAATGTGTCAGTGTCCTAAGGCAGTGGTTCTCAAACTCGGTCCTGGGGACCCCCTATGTCTGCTGGTTTTCGTTCCAACCACAATTGCAATCCCAGAATTTTAACAAGCTGTTAATTTATCTTAATTGGGTGCTTTTCATGTTTAGAGGGATTATTTACCCTCTTAAACCACATTGTCAGAAATAGCTATGCATGCCATGAAGAATAAATGTCCCATTACAAAAAGAGAGGGAAAATGCTTTAACTGGTCAAATGAAGATGTGAAGGTGAAGGTGAATCAATAGGATTCTAATTGGTGAAATTGTGGACACATGGTCACCAAAACTAACCATTTGTTAAATAATGAAAAATTCAAAGACAAAGCAAATGATAATGAGTCAAACTTGCATTGTGTTAATAAATTGAAGGAAAAAATTATGAAGGAACTTAAACCATGTGTGCTCAACACAACCCAATTAGGAGCCATTGATATACCTCAGTCTTTAATTTGACAGTTAAAAAAAAAAGGTTAACTCTTTTTGTAATTCTTTCCAATATAGCACAATAAACACAATAAGTGAACATGGGACCTTTATTCTTCATGGCGTGCATAGCTATTTATGACAATGTGGTTAAGAGGATAAATAATCCCTCTAAACATGAAAAACACCTAATTAAGAAAAATTAACCACTTGTTAAAATTCTGGGATTGCAACTGTGGTTGGAACAAAAACCAGCATACACGGGGGTCCCCAGGACCGAGTTTGAGAACCACTGTCCTAAGGTACAGCAAGAATCCAGATTATGTCTGTGTCCTAAACCACAGCCAGTATCCAGATTGTGTCAGTGTCCTAAAGCACAGCCAGAATCCAGATTGTGTCAGTGTCCTAAGGCACAGACAGAATCCAGATTGTGTCAATATCCTAAAGCACAGACAGAATCCAGATTGTGTCTGTGTCCTAAAGCACAGACATAATCCAGATTGTGTCAGTGTCCTAAAACAGACAGAATACAGATTGTGTCAGTGTCCTAAAGCACAGCCAGAATCCAGATTGTGTCAGTGTCCTAAAGCACAGACAGAATCCAGATTGTGTCATTGTCCTAAAGCACAGACAAAATCCAGATTGTGTCAGTGCTGACTCTGAGGATCGCTGCATAGCACACTGAGGAACTTAGATATCACTGGATATCACTGGAAAATCACTAGCACTGACAACTGATTTCAGAATTCAATTATGAGCTGTTCTGTTATTTGTCAAATGCACTCAGTCAATCAGGGTGGTTAAGGTCCCAGATAAGGTGATTGCTCCAAAACAGAAAATGTCAGAAGCTGTCAGGCCCTGGGCATTGGGACTGCAGCCCTCCGGACTCTACTGACAGCACATAAAGAACACTCTGGAGCCTCTTCCTCTGTCTGGGCTGGGGCCTGTAATCGATACCAAGAGATCTGTGGCTCCATCATTGGGAAAATCCAGGATAGCCTCCCTGAGCCCTAATCTGATTCGCTCTCTGATCGTCCCGCGCTATGTCTCACGACGGAGCAAAATGAATGACAGCCAGTCACTGATTTGAGTCTTCATTAGCATAATTGTTTTGACACAAGCAAAAAAAGGAAAGGAAACTCTACCCTACTGTAAATATGCAAAAGCTAGTAACAAAATTAAAAACCTTTAGGGTATTTTGTCAGCTGTTTGCTCATGTGATCGGTTGATAAACTTAACACTTTAAAAATCCCCAGAAGCTTAATTTATACTTATAAAGTGCAAGGTTAGACAATAAAAAAGTGATCTTTGGTATATTTAAATTAAGTTCAATTATATCTTTGGAGGGGAGGGGTGTGTGTATATATCCTTATACTTCTCCTGCTCTAAAGGAAATATCAATTGGGATTAATCTGACAGTACTTTCCCCAGTTATGAATTCAGCATTTGTTTAAATAATATCTTTTCACAAGCGGCCTTTCAGCAGCCTAAGTAATTCTAACTTTGTCTTATAAATGACAGGCAGTCTTTTTTCAGCCTATGGCTTTCTTTCCTTAAGCAACTTGTGTTATGTGTATGGTTATGTTTTCCATAGCCAAAAAACAAAAACAGAACAAAAACAAAACATCAGTAATTTGGAGACTGCCTCCCAAAGATAATAATGGTGTTATGACAGGAAAGAAAATCCAAGTAAATAATTATCTGATTTACATATTTTCCTGTGAATGGAACAGAAGTAAAAACACTCTTAGATTATATTATTTAAATATTAATATGCCTTATTTACATACGGTATGGCCACAAAAGTGGGAGTCGATAGGCAGTGAGATGCAACATGTTCACCCTTCATCCGTAGACAGGGACAACCAGCACAAATGTGTAGTGCTCTTGGCTTTATAAACATTTGATCTTTATTGAGCTTACTCTTGCCTCAAAGGTAACTGTGAATCGTGTAGACAGCAATATGTCTAACACCACAGATCAAAAGCTGTCGTAACGCGGTTTCTGTTTATGCTAATGCTGTCTTGAATTTGTTACACTGGCCTGCATATGCAATCTGACAGGGAAAAAAACAGCTTATTTTGCAGACTTAAAAAGCGTAGTAGGTGGCACTAATGTGCCTGCTTGGTGTCTAGCCTTCGATCATGCTGGAATCAAGAAAGGCAAGGCTGCAGATGGGGTGGTATTCCCCACAGATTTGGCTAAAGGCACTGAAGCAGAGCTGCCAATCCAAAACAGTGCAGTTTTTTTGTGCATGTTGAAACACACTCCCCAACTGAAAAAAAGCATGCACGTGCGCGTGTGCGTGTGCGTGTGTGTGTGTGTTCACGGACACAAACACATAATAAAACGGTATTTGACAGTCAGATGATCAAATACTTAATATCCTGACTTTCCCTTCAAAATGTCTTTTGTGCACACATCTGAATAAATCCATTAACCCACAGGAAACATAAGTACTGTATATTTTTGTAAACTAAGGCTTTGCACTTGGATGATTCGAACAGTGCAGGTTACCACGTTCCACGGGTCAATAATCGGGCAAAAGCTCAAGAGGATCGTCACGTGGCACACAATGTCAAAAAGGGGTTCACGAAAGAATATAAGCTATCCAGTTATTTTTTTTCCTGGGATAGCCATCACATAAATCACAAGTGATTTGATTGACCGACATGTCGAAGAAGAAGTGACCTCGCAATCTGTTCTTTCATGAAAGGTTAACGGCAACATTTGCACAGCTGCCTAGCAAATATCAATACCATAACTTGCGCATGAAATATCTGTTTGTTTGTAGTGCTGTGCCGCAGCAATCACTCAGCACTTTGTCTACTTAACTGAAGCACATCGCATCATTATTCCAGTTTACCCAGCGATACTCAACATCATTACTTGCGCGTATTGATGAAACATAGCTATTTAAGACGAACAATGCTATCCAACCCAAATGAAATATCAGAATGGGGTCATTATTTAGTTTCTATCAGGTTGGTTAAAAAGTAAACATTACTTAAAAAGTTTCAAGTGGAAAGCGATGAGTGTTCCCCAAGTGGAAAAGAAAACATAAAATAAACAAGTATTAAGCAAAGAGCTTGGAGAGATCCAGATCAAAGGAGGATGCTGTTGAATATTTCCACTGCAAAAAAATGTGTTTGCAAAATCAGACAGCCATAGGCCAGCATATACCGCTGGTCATAAATGTTATTAGCCTTGTGCTTTATTATGAAAACCATTTTTCATAGATTGTGTCCGCAGAAACCATCCAGACCTCTTCAATAAAGACCCATACAGATTTTCCTCTTATTTAATTGTGCAGGTGGTGTCACCGCATCAATGATCCATCAGATGCCAGAGAATACCTCATTAGTATAAAATCTATAGACATTAAATAAAAAATGAGAGTTCCAGGTGGCGGAGGGAGATCTGAAGAAAGGCTTGTCTCCATGTGAGACACCCCTCCCCAACGTAAGAGAGAAATATGGTCATAGATATAGAACCATAGATGTGACATCTGTCATAGTTAGCGGCACAATTTTTGAGACCATACCCAGGTAAGATGGTGGCCGGTAACCATGGTTTTATATCTATGAGCCAATCATCAGCTATCTGGCTTCTGAGACCTGATTATGACATCACAGTGGGTTAGAAAGTACATAACACTTTGCCATAGGTTCCTATTATAGCTGTACCCATAGATATAGAACCATAGATATGACATATTACTTAAAGTAATAGTAATTTGGAATTCTGAAATGGAACAATTTGGCAGCCATCTTACCTGGGTATGGTCTCAAAAACTGTGCCACTAACTACGGCTGTGTTCGGAATCGCTCCCTATTCACTATATAGTGCACTATTTAGGGTATCGGCCATTTTGTAGGGTGTCCAAAATTCTAAATGTCAATTTGACACCCTAAATAGTCCACTCAATATCCCCCACAATGCACCACAAAATGTAGGGTACAAACGATGTAGGCTACACTACATGACCGGAGTTTTTTTTTTTTGTCAAGATGGTGATGGCTGAGCCTGCGCTCGTCTACAAATGTAAATATAAATGCAAGTTTCATCTTGTAGCCTATATTAAATCAGTTTAATCGGCTTTATAACCTAAATATAAATAAACGCGGTAGATTAAATATATTACAAAGTGTTAGCTATTTTTTTAATTTAACAATTATTACTGTTTAATGAAAAATGCAACTTAATTAGCTAGCTAGCTACCTAGTTACCTAACTTACCTATCTACCTACAACGAGACAACAAAACCCTTGTTCAAAATTAAAAAAGAAAACTTTTTTTTACCGTTTCTTGCATGCTTTCTCACCAAGCCGGTGACCGCTGTCACGCAAGCGTTGCGCGTTGCTAAGTAACCTATTCAGACTATGTAGTGTCCGAAATCACCTCCTTCTTTTCCACCAGTGAATCCCTATCTAGTGCCCTATGTAGATTCCCTAAGTAGTGTATAGGGAGGGAGTGAATAGGGAGCGATTCCGAACACAGCCTATGACATATGTCACATCCATGGTTCTATATCTATGGCTGTACCCAGGTAAGATGGCTGCCAAATTGTTCCATTTCAGAATTCCAAATTACTATTACATTACATGACAGGTCATATCGATGGTTCTATATCTATGAATACGGCTTTCAACTTCATATCCAAGCTCTTTAATCTAGCATCATGGGCAAGGACTTCAGGATATGTTACTAAGGAGATTTCTGCAGAGGTACATTGATTTTGCCCACAACAATTATTTAGTGCATGAATTCTGCTACTCTGCAAAATTTCCTCCGGAGAATAGCAAGTAGGTGCCAAATGGTAGGGGGATAGAGGGAGAATTTAGGCTCATACCGCAGCAGTAGTGTGTCCCAGATTTTCATAGTGTAGAGGGTTATGAAAGACAAAAGTTAAAGTCTTCACGCTTTAACACCCGACACAAGGTGAGCGAGACTCTGCAGTATTGTTGAGACAGAATGATGGAGATATTTGTTCTTTCTCACCTAGAAAAATAAATCTTTTTAAAAAAAATTTTTTTATAACAACACTCTTGTAATGGCACACAAATCAAATCAATATCAATGAATGGATCTATACAAAAATCTGCAGTGGTGGGCTTTCTCTGCTTTTGTGAACAATGGGTAGAGCGAGCCCAGATATATAAGCCAGCAAAGCTGGAAGGGATAATAGTTTTCATACAATCCGAGGCATTTTCCATTTTATGTAAAACGGAAAATGGAAGAAAACTGTTTTCATGAGAAATGGCGAGGTATAAATAGACAGGGAAATCAAGACTGAACACTAAGACAGCTTATCTGATTTGCTCATCATACGGTATCATAACGCATAAAATGAGGTCCGTGCAATGCATTGCCGAAAACATTCCTCATTATTTATCGCGTTTCTCTAACAATAGACTATGATGGAAAGCTGTTTAACACACTGTCAAAGTGAAAACATTTAAAATACAAATGCCTGGCTGGAAGCCCAGGCGTCTGGGGACAAACTCATATTTCAAAACGACTACATAAACATGATGCTCTCCTCAGTCGGAGGGCAGCGGTTGACAGACTGCACTTGTTGCTGAACTCTGGCCATAAACCACAGCATAAAGCATTAAAGTTGGTTTGGCCCGTGAAACGTGACAGATGTGGGCGAGGTCAAGCGAAATTTCCGCTCGTAAACGCGCATCAAAATTCGATAGATATTCAGATCTCAAGAGTCGCTCTTCTGCATACATTTGACAACGAGTTCTGGGTTTCAATACAGTCCCGCAAAAAAAAGGGACGTTTTCATTATAAAGTTGGAATTAATTGTAACCAGCTGGTTACAAGTTCTAATCTTGAGTGCGTGGGGGGGTACCTCTCTTGTGTAAGGCGTTTCACTTCAAGTGCTATAAATGGATGATATGTAAAATAAAGTGTAAACTAGTTAGTCATGGATAATGGCATTTTCTCAAAAAATAAACAACAAAATATGGAAATAGTCATATAATATTTGTAATGAGGGCTGGTAGAGGTTAACACCCAGTAGATGCTTTTATTTTGTATACTCACTCACATACAAGGTTCTCCCTGGAATCCCTGACAGGGGCATATGTGCAAGGGGGGTGGAGCCTTGCACATAAAGTAAATCCCATTCTCTGGACTCGTAGACTCGTGGACTCAAAGGCACGTTCTCATTAAGTCCGTGAGCGCTTATGGCTGTCCCATTGTGAAAACAGCATTTTTGGCAAGTGCCCTTATGCAGACTTTTCGCACCCTGTACCCGCATCAATGCAGACTTACCTGCCCCAGAAAATACGCCATTAAAGTCTGCAGGTCTCCACAAGGGCTGTTCTGGTTTCAGCCAGTGTCTTATCAGGCAGCTAGGGAGTAACTATCTGCAGGCTACTGTGCAGCTACCGTCTGTGCATGTGACTGCAGCTGCGCAGCTATGCCACTGTTGACATCACCCTCAACCGCAGCCCTCTCCTCCCCCTCCCCAATCCCACTCCCAGCTTGGTAAATCCAGCCACCAGTCTCTTGGGGAGAACATTCCTCACGAGACTATGGTCTATGAGACTGAATAGTCATACTTTAAAAAAAGGTTCATTTACCAGGATAATGAGGAAGTCTATTCAAACATTGCCTTTCCATTCCTCTTTCTCCTATGCACATGCACACGACGTTATGTGCGCATGGCAGTGCATTTTCAAAAATATGGATACAAAATGTGGCAAGAGCAACTCAGAAATTAATTTCAGCAGGCGCATTTTAGATCTAGGGCGATGGATGGAGAAAAAGAAAGACGGATGGATTGAGAGTTCCATATATTTGCATATTCTTACACTTATTCAATAAGTTTCTGACTTCGCTATGACCTGAAACCGTCAAGTGACAGAATGTACCAAGTGCCAATCCATTTTCATTTTCCATTTTTCAAGCATCGTGTTTCTGTGGTACAAACACTTCGCTATTATAGGTTGATTAATCGTCAACAATAAAAAAAAAAAACTGAACATTTCATCAGTTCACAGACATTAATGCTACTTGTTTGTGAGGTATTAAAGATCGATTTCTTAAATTTGTACTAATGAGAATAGGAGCTCTCAGAATCCCCCTGCTTGTTATTCCTGTCTCCAAATGAAGACAGTTCAAGATCACAATTAGGTAGACTGATAGTTTGCAACTGGAAGGCACTCCTTGGAGAATTATCATTAACATATTTATTGAAGACAGAGGAAATAAAAAAAGAAGTGAGCATCAAAAGGAGAACATGACATATAACACTATTTCTTAGATGTCCTTGACTTGTGACACATTTTTAATTTCATTAAATTGAAACCCAAGAAAAGAAAATCTGAAAAACAATCAAAACAGTGGAAGGCTAAGCAATGTGAAATCAAATACCCACAAACCCCTTATAACAGCAAAACAAATATGCCACTGACATTTACGATGGATCAACCGAAAATGCAAGGAACTACCACGAGAATATAAAATATCCTACAGTGAAGAGGGTGTTACCTAAAGTGACACATTTAACTTGTCTTGACAGAAATCTAATTAAAAGACTTCATAACAAGTATTCGGAAATCTTCAATGGGGAGCCAAATTGGGTTTATAATGGAGATTTAAGTATATAAGTATAAAGATTTAAGTATAAAGATTTAATTAAATCTAATATTTGTGCACAGAATAATTGTCTTGTCATCCATTCAGGCAGTCTGTGCAAAAAGACTATGATCGTAAAAAAAGAGAAGAGAAAAAAACCTCAGTGCATAAGTAGACTCCAGGAATCTTGAGATGGGGAAGCTAAATCTCGTGTATCAAATGAAACATCTATTTTCCTCAAACTCATAAAACTGTCCAGCATCATAAAGCGTGAGACGCCGCCCGTGGCGCCGACCCAACCGAGTGAGGCGGGCTCATCTACCCCCGGCTATCGGCCACGGAGGACCGGAGACGAGGCGCAAGGAGGCAATGCGAGCACCCGGTGGTCAAGAAGAACCAGCAAGTGGACCACACAGCCACTGATCCTGTAGCAGAGCACCGCCGCGGAGTCCCCAAAGAGACAAGCGGTCTGCAGTAGGATGATGCTGCATAGTTCGGGAGAGATGCGACCGGTTCCATTATCCCGTATGAATGACGAAAGAAACCTGTTCCAGGGACCCAAGATGAGGCGGCCAGTTCCCCTATCTATCACAACCCTGCGAACTCGCCAACACTGGAAAAGGGCGACTGGATTTCCCCTTTTCATTGTGAGTGTGCGATCCAACAGAGGAACCTATTTAACGGACTTTAATTCAAGTAAGGCTGTAACATGGGCAATAGCATATTAGTTAGCAAAAGAAACATGTTTATGACTGGATGTATGTAACTGCTAATGAAAGGTTAATGTGTGTTCTGTAAAAGTTTTGTGTTACCGTTTTACTTTGGATGGGTTTATGCCATCCACCGCACTGCGTTAGGTTTAATGCATCCACGCACAGAGCGTATCTTGCATGCGATCTATCTTTAAACACTAACCAGCCGTAATATTAACACTGCACGCTGATCTCAACGCACACGCATTTAAGTTTACGGCTATCCCTTATGTGTGTGGTATGGTTCATGCGCCACCAGTAGCTAGCTCCAGCAAAAGCTAGTTTCAAACCTCCCTCCATCTTAGTTTCTTTGTTCTCACTGAACACGTGTCCGTGGCAACCCCCACACGTAGGAGAATATGGAAATTCCACACACGCCCAACGCGACACACACACACACACACACACACACACACACACACACACACACACACACATAGTTTGTTGTACATTATAGTAGTGAATCGTGCCTTGCTCTGTTTGGTACTTTGTGTTCAATAAACTATTACATTTATCCAAGATTGCCTGTATTAATGTTGCTCTTGTGTTGAACTGAATCGGCCAATGCTAATCGCAGGGATTCCCCAAAATGCCTTCACCTTCTAGCTGGATCATTTATATTAATTCGGTATCAACTGAGTACATGATATTGTGATTTTGCTAAGACAATTATTAATGTGTAATTTTATTGGTAATTCATTTAATTATTAATTCGTTACCCATTTTTAGTTAGTATATTCTCTTTTGAGAATAATATATACATTTTATGAGACTGATTTATAATACAAAAACCATGCCACCAGTTGTATAAGGATGGTAGTGGTGTGTCGCAGTACATAAGTGATGCCCGTGTATAAATAGAGGTATGTCCCCTACATTTTTGGTGCCCCGCGTACGGACTCTGATGATTGAGAGATCATGTTACTGATCGTCTTTCTCACTGCTATCAGACTGGTACGTGGTCACTACATTTTTGGTACCCCGTGTATAGATTTAAATGAATATTCCCTACACCTAGCAACCACAAGAAGGAAAGATTACACAAAATCTAGGCCTGATGCATGTTGAGCATTGACGCGGCAGAAGCCTGGTCCTAAAGAGGCCTCCTATGCCCTTGCCAAAATTAACTCACACAGGGTTGTGTTTTTCTTCAGGGTCATGACCTTAAGGGAGTTATGTGCATCACAATAGGAAGCTAGGATGATCTACTGCACCTAATGCCTAGCTTCCTGATAGCATGTGTCATTAGATTTAATGGATATGAATAAGCCTCTGCGTTATCAGCAGATGTTTCTCTTTGACCTATCTGAACAGGATTGGTATGGGGCTCTTATCAGGTGGTAAATATACTGGTATGGGGCTCTTTTGTCAGGTGGTAAATATACTGGCTGGTGAAAATTGTTTGATCATCTTTAAAATGAAAGCAATTCATTTGGTAAAATAATTTTTCAATATAGTAACTATAATAGGGAATAGTACAGACATACTATAGGGAATAGACAATCGTATAAACATATTTGCAGTATTACCTTGCAGTTGATGTCAAAGCCAGATTATGTGGAGAGATATAATTACCTATCTATGAATATAGATATAATGTCAATTTGATTCAGCCTTGAAGTAGAACGGATGCTGGCAGCACAGAAATATGAGATGCTGTGAAAAAATACAGTATGCACAATTGGCTATTTATATGGTTTATCTGAAACATGTTTACTGAGATGACAGGTACAGTGCCCTCCACAAATATTGGCACGCCTGGTAAAGATGAGTAAAAAGGATTATAAAAAATTCACCATTTGGTAAATTAGCTTAATCTCACACTGAAAAAATTAGAAAAATCCAACCTTTAATTGAAGTAAATTTATTCGGAGAAAAAATAATCCCTCATCAAGAAATTATTATTTTGAACAAAACCACGTGTGCCACAATTATTGGCACCCCTAGAAATTCTTATTAACAATTTTTAAAGTCGATCAGAGTGTTTAGGAATGTTCAAGCAGTAATCTATGACTTCCTGTTTCACTGGGGTATAAATATGAGGTGACACAGAGGCCATATTCCCTTATTCATACTTGAACGTGGGAAAGATAAGAGAACACACAAATCAAATGAGGGAAAAGTGTGTTGAGCATCATAAATCAGGGAATGGCTATTCTAGTCACCTGAAAATGCCCATATCTACAGTTAGGGCAATACTTAAACAGTTCAAAGCAACTTGTCTGGAAGAGGACCCAAGTTTATTTTTCCCCCACGCACAGTGAGGAGGATGGTAAGAGAGGCAAAAAAATCCCCAAGTATCACTGTTGGAGAATTACAGAGGAAAGTAGCATCTTGGGGTCATCAAGTCTCCAAAACTACCATTAGACATCACCTCCATGCCAACAAATTATTTGGAAGGCATGCCAGAAAAAAGCTTTCCTGTCATTTCACACCACAAATGTAAGCGCCTGGAGTTTGCTAAATGCTAATGGAACTTTGACAGGAACCGTGTTCTATGGTCAGATGAAACGAAAATTTAGCTTTTCGGCAACTAACACTCAAGGTGGGTTTGGCGTAAAAAGAAGGATGGCTATATCGAAAATATCCTGATCCCCCACTGTTAAGTATGGTGGAGGTTCTGTGATGTTGTGGGGCTGTTTTTCCTCCAAAGGCCCTGGGAAAGTTGTTAGGGTGCATCATGAACTCCATGAAATACCAGGAAATGTTAAAGAGATACTGCAGAGGCTTTTCTAAGGCCTTTTTTACCGCTTCAATTTGAACTGGAACTCGTGAGTGGGTGTGGTCATATGACGACGGTGCCACGTAGTCATATTATGAATATTCATACGGTCAAGGAGTGAAAGGGTGTGTCTTGGTGAACTGACTCAGGCCCCCACTGAACTCAGCCCCCTTCCTGCTCTCTCCTCACAACTACGTCTTCGCGATCGAGGAGAGGACCGGGGATGTAACCGAATGGTAGAGCTGACGTTATCTAGCTAAGTTAGCTTGTTTGTCTGCCTAAAGTAACGTTACTATTAAATACATTCAAATACACAGCAAAACCCAGTCACACAGTAACGTTAGTATATTGAACACAGCTGGTTGTAGCGCCCAGCTCCACTTGGTCCAGAGAGAATTGTTATCATTTATTAGCTAACATTATTCATAAATGATAGCGATAACTAGCTATTTAGCTAAGTTACCAGTTCTCTGGACCAAACGGGGCTAAACTCACACACAATAGACTGCTTTGCATTACCTAATTTATCCATACATTCCGTCTCTCGACAGATTATGAAAGCTAACAGAGCCAGTGGCATTGCACCGAGGAACGATATATCTCTGACTCCTTGGCATAATGCAGGCAAGTTAGCTAAAGATACCAAAGTAAGACGTTGTAGATGAATAACTCTCTATGGCTATGTTCACACGGCAGGTAGAAAGTGGCACAGATCCAATTTTTTCCTCAAATGTGACACAGATCAGATTTTTTTTATGGAAGTGTTAACAGCGAAAATCACATTGAATCTGACATTTCAAATTCTCATTTGGGCACTTTTGAATGTGGGATTAGATGCCGCTACATAACCGATTGTGTCAAAGCGACCGCAGTCTGTCAGATCGGAATTAATGTGACTTTTTGCGTCATTTTTGATGTAGCTAGCAGGGCATTAGAACGTGTACGCACGGGCTAGTTAACTCACTATTGTACAGGGTAGGTTATCAACAGATTCACATTATATTATCATGTGTTGTCATTTTAGATAAGTGGTAAATGTGCAAAGCAGTGGATTTATTTTGGGCACAAACGATACACCATGATAATAAATCGGAAGTAGGCAACGTTTTTATATCATTCACGGACAGCTGAGTTACCGTTTTGTGATTTAAAATAATGTTAGAACTGTCCATATTATTGTCTTGGTTTGTTGCACGGTATTCATTATCCACAGTTTTCTCATGTAGCTGCTTACCGAACGTTATGGTTGTCGGTCCAATAGTGTGTCAATAGTTTAATCTAAGGGTGCGCTGATGTTAGGCTATACGTTACACATGAAGTTGAACAGATGTGTCATGTGATAGCTTTTTTATATTGTGTATTTTAACACGGCTGGAACGCTGTATTGACCAATCTTCATCCCGGAACTATCCGTTTTATAAATGTTATATCGACTGGTCTCACTAGCCAAACGGCCGAGCGCTCCATTTTCTTAACTCGCCCGTCCTCAATCACTCGCCCAGGCGAGTGAGCGAGGTTAATTTCATGCCTTGCTTGAGTTTCACTGAAACCGCACATGTCACGGTCCCCCCATTCCTGGCTCCGATCTCGCATTCACGAGTCACTGCACAGAAGTAGCAGCCATGGCAGCACAAAAAGCTAGTAAAAACCTTGGCTTTTTCCCCGTCTCCTCACCCTTACCATTAGCTCCACTGCACATCAACTTTAAAATTAATGCAGAAGCTGTGACTTTGATGACTTCCTTTTTGTTGTTGTTTATTTCTGCAGGCTGTGTAACAGGCGCTATGTCTTTTGCACGGGTCATTTGAGGAGAGCAATCGGTTCACACTGGAATCAGATATGGGCCACATTAAAAAATTAATGTGAACAGCCAAACAAAAAAAATTATCGGATCTGAGCAATAAATTGGAATTGAGCACTAATGCCTGCAGTGTGAACGTAGCCTTAGTAGCTCGATATAAGTCATAATATTAACGTTAGCAGTAATACAAAGCCATTCACATTTTGAACTTGAACTAACTGGTTAGCAGTACAAGGGTCTCAGTCTCAAAGAGGAAAAAAAACCCGTTGCGTTGGTCTCTGATTGTATACCACGTGCCCAGCCGAGACTACCCCTAGGACCACCTCAACTCCACCCATTTTTATGTTAAGGATCTCGTGACGTCTCGAATCCCCAGAAACCAGCGTATTGGTAAGCCTACATAAAAACTCATATAAAACTATTTTGACTAAACATGAGATTTTCGGACATAGACAGTTGTGTATGATTATAATCTAACCCAAAACATCGGTTTTCAACGGGAAAAGTCGGTTTTTGACTGCAGTATCACTTTAAATCTGAATCTGGCTGCCTCTGCCAGGAAACTAAAACTGGGTCGTCGTTGGATCTTCCAGCAGGACAATGATCCAAAACATATGACACACATGGTTAACTGAACACAAAATCAAGCTTCTGCCATGGCCATCTCAGTCCCCTGACCTAAACCCCATTGAAAACCTGTGGGCTGAGCTGAAGAGGAGAGTGCACAAGAAAGGATGCACTCTCTGGATGATCTGGAGAGATTCTGTAAAGAGGAATGGTCTCAGATTCCTTGCTCTGTATTCTCCAACCTTATTAGATGTTACGGGAGAAGACTCAGTGCTGTTTTATTGGCAAAGGGAGGTTGTACAAAGTATTAAATGCAGGGGTGCCAATAATTGTGGCACACGTGGTTTTGTAAATAAAATTAGTTATTTCTTGATGAGGGATTTTTTTTTTCTCAGAATAAATTTACTTCAATTAAAGGTTGGATTTTTCTCAATTTTTCAGTGTGAGATTAAAGCTAATTCACCAAACGGTTTTTACTCTTCTTTACCAGGGGTGCCAATAATTGTGGAGGGCACTGTATGCCATCCATCAATTTGCAGGTTGGCAGGGCATATCCCCTACCTATACAACACTGCAAGTCAGGCACTTTTTAGAGATTTTCCACAGAAATGACTAATGACATTATTTTACCCTGCTACTTCATTCGTAGTGAGGCTGTTAAAAGCTGTTAAAACGTCTCATAAAACTTCCCCCTGAAAATCAACCTTTCTTTTTTACAGTTTCGCTTTCTTTTTAATGTGTACAATTATAAATATTGTCACGCTTCAATTCATGCCACAGAATTTGGTATTCTGTAAATTATAGCTCCCTCTGACCATTGAACAAGACAATAGGCTTGAAAAAAAAATCTTTTCGCCTTTGGCAAGTCAGAGCTCTTGAATGAGTAGCCCGCCAGGTTGTGTTCAGGAATTTAAATAATATCAATGAGAAATCAGCCGTCGCTACACACACCGTGAAGAATTATAATCCCCCTTGCCACTGAAAGATAACCCAATGCCGTCTCTGACTGATGGTGCCAGAGTGAGCCAAGAGAGTGACTTTTGTACTTATTCACCCCCGAGCACTTGCCCACTACAGTGGCCATTCAGATCAACCAAGCAATCCTTGAACACCTCAAAGCACAGGTATTCTACAAGGGACATGGCCACAGAATGCTTAATTCATGTCCCATCCCTGAGCACTGAAGAGGTGGAGTCAACTGAAAACAGTATGTCATGCAGAAAGCATATGAATCTCTGAGGAGGCAGTCAGGTAAACACAGTAAGCCATTCCCAACCCCTGTATAGTTATGAAGAGATGGAGTCAGAATAACAAAGTAAGAGAACCTCAAACCCCATGAGTTCTGTGAAAGCACAAAGGAGAAGCAACACAAGCCAGTAGACCAAGGCAACCCACCGCCATAGTTTTACTGGAAGTCGCATCTACTGTATAGGATACAAAAAGCATGTCTGATCTGTGGTGATAATAAGCACTGAAAAAAATCTTCCACAAGGGTATGTGCCTCGCCAGCATGTGCCAGCATTGTTGGCTATACCCACAAAGTTTTCTGTTTTCAGTTTTGCTCAGTTGCGGTGCCATGTTCTAAACACGAGAGCAAACCCATAAATATCCTGAAAATAAAAAGGGCTCACTGACTGGTTCAATTTTCTACTAGGGCCAGAGCAAATGCAGTCTGCCCTGACATCTGTCACAAAAGAAAAGCGTAAATACCTGTTGGGTTTGTGGGCATTACAAAGTGAAGTGAGATGAAAACAAATAAAATCACTTAAGGCCAAACCCACCCGATTAAAAGTGAGAGATGCAGGCGAGTCGGGGTGAACATATGGCAGCACTAAGCACTAGAAACTCCTTGACCTAAAGCAAAGTCCTTAGAGAGTCTGTCATAAAACATATTTGAAATTGCAGCTGAAAGAGGGTCTTAGAGGGGAATGGAACCGCAGTGTTCTGTATAAATTAACCTTCTAACTAGCTCAGACCAAAAGAAAGGTTTTCTTGATAAAGTTCCCCCTGGCTATCTGGAATTAAGACCCCACCACTATTCTGTGCCTGAATGAAGTTCACAGGTGACACTCTGAATGTGTTAGGTCAAGGACTTAAGAACTAGGTCAAAGACTCAGAATACATAATCTTCTCGCAATCGAATCACTAGCCTCCAGGGGCTTTTCCAGGGCTTTAAACTTAATAAAAATCCAATTTCATTCAAGAGCCTTTGGTTTTGGAAGAGATTGATGTGGCATTAGGTTATTAACTTGGATATGGTTTCAGCCATGTTGCTGTACTGGATTTCACATTGAAAGAAGACAAACAAGCTAATGGCAAGGCACAGTGACTGCTGTAATAATGTATTGTTTTACATCTTTGTGAACCTGGCAGTTCACCACGTGTCTTTTGCAACCTTTGTTTAAGCCTGTATTTGCACTACAAGAGGAGGTTCAGAAAACAGACAACACCTCAACACGTGTAGCATATAGCTGATGCAAGGTAGGAGGATTGGTGACATTGGACAGATTTCTTTCACTGGGAGCGGGAGGTATCTGTGGTTAATACACTGATAACGGTTGAGCCGTTGTTTATCTGCCAAGGTTCCATTTGATGCTATAACTGCTCTGCTGCGCATCACCTGAAACCCCTCAATGAGGTGCCTCCAATCCAATTCAGTGGAAAAAACACACCTCACACTCCAGATGAACTGATTAATCCCTCAGACACCATGGTTTCAGCCTAATTCAAGCATTGCACATAATGAAAAAGAAGAAAAAAAAGAACTACAGCCACCTTTAAATTTAAAGTGTGACCTGATGAATGTAGCTTGACATTTTTTGGATGGGATTTTTAAACAGGGCTACACAATAATCTGAAACACTGCACAGGGCAGCATCAAAAGGAAAGGAAAATCTCTCCAAAAAAACAACAAAAAAAAGAGTAATTATTTGTGTTCTGCTTAACGCCCCATCTGTTAAAAACCTGACTTCAGCTAATGATGATTTTTAAACCAATTTATCATGCCCAATATGTATGGCCTTTCATTTATTATTTTCTGCTTATCAAAGCCTGGTGCATAGGTGTATTGATAATTATTATGTATTCTCTTTAAATGTAAAATCACTGCTGGTACAGTATCCTAAATACTTCAAAACATTCATAATGCAAAATCACAATCCTGATTGCCAATCTTGTGTGCAATTACTACTACCCAGCCCCATTGTGGTAAAGCAATGACTTTATACTCATTCACCCTTTTTAGTGGCCACTCAGGTCTACATCACCAAAGTGGCCACACTGAAGGGCCTAGGGCTCCACGATAGCTCCATTTGGGATTGAGCCTGTGCACTAAACGCATCAGGCCCATCCTCCCAATGAGTTCTGAGCAGGCAGTCATATGACCAAGGTAAGCCACGCCCCCCAACGACATGCAAACAGCAAAGCTTCACAACCTTACCCAGATACACGATGCAATAATGTGCTGTTGTCAGAATGACATACACTGCCCGGCCAAAAAAAAAGTCGCAGTTGCACCAGTCATGCATAGTGCCCACTGTCCAAGCCTCTGGAGGCAGTGTTATGATCTGGGGTTGCTTCAATTGGTCAAGTCTAGGCTCAGCAACGTTATGCAGCAATAAAATTAAGTCAGTTGAGTACCTGAATGTACTGAATGACCAGGTTATCCCATCAATGGGCATATTCCAGGAGGACAATGCCCAGATTCATCGGGCTCAAATTGTGAAAGAGTGGTTCAGGGAGCATGAGGAATCATTTTCACACATGAATTGGCCACCAGAGTCCTGACCTTAACCCCATTGAAAGTCTTTGGGATGTGCTGGAGAAGACTTCACGGAGTGGTTCGACTCTCCCGTCGTCAATACAAGATCTCTGCCAAAAATTAATGCAAGTCTGGACGGAAATAAATGTTGTGACGTTGCATAAGGTTGTCGAAACAATGCCACGACGAATGCGCGCCATAATCAAAGCTAAAGGCGGTCCAACAAAATATTACAGTGTGCAACTTTTTTTTTGGCCGGGCAGTGTATATTAATGCTTCATGCTGGTCTGACAGAAGAAAAACACAAGACAAATTCAGCATAGTTTCCAGATGACAGGTTCTTCTACTCTCAAGACAAGTGGCTATTTACACGCAGACAGATTGTGATCAGCGCTCTTGTATGAAGAATAATGCTTCAGTCCTAAATACACAATGAAGGAGCACATGTCATCTCTAGTTGTTGGGTCTAATCCCTTTATGGAAATGCAAAGTGTGACAGTTTATTTCTCTTTCATCAGCTATAAACCAAAATGGCATACCATCAACCCTTCAGCCACAAAGGGTATTGAACTGAAGGCTCTATATTTTGTGGGTATCACAATTTAATTTCCAGGGTCACTGTTAAAAATCTAATTTCATCACAGAAAATCAAATAAGTTATCCCTATTAAAGTTTTAACACTCATTAATCAAGGGCACACATTAATGTGAATGTAATAACTTGTTAAGTGACTAGTGTCACAACCTGACTACAATTTCTCAGTAGAAAAAGCAGAGAAAATCAAAAGCGGAGCTTGTTAAATAATTTTCTAAAGAGGCTTTTCTTCCTCTTCCGATGAACCCTAGCACGGATACTCTTCTGCGGTTTTAGAACACTAAAAGGAGAATTTGCATTTTAAAAGAACAGCCGTGACAGGCCTGGATGTGTTGTGAAACAAACCATGCTAATGGCTTGACATTTTCATTTTGGCTCATCTCCTTTCAAAGGGGAGTCACTGGAGTGTCGGAATCAAGTGCCACACGGCCATTTCGGGTCACCTCCGCTGTGATGTAATACCGCTCCTGGCAGCCTTTGTAGAATGCATAGATGGAGACGGGGGGGGGGGGGGGGGGTTTGCGTCTGAGCACACAATGTGTTACTCTCTGAACCGTGAGATGGCCCATGCCCTCACTCGCCACCTCCCCGAAATGTAATACCCCACTCTCTGGAAGGCTGCCCCCCAAAAAAGTTGATTCTGCCTCTATCATAGGAGGAAATTTAATTGCATTATTTAATTTCCTTCTTTTCATTACAGATGACATGATTTTACAATTTGTATGAGATTTTCTCTGTACCTGGGGGATGTCAAAGTGATCATAATGATGCACGGTACTGTGAGGTGATTCGCATGAGGCCTGGTCCACACATTAGAGCCGACTCTCGGACAGATGTGGAGGGGATGAGGCAAGGAATATCAGAGAAAGGGGGTAAAACAGCTGGTCTTCTGACTAGAAGCAAGGCAAGCCGTGCAATATAAAAGAAACAAACATTTTCACTTAAAAAAATGTTCTCAAGAAAATAAGAATTTGCCATTTTAAATATTCTAGGGGGATTCTGTCATGGTTATTTGCAGCCTTTGCTGTTTTACGTTTTGTTTTCCTTTTTGGCGTCGTCAGGACGCTCTATTTGATTTTTTCCTCCTCCCTTCCGGTGATTGTATCTTGCCCGACAATTATTCCCTACACCTGTTTTGCATTTCCTGCCGGCTATAAATAGAGCAGGACTTTGACACTTCGATATTGTCTTTGCTATGTTGACAATGAAGTCGGTAAGGTATAGGAGATTTGGTCACTGCAATTCTGGTTCGTACAAATAGGAAACGCAACAAGTCCGGTTTAAGAAATTAGGATTTGATTGGTTTTCTCTTTTCTTGCCAATCGTTTTTATTATCCTTATTCTTTTTACCTGTTACCCTTTGTTTTCAAGCTCTTTTGCCTATAGAGCTTTGGATAACAAGTTTTCTTTTCTGTTCCTTGCTTTCATTCTTTTTTCAAGTTTTTGCTTTGTTTCTCTAACCTCCAGTTACGCCTAATGATTTAGTGCGTGAGGTTCTTTTGTTATTTGTTCTCGCTGTTTCTCGAGATATGCCTCCGTTTTTTGAGGTTGTTTTGATTTGCCTTGCGCAAGGGAAGTTTTGCTCCCGCTCTTTTGTTTATCTCCTCCCTGATGCGGATACTTCCGCTTTTTGTGGCGTATCTTTCTAGACAAGCTTTTAAAATCCTTATCGGTCGCATCTGGTTCTCCGAACCTTACTCTAACCCTCACAGAATATCAAAGTCAAAATGGAAGGGCCAGCGACTTCTAAGAAAACCTACAAAACGCTGCCTAGCCAGGGCACTACAGGGGCTACTCCTGAGGAGGCTATCCTGACCCTGCAAATTCAACAAGGCCAGTTAATGGAACAACTGCAGAGCCAGGGTGACTGCCTGAAAAAATTAACGGAGAGTCTCTATAGACTTTCCATGGTAGTTAATTCTCCACCAGTAACACAAGCACACACTCCCCCCGTACCCACGCCACATACTATTAAGGAGCCCAAGCTCCAGTTACCAATACGGTATGGTGGGGACCCGGGTAAATGCCGCAACTTTCTGACACAATGTCTAATTTATTTTCAAGCACAACCCTCCCGTTTTACCACATCAGAATCCCGCGTAGCTTTTATTTTGTCCCTCCTGAACGATCAAACTCTCGCATGGGCTGACCCGTTAATTTGGGCCAATGCTCCCTGTATTCGTGATTCTATTCAGCTGATGAAGGAAATGCAGCTTGTCTTCGATTATGAGGTTTCAGGCGAGGAAGCAGCCAGGAGATTGACTGGCTTGTGTCAGGGAACTGACACCGTAACGGCTTTTTCAATCACATTTCGGGCATTAGCCGGAGAGACAGGTTGGCCTGACGCTCCGTTAAAATCTTTATTCTTAAAAGGGTTAGCTGATCCTATTGAAGACGCTTTGGCTATGCTCGAACCACCTGCCACGTTCAGTGACCTGGTTACCGCGGCTATACGCCTGGACAACCGTATCAGGGAACGTGAACGTGAAGGCAGAAAATACCTGGTTCGGCATAGGCCTTCACTATCAGTAGGCACTCCCCCATGTTCTCCACCATTCTCCTCAGTTCAACAGGAGGAGCCCATGCAGGTAGATGGGTCATCTCTCCACCAAACTGGGAAAGGGAAACCGTGGGGGTATTGGTGCCAATACTGTAGGCGTAAGGGCCATCGTAAAGATCAGTGTTCTAAGCTGACGGGTAACGAGGGGTCTCACTGGGTAAAACGAGGTCCCCAATGAGACTTTTAATAGTACGCTTTCTCTGACCCTTTTACCCGTCCAGCTGTTTTGGGAGGGACGCTCAGTTAGCGTTGACGCTTTTATAGAATCTGGGGCAGTGGAATCTTTTATTGATGCTAAATCGGAGTTAAAAATTCCCACACACTGACTTGCTGGCACTCGTCAGGTTACTGCTCTCGATGGTCATCCTTTGGGCTCAGGTATTATTGAGCGGATAACTAGTTCGGTGGAGATGCGCATTTCTCTTCAAGGCCACTCTCATCGACTCCCCGTCGTACCCACTAGTGCTGGGACACTCATGGCTAGGGTTACATGACCCACATGTCAGTTAGGGTAGGGATAGGAACCCTATTCGTCAGTGGGGCTCTCAGTGCCAATCGCATTGCCGCTCAGTTACCTTCGTTGCTTCGGGCCACGTCCCTAGTCTCTCCAAACTCGGCTCAGACAGTGATTCTGAGGAGGCGGAGTCACTCTACGACCCAGATACCCCCTCCTCCCTGGGAGTCGAGAAGAAAGTCTGTCCTGGGACCCCTATGTGGAGGGGGGTTCCATGGAGAAGGAAGATTTCTCCATCTCTGATTTTGAGTGGGACAGGTCGTCTGATACCTCTTCCAGTGCCCCGGAGGTGGTAGGAGCGCTCTCCGCTGGACCGCAAGCTTCATCCATGCGCTTATTTCTCTCGTATCCTTACATCTGCCAAGAGAAATTATGATGTCGCAAATCGAGAGCTATTGGCGGTCAAATTCGTGTTGGAGGAGTGGCGCCATTGGCTGGAGGGAACAGAGCATCCCTTTACAGTCTGGACAGACCATACAAATTTGGAGTATATCCAACAGGCTAAGACTCGCGACAAGCCCGTTGGTCCCTATTTTTCACCAGGTTTAATTTCATTCTGACCTATAGTCTGGGTTCTAAGAATGTTAAACCTGATGTGTTGTTACGCATTTTCGACTGGTCCGACAAGGAGTCACATCCCGAGTCTTCGAGATTCTATCCAGGATAAAGAAAACACCTTCAAGCAAAAAACACAATGCCACATATTACACTCATCCATGTACAGGAAAAACCACTGCTGAAAAGAAGTAAATAAAGATTATTCAAAAACCTATTCTTGTCTTATGCCGCTTCAAAGCAAAAACACTTTATGCTCCGTAGAGAATTTTAATCACACATTTTTTTGGAAGATCACAGGGCAAAACCTAGATCTATGACTAAACTGGAATATGAACATGAAAATTGATTTATATACTTGTAATATCATATATATATATATATATACTGTATATACGTCTATATATATATATATATATATATATATATATATATATATATATACTTGTTGGCCCTTATTCTTATGAGTTAACCACAGATTTGAACACATATGTAAAACTGGCTTATTTACTGTTTTCCCCTACTAAATTATATTTCCAAAAGGTTCTTTTTGAGCCTCAAGTTTTTTTTTGAGCCCGAGATTCAAGAAAAGTGCCATCTGTTATTTTATTTGAAAATGTGACAGAATCTGCTTTTTTTGTATCAAACAGCATGAGGACGTGTCTTGTTCATCACCAGGGAAAAAGTTTGAAAAATTATTTTATCGAGAAATACAAACTTACAAACAATATTCACATTCCATGTTACTGTCTAGTACATCAGAATGATGTAATCCCACTGAAACACATAACATCCATACATTAAGCTTTGCATAATAAATAAATGTAGCGCTCTATTTGGAGGGTAAAAACATAAATTTATTTCAATTTACTAATTAATTAGCATCATGCATTAGTATAAGCAGTATAAATAGTGTGGTGCAGGGTTCTCCCCAAAGAATGTAGCAGAGACAGGACATCGCTCTGTTCCCTCACTTGTGCCACTGTGTAACCAAATTAATAGCCCGTGTCATTCGACTCAAAAAAGTATCACCGCCTACTTTGTCTAGGATGGAAAAAATCCTCTTTCCTTCGTACGGGATTGCGGTTTAGCGGTTTCTACATGCTGAAAACTGAACAATTGCAGTGTTGCATTTATGCGGGTATGTAACTTAAAAAATATATATATATCCCTCCATCACAACCCCACCAACCCCCCTCCCACTCAATTCTGGGGAGAACCCTGTTGTAGTGTGATTAACTAAATAAAATGCTTCAGCATTAGCCTTCCGGTGCTTCAGGTTTACCACGGCAGACAGTGCACTCAGCATCAGAGGGTTGGACTGGTTTTGTTTGCTTGTCCCTAATAGGGATTTTGGCAAGTGCATTTGTAAATCGAGAGCAGAAACACCCACATGTCAGGTAGTGACAGGTCAATGTACACCTAACCAGTGTCTTCAGTATTACAGAGAATGTCTATCTGCCTAAGCCATTCAAATACTCAGGTCCTATGTTCTGGTCGAGCGCTCGACAGGGTGAAAATAAAATGCATCCCCCGTTAATGTATTTTTTTGTTCTTGTCTTTTGTTTGAGCTGTTTAGCTGTATTTTGGATTCTATGCATTCATTTGACTGCAGTGGTATTAGGGAGCCTACTAAAACTATTAAAAATGCAGTTTACCATTTAACCCATTTAACCACATATTGATTGTACAACAACATCAAGAACCTATTATATGGGCTACCTCAAATCACAGATACCTTTTCATGTTTGAGGGCTTATCTCAAGATTGCAAGATCATCATTTCAGTATTTTCACGAGTGCTCTTTTGACAGGGACATGAATGGTATTCTCAAGTGGTAGTTTTGAGTGGATTTACGATGAGATTTGCGCTGTGTGTCTGCTGTGGTACGGGGAAGTGGGCAGGAGATTTTTCTGGGCACTCCTGCTGCTCGTTTTTAGAATATTGACGGATTGTCTAGCCGCTATAATTTTGTTTGTGGTCGTCACCATGGAGACGCATTCGCATTATGCTCAGGAATGTCCGTTGGATCTGCAGCCACAAAGTTTACCATCGCTCTTCACCGGAGTTGAAGATGTCGGGACTGATCCAGGACTACAGGCAATCTTCAAAAGGCAACCAGAGAAGGAGAAGATAATGCAAGGGAGGAGTGAGGCGGCGACTGAAGGCTGAGCTCGACAATGGACAGAGACCGCAACACTGCGTGTAGCCTATGGAGGAAAGTCGTGGAGGCAGAGTTCGTGTGTTGGACTGGTTGATGACATTGGACAGCGGGGGCTATTTTTAATCATGACGTTTGGCTGTATTATTTTATATGTTTATTTGTGTGTTGTGGGTCTGCCCCACTGTTTATGTCTTTTTTTGTTGTTGCTGGCGGCTACAACCGAAGTTCCCTATCGGGAAAATAAGTTATTCTATTCTATTCTATTCTATTCCAAATCATAGAATGTGAATCCAGCACCAGATTTGTAGTAATGAGCATCACTGACAGTTTACGTGAGAATATGAAGTTTAATAACGACTTGTTGTTTTGTTAAACATGAAACATCTGATTTCCTTTTTGAGGCTGTAGACCATCAAAAAATAAGAAGCATAAACATTATAAAGCATTATATTGCCCATGAAAGGATGATACTCTGCTAACTCATACTTTCTTACGGTGTCAACAAAGGTATCCAATTTTGTACTCTCTATACTTATTCTTTTTACGGATTGGCCACCGTTAATTATGACAAGGTCAGGGACAGCCTCGGTAATTAAAGTGACACAATGATATGTCCTTCTGACCATTCCTTCATTGTTCTTGTTTGAAACAACCAAAAAAGCAAAAGACATTTTAGACACAGTGGAGACAATTATATTATGTTTATTTATGGCCTGAATTTTGAAAATCTTCATTGAAATTGAATTACAGAAATGCCATCATCTCCAGTCGGTAAAGAATAGCAGCTGTTTTAATTGGCTTGACATTAGTCTTTAAATGAGTCTCAGTGGATCCTAGTATTGTACTGCACACTGAGCACATATGGGAATCATATAATAATATGTTGCATCCAGGCAGGATTACTATGCATTGTTGAAAGACTACATTGTAGAATACATGCACTGTGCCATACATACTGTAATCAATGTATGCTCAGTGTGATGCTAATGTATGTTGAAAAGGAACTACATGAACAGCTTCACTCTCTTGCAAGATATAAGCTTCTTCTACCCATACGAGACAAAATATTTAATTGCATCTCTGTACAAATATTTTAGTTAATGATAATGATCTGAATTAAGGATTTGTATGCTATTGATAATACTGGCTCAGTTTTTAAATAATCTCTGATCGAAACCTTAATCTAATCTTTAATCTACCAAATTGATGTATTAATGACTAAAGCCCTAGTACAATTGTATAACTTGATAACTGTACTTCAAACAATAAACCCATCATGAGTAGGAGTAGTTTGAACATACCCATTTTAGTGTGAATAAATCTTAATATAAAAATAATATAAAATTTATATTTGCTTTCCACATTAAAAAGGCACGAGCTAAGATGCCCTAGAAAAACAGCACACATGAGTATACTGGAATACAGTATATCCAAACCTGCTCCAAAGTTAAGGACAGAGTTTAAACTATTCTGTAAGAATTATGACTGAGAGATAATAGGAAGCAGGGTGACTATATATGTTTTAAGCAGGGGCTATCACTTATTGACAGTAAAATGTCTCCAGACAGTTTGTCAAACTTTTATTTAGCAACGGGCTCAGATATTGTGAATGTCCATTGCCAGTCATTTGTCAAATATATTAGGTGTCTGTAGAGTTTTACTATAGCTGCATGCAATTTTTTCTTAAAAACTTTCCTGTTTGGTTGATGAAAACACCTAATTTTTTTTAAAAACGCAGAAGAATTTATGGTATTTGTCTGGAGTCACTATGGAATATACACTGAGGTACTATAAATATACGTGTCAGCAGTCAATATTTCAAGGACACCTTGATTTGTTTCAAGTGAAGCAGCTGTATAACTCAAAAAGTGGACAATGTAGGTACAAACCTGTGCTAGGCAAAAACAAAATACACATTTCCAGATTAATACAAAATGGAATTCAGTTTATGTTTAATGAAATTAAGCGACAACGCACAATTGAATTACAAAAGAAAAGCTTAATAAATGAGTTTGCTTATTCTCCCTGTGTCCGCGTGGGTTTCGTCGGTACTCCAGTTTCCTCCCACAGTCCAAAGACATTCAGGTTAGATTAATTGGAGAGTCTAAATTGTCCTTGGGGTATGAATGTGTGAGTGTATGGCGTGTGGGCCCTGAAATGAAGTGGTGACCTGTCGAGGGTGTATTCCTGCCTTTCACCCAATGTATGCTGGGATAGGCTCCAGCCTATGTCACTGGTCTAATATTAAAGGCATACTATGTAGGATTTGTAGCCTTGTTGTGGTCCTGTGTTTACAATCAAAGAAGTTTCCTCCTCCATCATCAACCCCGCACAGAATTTGATACAAAAGGTTCCCGCCAGTTTTACATATGTGTTCTACCTATTGATAGCTAGAGGTAACGTTTCTTACAGGTCCAACAGAAAAACATACCAACTCCACATCTCTTTTCACCCCTCGGTGAACTTCAGCTGTCGCCATCGAGGAAAAGCAATTCCAAGGTTTGGTTTTTGAACGAGCCCTGTCGGCTTGTCGTTTTGCTTCACCACACTTGTACTTCTTTAGCTCAGGCATTGCAGTAGCTAGCTAGCTACAAATGCTCCACTGAACCCTGATCCCAGTCATCCCACCCCACCCACCCCTCTTTTCTCCACACAGAAAAGAGCGTTATGCCCAGAAACTTGCCTGTTCCAAAAACATTATACCCAAATACATAGTCGAAAATACATCAATGTTGAACACTAGCCACTGCCACTGTTATTTTGAAGCAATGAGACATTACATTTTCTGGGCAGGTAGTTCCATGTGTGTTTCAACATGGTCACGGGTTTGACCCCTGCTTGATACAGTGAAGTTGTAGAGTAGTCAGCATCTACAGTTAATGTCAGTGGTGAAAGATTAAATAGGGAGAAAAATATTTAGTGAGATCTTGTGGGGGAAAAAAAAGGTCATCAAATGTAGTTGTGATTACAGTATTCTGGGGTAATTAACCAATGTTTTGTATGGGGCAAGGGTGCTGTCCTCTGGGATGGTGCAATGTTTTGTAATACTCTCATTCCCTGGCTTTCACAATATATAAACCCTAGGAACCCATATTACATCTCCATTGTGAAGTGGGTATACAGTAATTCCCTCTTGACAATGTGAAGCCGGCTGCGCTGCACTACATCTCTCTCTCTCTCTATTTCTTTCTCTCTCTCTCTCTCTCTCTCTCTCGCTCTCTCTCACTCTCTCTCTCTCCTTCCTGTTCCTATTTCTTTCTTTCTGTCCTCCAATTAGGGGTGGCAAACATGCAAATTAACATATTTATGAGTCTCACAGCTCCCTCAGATGACAAACGATAGCAAGAGGGGAGTGGGAGCCTGTTCAGGACTCCATCTCCTCGCCGTTACTCTGTCATTATGACACGAGCCTCTTTTTGCACTCGGCAGGCATCCCTCTGCTTCTGTTTCCTGTCACTCTGTGTATTTATGTGAAGCATAAATACCAAGACTCTGATGGAGTGTCCATCTAGTCCTACACAGGAGAAAGACTTATTTTTCTCCAACAGTATGTGTGTGTCACGCATTAAAACATATACTGAAGACAAGGCCAAAGAAAGATTCTGATTCCACCTAGCCACTGAGGGATGACAGAAGGCATTGACACAAACTGACAAGTTTAGATATAAAACAATGCTTCCCATTTGTCAACGTCCTCGGGATCAGATTAGGGGATACCGCGATCAAATAACAGGGCTGCAAGAAAAAAATTCCAAACGCTCGCATTAAGCAATTTCACGTTATTGTTTACCTGAGGTTGCACAAAACCCTGGTTGATATTCTTGGAGCCCATCCCAGCCCTCCCTCCGCCCCCTTCAACGAAATAGCGTCGACAGACGCCTGCCTTTCTCCATCTCGAACGATAAGGAGGACCTAGGCCACCCCTACAAGTACACTATGTCCATGCAATGTCGTGATTTCGACCTTTCAATTATGACATTGGTACAACGTTACTGCAACATTACGGTTACAACGTTACTGGTAATTACGTTGCGGCAACATTGCTGAAACTTTAAAAATGCAATGTGTTATTTAAGTTAGTTTTGCAACGTCTGTGCAACATTGCAAATATGATGCATCATATCAACGTTGCTGAAACGTAAAAAAAAATAGGGACGACGTCGCTGGAAAGTTGTGACGACGTTCCGACAACATTTGTAATCCAACGTCTTGGGTGACGACAATCTAGAATTTCACTATTACGTTGCTGGGAGGTTGTACATTGCAAAAGTGAAGTTGCAGAGACGTATCAGCAACGTATCAGCAACTGTGGGGTTGCTTTTAGATGATGTCACGTGGCGCTGTAATGGCGACATGTAGTCCAGCTGTCTCGTGTTCGTGTTTGTTAATTTGAAAGTGTTTTGTTGTGTCGGGCTTTTGTCTTTTGTTTTTTTCATGCGCTGTGTGTCTGTTGTGGGACGGGGAAGTTGGCTGGAGATTTTTCGGGGCACTCTTGCTGCTCGTTTTTGTAATATTGACGAATTGTCGAGCGGGGGATGATTTTGTTTGTGCTCGTCACCATGGAGACGCATTCGCATTATGCTCGGAAATGTCCGTTGGACCTGCAGCCACGGAGTGCCTCTTCACCGGAGTTGAAGATGTCGGGACTGTTCGGGACTGCGGCCAATCTTCAAAAGGCAACCAGGGAAGGAGAAGATAATGCGGGGGATGAGTGAGGCGGCGACTGGGAAGACTGAGCTCCATTTCAACAGTGGACAGAGACCGCAACACTGCGTGTAGCCTATGGAGAAAAGTCGTGGAGGCGCCGAGGCGGAGTTTGTGTGTTGGACTGGTTGATGACATTGGACATCTCGGGACAGCGGGGGATATTTAAATCATGACGTTTGGCTGTATATATTGGCATTTTATATGATTGTTTGTGTGTTGTGGGTCTGCCCCACTGTCTATGTCTTTTTTGTTGTTGCTGGTGGCTACAACTGAAGTTCCCTTTCGGAAAAATAAAAGTTATTCCATTCTATTCTATTCTATTAGTGCTCCCTCTCATACCACAGCCCAGAGAGCGAGGCTAAAGAGCCGCCTAATCTGGGTAATTGTGCTTTAATGTGAAAGATCCACAGCAGGAGAAGCACCTCCTTCATCAGCTGCCCCGGTGCTGGCAGAGGAGGCCCTGAGTCAGAGGTTCTCCGTCCCTGTGGCACTCCTCCACAGAACCGTGCTCCGCCGATCGGCCACCCTGCGGCTAATAATAGGCCCTCCTAGTCTAGAGGTTAAGGGGAGCTGATTTTCACGGAGCTTGGAACCCTTCCCCCCGCACACACTGTCTCCTTGGCTAATAAACACTGACAGCTGCGGCCTAATAGTCCAGCCGCCAGAGCTCGCGACAGCTCCGCAAAACAATTAATTATCAATTTTGCGGGAGCTACAGGTTCTCCTCCAGGATCCACATTAGAATGGATGTCATCTTGCCACGCAGTTTTCACGACCAGCTTCCATACATATACAGTATCTATATTTGTCAAGCTTTACCACAAGTTCAATTGAGTCACAGTTCCAAAAAAATTTTTTATGTGAAAAGATTCTTTTTATAGTTTACCATTGCAGAATATTTGTTTGTAAGGAATCAATGCGTTCCAAATTTTAACTTCTTAAAAATCTATGAAAATTCCAAAAAATTGTATGCTATGGTGAAAGGATGACAGGGTGAAATAGACACTGCAGTCACAGGCGACTTTCTCTGTACTTTCAATATTCCAACATGCGGTTCTGTATGAATGACTGGGGTTGAAGTGGGAAAACAAGGTCTTCAGTAAGCTATTACTTACCAAATACCCACGGTTTCACCTCTCCATCAACGGAACAGCAATAGAGTCTCCCTTCACTTCATCATTCATACAAATGGCTGAGCATGAAGAAGCTTCCTTCGTATCATGTCCAAAAATCAATATAAGATGCTTGTTCACATTTACGGCTGCATGTAATACAACACAAAGTGAGACATCCAGCATCATTTAAAGAGCATACTCCATTAGGTTTGATCAGAGGACTAATTAGGGAACAGTCAAGCATTCTTAATTGTTTGAAATGCCTAATGTAGACACTCAAGTCCTTTTAACTGCAGGAAATTGCTTCCTTATTCTCTGAGAAGGGTACTTGAGCATTCTCTCATTAGAGAATCATTTATGAATACATTTCAATATCTATATGCGGTTTTCATATTAAGAAATTCTGACTGAATTAATAATTCAGAATATATGATATCATATACTGGTCATTCTTTGAAATACATACTTACTTACGCTTAAGGAATATAGGCCATTTTGCTTCTCCATTGAACATTCATTTTTTGAATTTTGGCAAATACATATGTTTTCTCAAATGGAAAGAATGCAAACTTTAAGATTGCTACACTGCCTGTTTCTCTGGCCTCTACGTTACCTGTGTGCCCCGAATGCATTTCTCAGTTCATTAAATGGGAAAATGGTTATTTTAGAGCCAGTAATGGTACACAAGCCCCTTTCCCCATGCGCAGTAATGAAAATATACGTTACACAATCAAAAACAAGTACGAGTTAAAAGGTTCTGTGGTAAATCTAAAAAGCTCCAGTATAGCTGAATGGGGGCTGCAGGTGGAGAACATGACAAAAAAAAAACATTATTAACAATACCGGCAGCGTCCTGGCAATGATTAAAGCACGTTTCCAGGAACACTTACACAGTGCTGCCAACATGTTCATTGGTAAAAGGAGATTTACATCAATGCGTAGCACTTGTTCCAAGACGGCTCAATAAAGCAGATTTCAGCACGTAAAACAGGAACAATTATTACATTTTTGTTGGTGACGGTGATCTCTTGATTTCCTAGATGAATTATGCGACGCACGCCGCCACAGGTCCAGGGGGAGCCGGTCCTTATTTTATTTAAGGTAAAAAACCAGCGCCGTTCTTCGACGCACACGTCCTCTGTAAATCCATGGGTGCACTGGTCTAATGCCTCTCAGAAGGTATGAAATGTATTGTTAAGAGCAAGGAGCAGGCTGGATGAGAGAGATATATGCTGTGTTATACAGACTGTTCACTCTATTAAGTTTAATTGGTTTGGGGCTGCACAGCTCGTCGTCCCATCAGAAATATAATAACCACACGGAAAAAAGGTAACAATTGAGAAAGTTCCAGGGGAAAAGAAATGGTACAGATATTTTCCCATACTGCCAACAAAAGACAAAGCGATTGCACTCCATAAAAAGATAGCAATAAACATACCAGATCCATATATTTGCTATGTGAGAGATGTGTTTTCGGTAGGGTGGGGGGTCTGAATACATTTTTCGTAGCTCTTTGCACTGAGATATTGCACTGTTTTTCTTTCCTCCCTGGGGTTACAGAGCTGTGATTGGAGTATACAGAAAAAACATTCTTCTTAGGTAGAGCCTTAAACGTTAGCCGAGGATGATGGGTATTTCCCAACAAATCACTTACGGAAGCCTCGCACCGCACATTGCAGTCTTACAGGAACCATAAGAGTAAAACCCAATCACTCCAAGAGCACACTGGGAAATCTTGCAAATGGCTGCACACGGTCCAAATTGCAGATGTAGGTTGCTTTGAACTGGCGAGGAGGAAGCAGAGGGCCCTGGATATCTCCTTGAATGTATTTCACAACCAGCTGTTAGGCTGGAGTGTATTATTTAAATACAGCACAGTGAAGGAGGCGACATTTCCTCAGCACTGCAGGGGATCGGAAACTCCATCTCCTCAGCTGTCTCCTCATAGTCTCCCTGTTGATGCATGTGGAATAATGGTCTATAATTTAGTGGGAGTCGACAGCTTAAATATGCGTTTCTCTGAATTGTTTTGTTATTGTCAACGGCCCTGAGCAAGGAGTGAGATTTAAAGAGTGTTTGCATTGCAGACAACAAACTCACATGGCACACAGATAAAGTGGCTCCATTGAAACCTTTTTGGAAAGCGTTTTCCTGCAGCGTGCAGCAAGTCTGTTCCACGGAAACATTTTGGAATCAATTTATGGAGCCATCAAGTTAGATCCTTACCGTTGACTCAAGGGTTACTGGGGAACCTATATTGGATATAGACGCAAAGCCTAAGAAGGCTGGTTTTGATTCCCATCCAGTTATGGAAATGGCTTCATGTTTGGAAGATTTGTGTGTTTGTCGGCGAGAACTTCCCCCAGGTTAGAACAAGCTTATAATTAAATATGTAAACGAGGTCCTAGGGATTCCAGCACCCTGTTTCCTGAGAAACAATTATTGTGTGCATTGCACTTTTCATTAGTTCCAAGATTTATGCATTGCAAATTGATCCTGGGGCAAATTAGGCTGATTTTAAGTTTCTTAATTATTTTGACCCAGTCATTAGACAGCTTTAAAAACACCCACAGCGAGAATTAGGCATGACACTTAGACACTTAAGAGTGATTCTCAAGCGTAGACAGAAAACAGATCCACAGTTCAGCTTGTCGGTAATCGACATCACCATCAAATGCCACATTACAATAATAACATAACAATTGCCTTTTGGGAGGGTCAGTGAACTTAGGTATGCTAATATACCCCACTTAATGCACCTCTGGAGTTAACCAAGCAAGCCAGGCAGTGAACCCCACTCTCTGGGGTGAGTGAGAGGGCGACGACTCAAGCAGCTTAGATAAATCGGTGAGGAATCTCACCTCATTTACCAAATGCAGAGAGAAGAGCAAACGAGCCCCCGATTGCTGGGGGAGACTTACCCAGCTGGACGTCTATAAAACTGGGGTGCCTCTCCATAGGGAACAGGACCTTGGGGGGCCGGGTTGTGAGGAGAGCTACGAAAAGAACAGCCAGACATGAGACAGGAGAAATGGCGAGAATCAAAGCTTGCTTCGCAACAAAAGCCAATGTGGAATTTGAATTTGCCTCAAGCCAGCTATTTCAATATAGGAACGGGACATTGGGTGAGGTCAAATAATCCCGGTTGGATTCCAGTCTCTCTCTGGAAGAGAGTAAACTATAGTTCTAAAATTGATATTCTGTACATTATAGTGTCCCATTGATTTAGTTCACATTTGTTATCAAACTGGATTAAATACAATAAATTAACAGGGAAAAGTCCTGAAGGGTTATCAGCCCATTATTTTCATCACAAATTAATTTGAGTCAAATTGATTCTCTCAATCTCGCTTTCACTATCTCTTTCTTTCCCTCACACAGACACACACACACGCACACACACACACACACACACAGACACACACACGCACGCACACACACACACACACACACACACGTGTAGTAGTGATGCATTTTGTCGATAAAAACTCCAAAGGGGACGCTGCAAATGTGAATCAATTTAGTCCTCAGGAGTGTCCTATTAACACGGCCGTTAGTAAACTGTGGGCTGGAGGAGTCCATCCCAACATCACAGGCCAACTTGAAAATGTGAAAGTTCCATGGCTAAATTGCATAAAAAATCACGCGACAATGCAAATACTACTAAAAGTGTACCAGAATGTATATGAGTTTATGGAGTTGAGCTTCAGAAGCACCATGTGCATTTAAAAGTCAGCATGCATTAAAATGTACATACAGAATAGAGAGATATGAATGTATATCACAAAGTAAGGTACTAGTTCATAGACAATAGAGAGAGTGCTTTATTGATTTACTTCCTCACAAAGAAGAAGGAGAGGCTTGCAGGAAGCTGTGCTTCAGATTTCTAAGGCTGGTCCAACATAATACTCCGACTGCATGCATCATATCCGAATACATACAGAACATATAGTTAAAAAGTCTAATAGGAAACAAAATTATGATTCTAATGCTCACCCCTCTGTTACTAATCCTTATTCAAGCTGGCTCATCTTAAGACATTGATTATTTGAGAAAGCAAATATTTTACTTCAACGTATAGTCAGAAAATACAGAATTGGGGTTCAGACAATTTTTCTTTCAATTGTGTCAATGTCCAAGTCATTGGATGTTAAAGCATGTATACATTCTGCGATATTATCTCACACTTAACTTTCAACTGGGGATAAGAATACACAGTACTTACAAGACACATTTTTGCCCTTGTTTAATGCAAACAGATTCAAGAAGCGATTTTTATAGTAATAGTTTCTAAACATTTTAAACATCCATGAATGTGCACTATATAGGACAACTAATTTAAAATACAACAGAGAGTTTAAAACTGACAGAGGAAGACATATAAATGGGCAAGAACCAGTTTAGGGGTGACCATGATCTATAGTGTATGTTCTATAGCGCATTCACACGTACGTACGCACACATACATACACATGCGCATGTGCACAGACACACACACACACACACACACACACACACACACACACACATGACCATCAGTGCCCCCACGGTGTGCGCACGCAGTGCCGTAGTTTATTCTAAGTACCCGGGGAGGAGAACAGAAAAACCCTCGACATAACCTTCAATTCAAGGAGAGTGCGGAAATTGTACGTTATGAAAACTCTTATCTTTTGGCCCCTGCTTAATTTCGCCTTGCCATTGTGTGAGGAGTGCAGAGAGAGAGGGAGTGAAGGATGAGGCAGGGTCCCGTCATCCATCTTGGGGGGACAGCCGCAGCTTTAGCATGCAAATGAAAGCTATCATTCTTGTCAGCGCCCGAGCCGGAGCGCGCGCGCCTGCAGACTGCAGCCACTTAATATTCTCCCGCCAGTCGGACCACCCCCTCGCAGGCGCCGGCCTTTCGGTGGCCCTCCCGCTCCGTCAGCGCACCTGCAGCCGGACGCCCTATCTCCCGCTCCACCTTGCCCCCCCCCGCCCGCCCGCTCGCTCGCTCCCCCTCGTCTGCCGCTGCCTCTCCATCAAAGAGATAACGCCGGCTCCCCCTTAAAATACTTTCGAGAATATTGCCATGGCACGCCCTGCTTTGTTTGCTGCTGGATATGGTTCATGTGAGGGAGCGTTACCCTTTCGCTCACCGTAGCCGGGGGCTAAACCAGGATGCTAATCGCTAGTAGATCCCTTACCACTGACACAAAGCAGCTTTTTTTTCTCCTGAAGCTACTTTCATTTCTCCGGGTCTGCCAGTTGTCGATCATAGCAAATCGATTGAAAGTCTCTCTGCGGTGTTTGTTCTACTTTTATCACTGATCGTTATAGCTTGAACTACAGCAAAATGTTATGTGTTGCTTTTTTATAACTCAATGCAGTAGATGAAGGCATTTTGATTTCAGTGAGATATAGCCCAATGTTGCTAGCCTGGAGAAGCATGCTTCATGCATTTGATGCAATCCTAATGATATTAATATCAGAATATAATAGAATAACTTTTATTTTCCCGTTAGGGAACTTCAGTATGATATGATATATGAGGTATGATATACGTAGGAGGGTCCAATATTATGATTTGGACAAAAGTAGAAGTGCTATTTTTACTTTATAGACTGAACAGAGACTCACACCAATGAACAGATGATTACATCATAACTGTATGGTCTTTCATCAAACAGGAGGTTATTCTTAGATGTTTATTGGCATAAATATGAAACCGCATGTGGTCTTTAGAATCTTTTATCTAAACATTTAAATATAAAATATCCATTAAAGTGTCTCTAAGATAAAAAATATATTTAGCTGGAATTGGCTTAAAACTGATTTTTAACCTTCCAATGAAATCAATTAGCACACTGCCCTCCTAGCCTCTCAGAATACTGTGTTCTCATGTAAAATTCAATATAGGCTACAGGCACGGTGTGTCTTTGTGTTCACATTGCAAGCTCACCTCACAAGGATGCCATCTTAAATTCTGTTAAAATGGTGAGCCCCGTTTAAATTTTCATTGGACGTGCTGAAATACTTATGCAACGGACTGTTTCTGGAGAGACCTCCTTCCTTCTTCTTTTTTATTTGCTCTGCGAAAACACGATATGCCAGCTAGAGTTTCCAGTGCAAGCGCACGGCCTTAACTCGCTCGGACAGAGTGTGAGCGCCGGAGGTGTCCGGGCCTTCTCTAAGGACATTCTCCCCCTCAGATCCCAGACACACACTGTTAACTGCAGCAGCATACGGGACTAGGCAGATATGCACACTAAGGCCGACGTGGCAGCTCTCCGTAAAGTTGGTTGCGTTCCCACACAATAGTCTCCATGCATGGATGGCAGGCAATTAAAAAAATAAACATTCCCAAAGGACGGGGAAACAGTTTTGCTAATTTAATTAACAATTTTAGAAATCACTTCCAGGCCATTTCACAACTATGGATATAAAGGTGATGGAATGGATCAAAACTTGGGCCCATAAGCAAAAAAATAACTTGATGGCGATGAGGCCATTTTTGAAAAACCATAAACTGTGTTGTAACTTAAAGGTGAACAATGTACGGTATCAAACACAATTTGATGAAACTATAATCCACATTTGCAAGCTTACGGAAAAGAAAAGGGGACCAATATACGGCATGTTAAAATTAAAATAGTATTATAAGGGCAATAAGAGAAAATGCATGATGAAATATTGTGAAACTATTCAGTTTCTCAGTTCGTGCACAAATAATTAAAATGGCTGCTAACACTGTATTCATTATATAATGGTACACTTCCAGAGCTTTCTAAATTGAATTTCAGGTCAGGAATTGAAAACTGCCATTATTAATTGTACTAAAATTAATTTCCTGAATTCACTGAATTAAAATGAAATGATACCGACCCAGATGGTGAAAACTGATAAGTAGAGTTTATTTGTTCCTGCGTGTCTTGTAAAATATTCTTTAGGTGGGAGCTTTTGACAGGAGCGCTTGGGAATGAATCAGAGACACAATATTGTCAGTGCATATTATTTCACCGTAATTGAGCCCTGAAATGGCTTCAGAGAGCATCATCAAATGTACCACTGGCACAGATTGTTCTCTCCCAGGCCCCAACACACAACCTGTCTGCATTCAAATTGTCATTTACAGATAATGACCCTCTGTATGGAATGTGCCGTTGCTCCAGTTTCTTCTCCAGATCTACTCGTTAAGTCTCCGTGGTATCCTGGATCTCATTCCTCCAGCACTGACAGCAGAATTACCTCACTTTGAAACGGTTACGTTCTTTCGGTCTTTGTCAGGTTAAACTATCTGCTTGTCTTGTGTTTTTTACATACATGGAAATATAGAAGGAGAGAAATGTGTTGGTTGTTGATGCCATCAGGCATGATGCCATCCCCATCTGTAAGGGGACCGTTTTGTTTTTGCAGAATATGTCTACAAAGGTAACAGAATGCTTATAAAATACTTTCTCTCCTGAGGCACTATTGTGAAAAGTTTTGTGAGGCTAGCCTGAGAGTCATTAAAAGGGACACACTGTTATGGCTTTAAAAACAAAAGTTTGTTCTGATCTTAAATTGTCTGGTTTAAGTTCAATTGGCTGACTCATCTTTCCTTGTGGTGGCTTGCATCTGCTTGAACTTACCATAAAACAACCTGTTTTTCATTAATGTGACCTAGCCAATGTTGTTTTATTGTGTCACAACCCTTGCCTGTTATATATTAGCTACAAAACCATATTTAAGACCTTATTTCACCGATAGCACTGGCATCACGTCACAGCTTTTTGTCTGCTTGAATTTTGTGATCTTCCAGCACATATGACTCATCAACATCAAGTCATATTCACACCCACACATTTATGGATTTGAATGCATTTTCCTAAGGCATCGATCATAGTGCTCACTTTACAGTATCCAGGCATTTACACTTGTGACACTCAGTTTCCTTTCTGGTTGCAGCGGGAATGATTCTGTACAAAGAAACATGTTTTTTCTAATTGCCCATAGTCAGCTGAGAATCAGTAAAATGACCAGCTGGCCTGAAAATGAAGAACACACAGTGTAATTTAGTGTTTTTAATGCCTCTCTTAATTTAAAGTAGGTGAATTACAGGGTTGCATGAGTGGGTTATGAAACCATCTGTAATAGACTGGTGCATTGAGGTTGCATTGTCTGTCTCATCCTAATAACCAGTATTTGTGGAGAAAAAGCAGACAGTGAAAGAGATGGGTTTAGTATAATGGGAAAACCACGATTTCATACTGCAACTAACCATTTACAGATACTGTATATGGGGGGGGAGTGTTACCCCTTGTTTTTCACGTAAACAATACGTCAACAATGGAGTCATGCACATCTGATAAACCACAGAGCACTTTGTATGGCACCACCACCAATGTCCTCAGGATTAAAATCAGGATTAAGTTATTAAGATTGAGAGTTAACCTGACTCCAGGGAACATTTGATGAAGCTTGATAAGTTGCCATGGTAATAAACCCCTTATCAGCATGCAACATGAAACTGAGTGGAAAAAAAATAGTCAGATTTTTCAAAGCATGAAGTTGTCATGGATAATTACTTAATCTACATTTGTGAAACAGGGCCCTAGCGTTCTATTGGCTGGAGCTACTGGGAGAGAAACAGGCCCGGTTTAGGCGGAAGGGGTTCAAAGGTCACCTGAACCCTCGAGAGGGGCCCTGTATGACTGATAAACTGTGCCTGTGTTTCCAAAACCAAATTCATAAGGCTTGGTGGGGAGGGGAAATTCCACAGAACAAAAGATGACTATTCACTAAAAACGAACATAGGCAACACATAAAAAGAAATGTGCCGCCACTTCAAAAAAGGAACACAGTCGTGAAAGATTTTACGACATTCGCACGTCAGCCGCGCATAACCGCATGAAGTACCCGGAACATTCGCACGAAACCGCGTAACGAGAGAAAAGATTTAAAAGCCCCGTCTTCGCTCAACACATTCACCACTTAAGGAATCTTTTCTTGCATTGAAAGCTGGAGCCTTAATTTATTATTTTAATTAAAGAACATCAACACAGCAGACTCGGTTGTTTATGTATATGGCGCTTTCCTCAAGTGCAAGACATTTCAGAGCAGATGGCAAGTCGCAAGCGATCGATTCGTTTAATGTGACTCGTAGTGATTTTATTTTCTTACATTAAAAGTGATGTTTCTCCACGGCGGAATTTGATCTGTTGCAAAATCCCGCTTATCTATTCAATTTAATAAGCTAACAATTTGCTGTATCATTATAAACTGGGTCAAGTGCTGATCAAAAGATGGTTATTGATCAAAAAAAAAATCATTACTTTGGACGGCTAAAAATCAAAGCTTTGTTGTTCAGCACTAAGCTTGTGAGCGATTTTTTTTTTTCTGTGACATGTTCAATTCACAAAGGAAGTAGAGACACACACAGACCCACACACTGCAAACTCTGCCTTTATTTTCAACCCTGTAGTGCCACGCTACTCAACCCGTGACCCGCATGTGGCCCCAGTTGAATTTTTTTGCGGCCCGTGGTTGAATTTTGATTGTCATAGCAACTGTCAATAAATTAAAAAAAACACAATATATTGTGATTTCAATTAAGATAAATCATCATTGGCGGATGCGTTTACACTTACTGACCTCACGAGGGCGATCGTGCGTATTGTGCTTAGACCTTCGGTAAACCTAGGATTGAAGAAGGCAACCGCTAACAGTTAACTGGGTGAAGTCGCAGTCATGGCAAAGCCGGCAAAACGGAAAATGTCTGATTAACACAGGACATTTCAAAAAACATGGGAGTCAGAATTCACTTTTGTTGAGGTAAATAACAAGCCAGTGTGTCTTCTTTGCCAGCGAACAATTGCAGTACGAAAATGAGCAAACGTTCAACGTCACCATGATAGCTATCACAGTGACTTTGCAGTTGCCTATCCACCTGGGAGTAATTCAACAAAAGACTAAATTCGCACACTAATAGAAAGCTTATGTGGCCAGCAAACGGTGTTGCGATTCAGTTGTAAGGAAAGTGACAGGATCGCGGATGCGTTATATAAAATAGCGTGGAATGTAGCGAGGAGCCGAAGGCCTTTCACTGAAGGGGAGCTGATTAAAAAAATATTTTCAGGACTGCGATGAGTCACTTTTCGCCGACTTTAAAAACAAAGACGACATCCTCCGGCAGATATCCAAGCTGCAGCTTTCAGATTTGACCCTCTCTCGGCGTGTAGAAAACATTTCTGATCATTTGTTTGTGAAATTGACTGAAGAGCTCAAGAAGACGGACCATTTTAGCTTGGCCATAGACGATTCAACTGATGTGTCGGACACAGCGCAGCTTATGGTCTGGGTGCGTTTTTTTAATGGCAATACTTTTGTGGAGGAAATGCTCGCTCTCTGAAAGGCCAGACAAGAGAAGAGGATATTTGTTTGTCACTCATGGATTTTTTCCGGGGACCGGGAAGAGAGATTGATTTGGGCAAATTTGGGAAGGAGAGAGGGCTCATCGCGTTACTGAGAAAAGAGAACACAATTCCCGACTTCTTTCTTTGCCTATCACTGCATTCTTCGCAGGAACAGTTTAGTTGCAAGCTTATGGGTGGTGAACTGAAAACAATGATGGATAAAGTAGTTAGAGTTGTAAACTACATCAGAAGTCACACGTTGAAGCATAGACAATTTTTCACCTTAGTTGAAGTAGGCAGGTCACTCGTGCACACACTATAATCAGCCGACCGTGAGCTGTGCATAGAATTTGGGATATTTTGATTTTGAGTGTGAAACTAGGACTAACTTTGTAACATTGTACATCGCAAAATATTGTCCGAATGGAAATATGAAGTAGGCAGTTATAAAGCTTTTCCCTCTGCTGTGATACTTTCGGTTTAAAAAATAAAGGTTTGGGAAAACAAGGATGTGCAAAAATGACTAAGTCCAGCTAATTAATATGCATACATTTTTTTGAAAAATTTTGAAGACGCAGATATGTTGACATGGATTTTCCCAGTACCAAAAATAGCTTGTCGAGTCTCTACGTCATCAGGATCATGCCGGAATCGTCACTTTTTTAGCGAGAATAGGGGGGAGAGTTTTAACAATACCGCTTCCGATTCCGGTATGATCCTCAGGATGTAGGGACTCGCCAAGATATTTTTAGTACTAGTAAAATCCATGTCAACATATCTGCGCCTTCGAAATTTTTCTAAAACATTTATGCATATTAATTAGCTGGACTTAGTCATTTTTGCACATCCTTTTGTTTTCCCGTATAAGAATTTTGATGAAATCACCATTTTTGAGGACCACTAAAGAAAAGTTATAACTCACATTTTTTCTGTTCACTAATGTTTGTGGCACTAACTATAAGAAAAGTAACATTCCAACGCATACCAATTCTTTATTCATCAACATTTTTATATTTAAAAAGTGAAAAAATTAATTTTTTCACCTTTTCACCAAAAATGGCTGAAAACGCTACGTACGTATATAAAACAGATTTTTGAGCATAACTTAAGAACTGAATGTCGCATTTCAAAAATTCTTTCTGTTTTGTGTTCCTTTCATCAAGCTGCTTAATTTGAGCTATAATCTAGTAGTACTGATACAACTTCTAAAAATGGTGTGACCTGTCTAGTTGAAGAATAGGCTATGAGACGCAGTATCAAGATCTAACTCTGCACGCCGAAATCCGATGGTTGAGTAGAGGCATTGTACTGGACAGGTTTATGGACTTGCTGCCTGTGATTCGAGACTTCGTTACACAGAGAAAACAGGCGGATCTGGATTACGTCAATGATTAAAAATTCGCACTAGATGTGGCTTTTCTGACAGACATAACCAAGCACTTAAACTCCCTCTATTTGAAGCTTTAAAGAAATGACAAAGTGCTGCCTACCATGTTGAACGATGTGTCGGCCTTCGCGGAGAAGCTCTCCCTTTATCAAAACAAACTCAGCGACAACGATTTTATGCACTTTCCAAAACTATACTCACAAGTCAATCAGCTGTGCAGCGTCTCCTTTCAGCCAGCTAATTGTGTTGCATATCCCGACGAGCTTGCCAACGAGATTGCTAGTCGTTTTACTGACCTGAAGGTGGTAATGCCAGTGATTCACATGGCGGCGAATCCATACAACGCTGACGTAAGGGCTGTTTCACAGCACTCAGGGAGGCTTAGAGTTTCAAAGGCAAGATTTGAAGAGGAACTGGTCGAATTAAAGAACAATTTTGTTTTGAATCAGAAACATAAGGATGAATCTATGGTGGATTTCTTGATGCATTATTTACCCAACAAATACGGCACCATGACTCTTTGTGCAAAGAAGCTCTTGACTTGTTCGGGTGAACCTATGCGTGTGAAAGTGCCTTCTCATCGATGGTAATCATCAAGTCAAAGCAGTGCAACTCTCTCAGTGACAAGCACCTCAGCGATTGTCTGCGAGCAGCAACGTCCACATACCAGCCTGACTTGAGACGATTAGTGGAGAAGACGCAGACTCAAGTGTCGCATTAAGTAAGTATAGCATATTTATTTCAAAAAAAGCTTGTTTTTGCTTTTCAAAGTCAATTTTCATGATTCATGTTTTTACTGTATTACAGGCCAGTCAATCAAGCCCTGCTGTTTAAATCAACAGAAGTCCCTTTTCAGCAAAAACATTTTAAAAACTTTATTTTATTTCTCTTTGTCCCAAGACAGGGCTCTATGCTAAAAAAATTTCCAAGGAGCACAAGTGTTCCTAACTTGAACATAGGAGCACCCTAAATACATTTTACAATTTACAATTCATTTTTTAGAAGCATATGCCCCCAAAATGGGAGTCCTGCAAGAAAATAAATCTGATACTCTGACCTAATTTCAATTCAGTCATTTATAAAGTTAAGTTCTTGTGATTCATTGCAACAGCAATCTGTCTAACTCTTTAACACTTTCACATTTTGTGAATAAAGCCGACTTATTTTGTCATTCAAACATTTGATACCCATGCGGCATGAAATAACAATAGTTTCTTATAGGACCGAAACAAAAATGGACGGAAAAATAGGGTTGCGGCCCTTGGACATCGTTGAATAATCCTCTGTGGCCCCTGAGCTATATGAAGTTGAGTAGCCCTGCTGTAGTGTGACCTTGAGAAGGTTTTTATCTATCTCAGTTACGTCCTATCAAACAAATTCAAACAGATTACTTTAGATAGGCATCTTCACAGATTGGACCAACAGTGCTGCATCAATATAATAATGAAAAAAATGAATCTGAATTCAAACAACCGAAACCTTTCATAATGGTTCTGACTCTAAAAGCAATTTAAAGCAGTTAGACTTGCTAAATATTGTGTTACGCTATCGGTGTTAGGTTGAGGTACTTATTTCACCTTTTTTTTGACACAGATAACATGGAGGGGAAACAATGAAATATCTGTGACAGGACAAGCATTGCTGGAGAGTGTCAGGAAATTGAACAGTTGTATGTCGAGCCATTCAACCTTTTTTGAGCCCACTGGGCACGTTACTTGTGTTGCGCCAGGTTCCTCACTCTGCGCCAGGTTCCTCACTGACATTCTCTACAATTAAACGACACCAACCCCGAGCACAAAAATCCTACTTAACCGTTGAAATTGCCTTCTGTCAATCACATGTCTCGTGTCATTGCAGACATTTTAATTAGAGCGGAGTGCAGAATACCCTGTCATCCATCGACGAGTTATCTAAAAGCACCGTGAAGGATTTCAAATAAAACTTTGATGGCAAAAAATGCAAATATTCAGTCATTTATTCCAGGAAAACGGGTACGGGAACACTTATTTTAAGAGTTTGAAAGCCTGAGGTGGGCTGCATGTGGATTCAATGAGTTCATTTACGTTAAAGTGCTGTATTTTCAGAGACCTGACACAATGTTGAGGGGGGGGGGGGGGGGGGGGGGGGTTCGGCCAGATTCACCACCTGCCTATAATTCACAGATTAAATCAACATAGCTGATCCCTTTGGAGATTTGATATCCAACTTTATTATAAAAAGCATTATAAATAAAATTAAATACAGCATCACTTTTTTATTTATTTTATACTTTTTTAAGTATGCCCCCCCCCCCCCCCCCAAGAAACATGGGTAATATTTCAAAAGAAAAATTTATATAATTGAACACTTAATATTAGCCTCAAATTACCTTCAACTGGCATTATTGTTTTATCTTTCTTTGTGAACCCATGGCCATAAAATATTGAGCAGCTTCATACGTCAGCTGATTTTCTTGCAGAATTTGTCACACACCACATAGACTTGCTTGAATGCACACTGATGACCATGGAACTAGTGCAATAAATGATTGTCCCATATCTGGCAACTCTAGCATGTAAAAATCTACATCAGCAGCTCCCACAAACCCATTTAAAACCACATTATGCACCGTTCAGCAGTCATAAATTTGCGGTTCATGTACAAACAACAACGGAAAAAAATAGGTAAAACAAAATTTCATGATCAGCTCCTGTGAAACTTTGTTTTGGCGGCATAAAGAATACATTTTTAAGAGGTTTTAATAGAAGGCTTGCTAATTACCTCAGCCAATGGAGTGAAAGATCAAGCTGGCACGCACTTTCATCAAAGCGAATGGCTTTAAAGCCCCATGCTGCTCTCAAACAGCATTGTGAACAACAGTATTTCTTATATGGAGTATACATTAAACCGCAACCTTAAATAACTTCATTGAGAACTTAGGAAGTGCAGCGAAATACACTCGGCGCTTCACATATAGTCATCTGAAGAGTTACCGTTATAACGAATGCTGGGGAATCTGAACATGCAGTCTTTACGTTCACCCCTAGCACTTTGTCATTATAATGGTTATGGTTGCGGAATAATTCAGAGAGCATTCAATTTCCCCCCCCCTCTTAGACTGGGCCATCATTCTGAAGAACGTTGACTGTATGTGGGGGGAGGGATGGGGGGAGGGGGGTGCCAAGGACTTTGGTGCAAAACAATCATAGCACTCATCATTAGCAAACTAATGGAAAAGCATTCTGGGAAAAATGATAAAAGTTCATATTGAGGTGCTGGCTGAACGTTTTTTTTTTTCTTTTCTTTTCTGGCTTGCCTCAGACATGACAGGCAATTATTTACTCATCTAAAAAAAAGACCCTGGCTCTGGAAATGGTATTCTACCAAATAAAACAACTTTTCATTAAATAGCTCAATTAATTATGCCTCTCCCTCCAGTGCATTCTGTTATGACTGCTACCTAAAGAAGGCAAACTAGAAATGTTCAGTACACTTAGCCAATGTTATTGGGCAGTGAAAACAACATGGAATGTGATACAGACGCTTGGTACGGCATAGGGTTCTGGGGCTCCTCTGAGCGCTGTGTGATATACTATGGGACAAAGTGACACGGAGCCTTGATCTGTAAGTTGAGGCCTGTCATTCAACCTGACAGGCCTGTTTCTCCACCAGATCCGTGCAGTCAAGGGAACACATCCAGGACAAAACCCTTAGGAGGGAGAGAGAGAGAGAGAGAGCTCCTGGGACCTGGGCCAAGGAGGAGGACTGAAGACAGAACCCATTCAACAACCAAGAGTACTGAGCAAAGAAAGAAATAAAGAAAAAATAAACAAATAAATGGCAACGACTCCAAACTCATGTCATGTCCGTACTGACACTGTGATTTTGATTGGACGGAAGTTGAACAGGGCTTTTCTGCACTGCCGCAATGCAGCTCGCACACGTTTTAACGGTGACCTGGCTGTAGGTGGGATAGAATGTGAAAGACACTGCTGCAACATTATTAACAAGCTATTAACCACAAGAGTGAGAAAGGTTATCAGGGGGGGGGGGGGGCTAATTACAACGCAAGCAAGACTGTGCTGCCTCTTATTTCACTTTGGCAACATGTTGGACGCTGCAACATGCTATAATCCTGACTGACAACCCTAAATAGCCCTGACCTTCAGTAGGTAAGGGCTTGGGCTGCACAGGCTCAATAAAGATGAAAGGGAAAAGGAAGGAAGGATTGTCAGTGTCGTCTTTTTATAAGGTTTACGAGTTACATTCAAAATAAACGATAGACTTAGACATTTTCCACCCTCTCTGTTTGGTAAGGTCTAATGTCCATGAGAGTCCAGGTGCTGAACTATAGCCAAAGCAGACACTACATCTGGCTCCGGCCACTGGTTCCCACTCCTTCTCCACAGCCAAACTCTAATTAGACAGGATAGTGATAGTGATTGAGGCACTTTGTTGGATGCAGCGATGCCTTCTTGATGGGCCGCAGTCCGTCCAGCCGGCGCTGAGAGGCCAGGGCTGTGTGCAGTGTGTGGAACGAGGCCCATGGCTCAGTCAGAAAGGGAGAGAAGAAGAGCTGCCGGGGGGTGTGGCACCACGCTGTGGTGCGGAGGACGAACCCCATATTCTCAGATCGAATCCTGACCGTGCCAGTGGTGACTGTGCATGTAGAACTATAGGGCGACGTGCAATTGCCGACTGCGTCGCCTAGGCTATGGGAGGATTCGATCAGTTAGGGGTCCATGTTCATGGCTATCTCGCGACCCCCACTGGTTGATTGGGCACCCGTGAACTGCATGCTAAAGCCGCATATGAAAGGTCCCTCCTCTGACTCTGCTCTACGTGAGCTTAGCGGTAGTCTGAGGTGTAAAAAGAAGCAGCTGGCCATATGACGTATTTTGGAAGAGACCCGAAAGAATAGAAGGACAGAATAATATTCTAATATTATATCTAATATTATATTATTAACACCCATAGAACAACAGGTGGAAAAATCCCACCTGAAATGAGCAAGTTGTGGGGGTGGAAGGAATAGACTCGGATGAACTTGTGATGGGAGAAGGCCACAGAGCGTCTGAAGGTACAACTGTATTCACAATTCATTACATACCCTACTGAACGCATAGGCCTAACAATATTGTTTAACTCAGAAGCGTGTTTTTATACTTCCTGCTAGCTGATGACTTCAATCGAAGTCTTGCGCCGTTTCAATAAAACAAATATAATTTCACGTTATATCTGAGAATAAATGAAAAGTGATTAGTAGAAATGTGTGAAACATATTTTAAATCCTGTCTTCTTTCTAGAGTGCTACTGTATGTATTAGAAGATGCATTCGTTCTGCCAAGGACGTGCATACAGCCCAACACCCTTCTCCAGTATCCTGTGTGTGAGCTATAGGCTATATCAGCACAGGCAAATTACCGCCTGCTTTCAGGAGTTCTAAAAATTCTCACACAAAGAGGAGAGTTGCAATTAATGCATGCTTTAGTTAATTAGACCAACTGCTTAATTGGCCTAATTTACATAATCTCCACCCTGTTTTAGCACGTTCACTCCAGGGGCTCTATCTTGGCGATCTTGGCGCTTGGTCTAAGCCTGGAAGTTTAAACACAAAGAACATTATTTGCACTGAGAACTTGTTGGTGCAAAAAGCCTTTTAACCAGTGTGACCTTTCTTTGGAGAGGCCTGATGGGCTGTAATTTATAGATTAGAGTCACATGGAGCTTTCAAAATGCCTCACTGAATAATACATCAAAATGCTTTTCTATTCAAAGTTTCTTTAACAATTACTAGATTTGTATTTAACTTTGTATCAGGGGCAAAATTAATAAATCATGAATAAACGTGAAGGGAAATGGCAAAGACATAATTAAATGGATAAAAGGGCTAAACATGGTCACCGTTTGCTTTAGTCTATAGTAAATCTTTCAATTGAATTCATTCAAAATTCCACAGCTGGTAGTTAATATTTCATATGGACTATGAAATAAAACAACCTTCCTGGCACCCCTCCCTTCTTTATATTTCAAACATGCCCATATGTCTTTTCCAATTGATAGCTCATTACGCTCACAGTTACGTTATTATTGATGTTGAACCGCCAGAACACTTTAGATTAAGACTGCCATGTCAATAATTAACAAACTATGTGTGAAGTGTGTGCCAATGATTGATCGCACATTCATAATTCATCACTGGGAGAATTTTATTTGCCATCACTTAACAACATGTTTATGCATCATGTCCAAATATGTCACTGTCAATACCACTGGCTCCTAATTGCAGGCAGTGCTGTGAACTCAACAGGAAGTCGATTTAGCACTCAGATCCTGTTTTAGACTAAATGGGCAACTCAGACCTCCCGTGTATGACTCTGAGGGATTCAATGCTCGGTCGCAATGAAATCCTGCAAGTAAGGTTTTGTATCAGTTATACCCTTAAGGGCAAAACTTGTTAAACAGCTATATAGGTGGCATAGGTTAATCAGGTAATTAGCTAGGTACTCATAAATCCATAAAAAAAACAAGCCAACCTATCAGAGGTTAAAGATATACTCTACGATTTGATCAATTCACAGAACCTACATGTATGTACTGTATATACATTTGTAAAACACTGTTATATTCTTTTCAGGATATATGTATCTATACACACACACAGAATTAGTGCAGATTAGTGTTTGATTCGATTCTGCACTATGGACTATATACTGGACTACATACTCGATGATAGAACCGATAAATTATAATTTTCTGGTATGAGACACACATTAACAATAAAACTGTATTGGTATCAACTAATGAGTCTATTGCATTCTGGTACAAAATGCACACAATAAAACTGGTGAAATCAATACATATAGTACCTAGCAGTGTATACCCAGCCAAGCAGGAAAAATTGTTTCTCCTTCTGAAACACAGAGGGAAACAATGGCAGCCATTAACTTCTGTTTTGTCATGTGGCTCAACCCAAAAATGGCATGTTATTCTGTATGGTCACCTGGTTATCCAGCCACTCATTACATGAATACCTTTATTATACATAATTTATTTTAGCAAAGCTTTGCGTGCATATACACAGTAGCACTTTGACTTAACAAAGGGTGCGGTTGCACCAGCTACGTGGTAGCTACACGGTAAAATGTTCAGTGATAAATGAACTCTTACAGTGTACATGTGGTCCCTACTGGACTGAAATGTTAGAGTTGAATTAACACGGAACATTTTACTGTGTATCTGCACGCCATAGTGTAAAAAAAACCCAGGGCTACCGGCACCATCGCAGAGCATCACAGTCTAACAACACTAGAAAGGAAAGGAAATTCCTTAATATTAGCGGAGCTGCGGGTAGGACCCTCCTCTGCAGAGAATTCTTTGAAGCACCAGCTGCAGAGGAAGAGAGCCAGATCTCCCACGTTCACTCGCACCGCGGCAGGTGACGGCTTGTCTTCTCAGAGATGTGGCTCCTTTTTTTATCAGAAAATTAAAAGCCAAATGATTCGAGATTAGCAGCGCGCCACCCGTCTGCCGCTAAGTGAAAAATTAAATGGGGCGGCGGTCATTATGTGAGCGTTATCGCTGCACTCCAGCCACAATGGTGACGGGAGTGACTCGCGGGAAAGGCCACTCGTCATTGGCTGCTTCTAATCAAAGTTCCAGGTAGGGCAAGGTAAAGATTTTTATTATTTTTTTTAAAGAAAAAAAATCGACATTAGACAGAAAAAAGTAGAGAACGGCAGCATGGAGAGAACAGCCTCAACTTTAAACGGACAAGTCCATTAAAACATGAATAATTGTGTCTAAACACCAATTCAAGATATTACAACTGCATATATATTACGTTTATTTTGTCAATAATATAGCATATAGTACAAAAGAGGTACGATATAGTATGATATAGAATTTAGTCATTTAGCACAGGTACACATGAGGTATGTTACTATGATAAAGTGGCAGTAAGGAATTGCTGACGTGATAACCAGGCGCGGGAGATTTGTCTACCGGTGAATTTCTGTGTGTCACCTGGGCCTTGGTAACGACACAGGGATTGCCTGTAAACTCCATGTCTTAATACTCCAAATGAGTGAGGGAGACATTGATTCATATTCTGTTAATCAGAGACCAGTGTGAATCCTTCAGGCAGGTGCGCCAGGGCACAGGGGCTGTTTGTCTATATGAGGTCTGTATTGAGCGACTGCCTCGTACGGACTTGCTGACTCTGCGCAATGGCAGCTTTTCGGACCTGTCACAAAGGGACGGGCGTAATTCCTGCCTCCCACGCTCCCCTCGAAACCACCACTCAACGGCCTTCACCAGGCACCGCTTTCCGCATCTGCATGTGGTTCACACACAGCGATGTGTGTATGTGTTACGGAGAGCGCTTCTGCGTTTCGGCAGAGCAAAGCATCCCAGAGAACACAGGAGGATCAGTGCTGCGCAGAGCTTGTCAAATAAACACTGCAGTGGAATCAAGGATCTGTGACCTCAGCAGCATATGACAGGGAGGTCATTCATGTATGCACACAACACAAGCGCTCACACATACACACGCACATACTGTACACATGCACACACAAACACATACACACACGCACACGACACAAGCACTCACACATACACACACACACACACACGCGCGCAGACATATACACGGACACACACACACACATACACACAACACAAGCACACGCACATACTGTACACATGCACACACACATACACATACACACACAACACAAGCGCTCAAACATACTGTACACATGCACACACACACATACACGCAACACAAGTGCACACACATACTGTACACATGCACACACACACACACACAAACACACACGCATGCACGCACGCACGCACACACACACACGCACGCAGCTAAGGGAAAAATCTGCAAATGGAACTACATTATTATCATTGGTTATCCATAAATCATCCATAAATTATCTCAGACAATGTCATGTACAAATCCACACTAATACAATTAGTATTATTAGTAATTTACTTGAAAAAATGAACTGCATTCTGAAAGTGTTCAAATAGCAGTTGTAATTTTAAAGAAATAAATACTTTTTTTATCTACAGCATATTTTGGCAGACACATATAGGGCCCTATCTTGGCGATCTTGGCGCTTGGTCTAAGCGCATGGCGTAAAGTCCATTTAGGGCGTGTCCAAGTCCACTTTTGCTATTTTAACGGCGTGTTTTTTGGGCGCTAAGCACGGTGCAGCGTGCAAGTGGGCTGAACCTAGTCTCTTCATTAATTATAGGTGTGTCTTGGGCGTGACATGCAATAAACCAATCAAAATGTCATATCCCATTCCTTTAAAAGCCTGCTTTTCCACCTTGGCGGATTGCTTATATGATGGTGAAACAGACTTGTGCGTGTTTAGTGCGATCAAGGAATAGGCTATATGGATCAATAGTAGCCTATGATAAATATTATTCGGACAAACCATTCCCGGTAATTCCCGACAGTGCTGTTATTCTACAAAATATATGCGGTTAAATTTAGTTAAAGGCACCTGCAACAGCTGAGAATAAGCTACCAATGGCTTCCGTCTCACCTTAGAAAACGCCAAATTAGCCTGATTGTTTAACGAATTTCGTTTGATTATGCAATGAAGCAATTAACTCATGTTCAAGCTTCATCCGAAGTTCATTACCTGCATTCTAATTTTGATTAATAAAATAAATAACGTTATAGAAGAATAACTAAGGTTACAATTCAGTTAACATGGTGACATTTACGTATCTCTGTTTTTTAACCATAGGCATAGCGAATCCGCTGTAGTCTAGGCTATTTGAAAAACAATAAAAGCAATATTCACTGGACAAGGTTTTAAACTTTTTTCAGTCACAAACCATTCTAATTACTTACAGGCTGTATTCCTAGATAAACAGACCTGTATTGTAATGACATCTGAAGCGCATTTTCAAAACTCAAATGTCCGTCTATTTCAGTGCGCGAGTTTTCCATTGAATGACAATTCACGCATTAGGTGTAAATGACAAATCGCGCATTAGGCTTGATATAGGTGTTATCAGCTCCTTTTTAACGGATAGCCATTGTCCCGTACCATCGCACATCGCCTGGATGTTGATGGAGTGGGCTGAGAGCAATGTAATGCGCCATCGTTTCCCTTCGCTGAGGGAAAGGTATGTGGACCTATGGAACCTTTTATTATTATGCATTTTTGACATAGCCTACACAATAATAATATTTCGCATTGTGATCTAGATATTTTAGTCATGCTTGATCGCGCCCTGTATGTAACAGACAGGATGGTACGCGCGTTGTGCACGCGCCTATGTAGACGCACTTATATGCGCCGTTAAAATAACATGTAAACAACTGCGACATGACTTTAGACCAGGTTTGTGGTGGTTCTAGCGCAAGCGCTTTCTGCTGGCTCAAGATAGCAATACGCCAGAAAGAATCCTGGCCACGCCTCGTCTTAAGACCAACACGCCCAGTTCACTTGTAATGGGCGCAAGAATACATGGTAGTTAAAGGACGTGAACGCAAGGCGTTATTATGAACCATGCGCCGGGTGTAAGATAGCAAAGACACTTGCGTTTGGGTTAGCGCCGCTTTGCGCTGGGTATAAGATAGGGCCCATAGAGTCCTTAATTGCAACAATCCAAGGGTTCTTCTTAATAATCCGCAGCCCTTTACTGGCAGTAACTGTTTGTTCTGGATGGTGTCACAGGATAGCACTTTGTAACAATGGAGTACTGTATGATGAAAAAGAAAGAAGTAGGCTCCTGACTTTGGGAGACAGCAGGAGAGAGAGGGGCGAGCGAGTCACTCTCAGAGAATCACTTTATATCTCCTGTGAATGAAGCATGATGTGTTCCGCCATCAAGAAATGCTTTTGATGTTCCTCGGGTTTACATCAATGCCCATTTTGGTGCTCTCGTTGACTCATTGCAGACTTTCTATCATTTTTTTCCCCAACTACTTTTTTTCTGTTTTTTTTTTTTGGCTTCAAGGGATGTAGGCAGATCATGTTTTTTGGCCGTTGTAAATTTAGGAAAGTGGGACAAAGCTCGTCTCACCCCAGGGGACCCAATAAACCTAACCAGCAGTGTCCGGGATTAAACGGCATAAATAGAACCGACCATACATGGGCACTGAAAGCATACTGCAGACTGTTGGAGAGATGATTCTCTAATTATCTCTCTAGTAGCCTCCTAACGATTGTATACCACATTATGGCGCAGATAAAATATGAATGATTTTAAAATATTTTTTTTATAGCGGTGAACCATTCATACCTGCTGCCTAGGTAACACGTTCAAGCCAATGTCGTCATATAGCAACATAATTATACGGCACATTTTAGTGTCTAGGGGCACTACAGTGCATGGCTATAAAGAAGTACAGTGCAGACTGAGGTATTCAAATGGAGCTGACTGCAGGCTTATTAGAATTCTTCATCAAAGAGTAATTTATTTTTGTGAATTAAAGCCACATTCAAAAGGTACAGTAAGAATGTACAGTACAAGGAAATGCAAAAGACATGGTATAATCCCATACGTTTTTGCGGCGCCTGCCATTCATAATAATTAAGAAAGACAAAGCAGCTTAAGACACAAGGTTATGTTGTGCGTAACTGCACAGCACAGCACAGATGTGCAGTCTTTTTTTAACGCAATTGTGCACAGACTGGAATTGCATTTGGTTTATTCTTAAAGTGTGTACAGTAACAAGAGGATACCAAGTTCTGAACTGAATACTTCTGCTGTGTAAGGCTATATAACAGTTCCGGAAAGGAGAGTTGAATATCAGAGCAATTATGGCAAACCTTCAGAATTGGCAGAAGTGGACAGAGGTGCCACAATACTGAAGCCATGCGCCTTTAAAATGGGGTGGCCATATGGCGTCCTCACCTATCTGACAGGGTTCACTCTTTAACAGATTGGATCTCACTGTGGTCCAAGGATAGGTGAAACACGGTTCCAGCAATACAGTTGGTTTGCATTCTCTGTATGGCCACCACATATAGTACCTACTGTCCCCATATCAGCCCGACACCTTAATAATGCCACCGGCATACTTCAAAAGCTTACCAATTTTATCCACGCATGCATGTAAGTACTCACGTACACACACACACACACACACACACACACCCATGCACACCCACACACACACACACACACACGCGCACACACACAGACAACAGGCAATTTTATGCATGGATAGCTCTATTCTGAGGGGGGCATATTTTACTTCACAGTTTTCATTTGTGCTAAATAGAATTTACAATTGTATTTTATGGAGGCTCCTGAGACATTTTTTCCCCCCAAGCTGCTCCTGGACCCCAAATAGCTTCTTTTTAGTGGAGAATCTGTCGAAGCCACAGACACAACATGTCAGTCATCCTTCTGTAAACACCTCATATATAAGCAAAGAAATTCAAATCCAGAAAAAAACGGGAAAGCGGAAGAAAATAAGAAATCATAACACTAAGTTATGAACTGCCAGACTACATAATTCCCTGATTTGTTTGAAGATGATGAATCAAGAACCACATTCATTTTTTCCAACTTCACATTTCCTATTAATGCAGTTCCTCAACCAGTTTGGCACAACCTTCGAAAGAGGCATGTGTAGTTTCTGCTTCACAATCACGGGCGCAGGATTAATTTATTGACGGCTGAGAGAAAAAAGGGTGATTAGCATTTGGCTTCAGGGAGCAGTGCAGCTAAACACAGCAATGAGTAATGAACTGAGAACATGAAACACTTTTTTTCCCAAGATTATTTAAAAACTATTGAAAGTTAATGCATATGTATGTCATTGACCCAAAGGTCAATTGTATGCAAGTTCCTCAAGGTCAGCAGGCAATATGAATTTGGAGATGAATTTTATGATTTGGCTCAGCACTGCGGTACAGACTTCTAAGGATTGTGGGTATTTCAGTTTTTTCAAAGATGTACCACAACTTTAAAGGAAAGCTATTCCTTACATGTGTTTATAAGGACCACGTTCATAGGTAGAGTGAAGAAAGACCGCAGATACAGAACACAGACGTGCAGGTAGGTCATTGCAGGAAGTGCACAGTGACATATCCCTTAACACAAATTACAAAGGCTTTTTTTAAACAGTCTCTCTAAAGAGATTTTCTTTCTGTGCAGTACTAAAGCCCATTACGGTCCTTTAATGGAGGTCACTTAACTTTACCTGTGTGGATAATTCCATTCCAGGTGACATCGCACCAAGGTTAAACAAGGTAATTAAGTAATAATAATTTCAATAATTGTGTAAATGAAAAAGATTTTTTAAAAAGGCTGAACTCCTCCCATCCTCCCTCAAAGAGAATGCGCGAGGCCCGACGTTGTCATCCGTACGCCATATCAGAACGAAACGAACTGAGTCCATGCACAGCTAATCTTGGGACTTAACAGCACAATGGCTGTGTCTTATCATTTAAACGTCAAACCGACGCGCGTGTTACATGCCCTCGGTGATTAGCCGCGAGACACACGGCACAGACGCAACGCAAGCGCATACACCAATCAAGTTGTCAGCACGCCGGTGTTTACGTGTTCGCCCCCCACCCCTTGGCAGCAGCCTACGCGCCCCCTGCAACGCGGCAGATACGACTGGGACGATTGGCTTGCGCGCGACACACCTGGGTGGCTGTGGGATTCCTGTAAATGCGGACAGTTAGCCGCCCGGTTCGTGACAGCGTCTAGAAGCACCCTCCCCCCCCCCGCTCCCCCCCTCCTTCATTATCCCAGTTGCTGAAATTAACCGAGTGGCAAAAGTTTAATTTCTAGCACGGGCTGGCCGCTTCACGCACTGTCATGTCTAATGAGTTCCCTCTGATTATGTATAAAATCAGTAATCGCATGTGAAAGGTGTCTAATTGACTGCGATTCCTCCCTGCGAGAGGCCCATCAAAGGGGGCCCATCTGCGGCAATTTTCATCATCTGTTTTCGGGCGGCCCGGTTCACAAGGAGCTGGACGGACACCACATGCGCCTGACCAGGCCGCGGTGAGGCAAACAGATGGCCGGACATTTTGTAAAGTGCATGAAATTAAGAGAAGTGGGCGAACCGGTGGCCTGGCCAAAGTCACAGCCCTTACGGTACAATACCAGCACTAATTAAATATAAAAACGTTGGGCGAATTCCACTGCGGCCTTTCACGTCGGGGTGCAGAAGCGCACGCACAAGCTCACCAGGACCAAGGTTTTGGCACGAGGAATATATCATGAAATCCTTTCATGTTCCTCCATTAAACTTATCTGAGAAAAAGAAAAGCTTCCCAGCATGGGAATGTGTCTCCATTCCAGTGGGTACATGCCAGAGCACACATTTTAACTTTTCTAAAAATGAAGGAGTAACATAAGCAACATTTCCAGATGTGTACACCGGCTGTCTTCGCACCACATTGTGCGAATAATTCCATTTTTTATTCTGTAGGAATACCAAACTCTCCATCTCCCATCATTTCTGAAGGTTTCAGAGCTGGTGTGTTGGATATACACAGACAACGAGATCATACAAAAGAGCCAGTACAGCAACAGGATTGTCCCACCCAGGAATCAAACCCGCAACCTTTTACTTACAAGGCCAGTACCTTAACCATTAGACTCCACTGCCGCGTACACATGCCGGCATGTTCTGAATGCAGGTATGTGAAGCCCACATTCTACAGAACTTTCTCATTTTCTGCAGTGCACATCTGCCTCACATTCTCCCTTAGCAGTTAGCCTGTCACCTTCGCAATACTAATTACACCGCTGTGCTCGACGCAAAGCTTCCTCCTGCGTTCAAGCTCTATTTAAAGTGGTTCATGCATAGCGAGCGTGGGGAAAATGTTTAGTCCGCACTGGCTGAAACAGCACAGTTTTCAGCTGTACGGTGCTTGCATTCAGCGCCCCTCCCCTCCTCCAGCAGGGTGGCCATGGTAACCATTTTTTTTTTTAAATGGCCCTTTTTCTGATGTCTTCAAAGTAGTAATTGTTTCGTTTCTTATGCGGCTTTGTGCAGGTGATGAAAGCGTAAGACAGCGATGGCCTCACGGTTAACAGCATAATCTTCTACCTCATTAAAGTCTAATGTGAAAATTGCAATGTAGCTTAATGAATTTACAAATCTCAAATGACCCACAAGAGAAATTGAATGGAGCCCCTGTACAAAAGCACAGACACTTAAAAAAAAAAAAATTCATAAGAAAAAATCAATTTGCATAAATGAAAGGTTTTAATAATATGACATCTTCTGCAAACTTTTTCTGGTCTGCCTGGAAGTTCAGAGGAAATAAAAATAAAAAGGGCTTCAGGCTCTCAAAGTCCTTTTCAAATGCCTTCTTATTGTCATTATGACTATGCTTTAGAGAAGCCAGGCCACAATTCTAGATGCTTTTCAGTTAAAACATTACAAAACTACACGTCCTCAGTGTTAACAGAACAAGCACTGTGTGAGATGACCACTGCACAGTCCATTTTGAGTGTTAAAATTGAGTGTTTTACTGGAATCATATAAATAAAATGTTGGATGACAAGAAAAAAAAAAAAAAAAGTTTTACCGTATTCCAGCGAACTGTCAACTTGTAAACATGAATAAATGAAACAACTTGCTCATTCTCTTAACAGACAGCCCGCTGAACAAAGGTATCTATTTGCCATATTTGCTTTTGATGTGCTTATCAATCCCACCAGATTGATAATAAAAAAAAATTGATCACACATCATTGAAAATCAGTTTACACTAATTTCATCACAGAGGGTAATTGTGGTGCCAGATTCATTCATTCCGACGCACGCCCTTACTTTGAGGGACTGATAACGACAGCAACGTGATGGGTATTAAATGATCTCTTTTCATTTTTTTTAATCAATATGCCCTCGTTGTGCTTGTCACATCTTGGCCAGATTGATTTATAGTGCTCGGGTTCGTCTAATGGATGCTTTCGTTCGTCCCCCACGCTGAAGAAGCGGTAAATTGGCGCCTCTCTGGCGAAAGCTGCACAAACAAAGGGATGAAGCGAGAACAATGGGGCCAACAGGGGCCCCAGCTGAGAGGGAGCAGGGCGGAAAAGTGGCCCCCGCCTCTGGGTCCCCTTCAACACGTGTAAGTGAGCAAAGCCTTTCTGTCTGTGGAACGCCATTAGCCCACTCCACACGTATGCCCGTGGGAGGGCGATGGGGCTCTGCGAATTTTAACTACTCGGATGCTCTCCAGATAAATTCCTATTAGACTGCTCTCGCAAGAGTGATTTAGCTCTGACTTTGTTGCGTACTCTTTCATGCCTGGCAGTAATCACCCCCTGGGTCATACCCCCCCCCCCCCACACACATCAATGATGTACTGAGCACCATATCACACCAATCAAGGACCAGCTGAGATGAAGACAAGTCGCTACACGTATTTAGCCGCTGGACTTTCCTCTCGCTTGGACATGTGCGTTACAGTCTACAATTTAGTCTGCGCTTATTTACTCTACAAAATGTGTGACTGGAAAAAAATTAACAGTGCAACACTACATTAATGGCCTCTAACATGTGTGAGAATCTTTAAATCCACAGCTTATTGCTAACAGAATAATTTATCCGACTTGTTGCATACTGCGGCATACTGATTACATGCATAATTACATTATTGCGAGTGATGAAACTGAACAATTGTCTGAATATGGAAGAGAAATAAATAAATCTCAGGGTTTTTAAATATATGACTGACCCTAATGCAATGTGACTAAGCATTCTGACCACTGATATGCTACCTGACCGCACTGTCCTTCCCTGCTGCGTACATTACTTTATAAACTAAGAAAAAGACCTCTTGTGCGTAGAACGTGTGCAATGTGGTATCGCACGCTCACTCAAGGACACATGCAAATATATAAATTATGGGAAGGCCTGCTGATGACATTTTGCCGCTAGCCAGGTGGGGATGCAGTTGTGTGGAATAACGTCAGGTTCTGGAAGTGATGTTGGCTTGATCGACTCTAAACAAAGCAATCAGAGTCTGGCTCAAATGCAACTGCGGTCACCGCGGGAGACAGGAAATATTACCACGGCAGCAGGCTGGACAGGCTGAGGGAGAGGTGCTCGACGGGAGACGCTTCCACTTGCGTTGCCGCTGTAGTGGCGCTTGCGTGAAACATACCCCTCCGCTCGGCTCCAGGTAATATCAAAAGGCATACATTTCTCTCACGCGGAGATGCGCGCTGGCGCACAGACATCGCTCGGCGTGCTCCCGCCGAAGACGACCGTCCGCAGAACGCTGTGTTTACAGGTCCCGAATCCAAATCATTGTGTAATTCCTCCGTTCGTCTCACTGTATGCCAAATTAAAAGAGAGAAACTATTAGCCTTTTTTAATAAGGCGTGCTCGAATAATGCCACACTTCATTACTTCCTTGTCGATTCGCATTCTCTACCTGCACCATTGGCAGGAATGGTTTCAAGGAGCAATTTCCAAGACAATGGGCTTGTTGAGTATGTGATGGATGTCAGCGTTATTAATTATCCAGCTCATTACCGAGTGAGAATAAATCTTTTTTTTTCTTTTTTTTAAATAATCTGGAGACCATCACGCATGTTACAATAGGCCACAGTAGGCTTCCCACAGCCTTGTCTTTTCATTAAACAGTCTGTCACTTCTTGCTTTGCAGTGCGAGATCGCCGTCACTGCGTATGATGGTTGAGTTGTTAGCCTACCCGTACTCTGGTGCTGCAACCGTCCCATCCCCCCCCCCCCCCCCCCCCACAACCCCCCGACCTCCACCCACCCAACTAATACTATTACCTCCGTAATCCCCAGCTCAGAGTGAATTTGATAAACAACGCTTTTATGATGAAAGTCATTTTATATCAGAATTAGCAGGTGATTGCCGCTTTAATAATCCACTTATTTATGAAGTCCTCAGTGCAGTGATTAAGCCTCGGCTCCAATTTGCTTTCTCATTATTTGAGGAGAGCGGCTGAGCCGCCCGGTGTCTTCCTGTTCCTCGCCAGCGAAACAGGGGGGCTGGCTGTGATCTAAGCCACTGTCTTTCTCTCTCCCTCTCTGTACGTCTTTCTCCATCTGTGTCGCATCACACCTGATCTCTCTGTTTCCCTCTCTCTCTAGCTTTCCCACCCATCACTTCTCTCCCTCCTCCTTTCTTTCTCTTCTCAGTCTCCATCCTCCTATTCTCACCCTCCTTCTTATACTTTTTCTTTCTCTCGTTCACTTTTCTGCAACTTTGCCTTCGGTGATGGATTCTTAGTGACTTTTTTTGTTTTTGGCGTGAGGCAGGCTTCGCCAGCCCCCAGTCTTGGAGGGAATCCTACGTTCTCAAATTTTTTATTTATTAAATTTTTTGGTGTGTGTGTGTGGGGGGGGGGCTCCATCTCAATTCTCTGACTCTGACAGAGATGAAAAGTCATAGGAGGGGATGTTGGACGTAGGGAGTAGGATGAGCACGACGGCATTCGCAGAGTGATCCCAAATTCTCCCTGAACCCCCCCCCCCCCCAAGGTCATCTGACCTGCAGAAACGGTTAGACTTGACACAGGGAAGCAACGTCTCCAGTGGGATCTCAAAGGCCCGTAACACCCTCGGTGGCAGGATTGTTGGGTTAATTAAATTTTCCATCATCTTGTACGGCGCCTTTCGGCTCTCCTTCACTGTTCCATGTCCTCACCTCTGGCCCCTTTCACAGGAGTGCCAGCTCATTTATCTGTGCTCTTATACCCGGTCTCATGCAGGGAATGGTAATGCCGAGTTGTCGATAGGCTCCCTTCAGCAATGGGGAGCAGATACGAAAGGATGCCTGCGACTTTTTACCCTGTGTGAGTGTTTTCAAGCTTACGCTCTAAAAATGAGTGCCGACTCTTTGTACCGGCAGAACCAGTTGGATTAAAATGAGGCTGGAGCACTTAGAGAAATCCACAGAGTGAAGATGTGACCTTTTGCGTGGACCTCGTTATATTATTTATTATTTTTTTTTTTTGAGAGAGATCTAATGTGACCATAAAACAGGCCTCCACTGATACTCTTGAGAGTAAAATGATACTAATTATAAATAAGTACATTCAGCAAATAATTACTGAATTATTTTGGCTATAACAGAAAAAAAGAAACAAAAAATGTCATTATACCTAAAACGTGTGTTCCACACAGAGCTACCACATTAAGATTAAGAGTTATTTTTTTTATCACATAAAAAAATGTGGTAAGTGAACCTGGTAAGTGGTAATTTCAATTGGAATAGCTGCTATAATTGTGCAAAAATATACAAAAAAAATGTAAATAATTATCAAATAAAAGCCGTTACTTCCTCTTTCCCTTGCAGCTCATCAACCACCACTGCTGTTATTGTACTGTGCTGTAGACACTGCCCAAACACACTCTCACATTCAGATATAAGGAGACAGGAAATGACACAGTTGGATTTCCTGTGAGGAACTTAACACACTTAATGGCATGGTAGCTGTTGGACAACTACCTTTTTCAATGAATAACTATCAAGAACAAAAGCACATTCCTGCAAGTGGCAGCCATTTCTTTCCACATTCTTGAGGCACACAATATTTCAGAATACCTATAATTTCCTCGACAGCCAGGTACCTCACTGAACTTTTGGGTTAAAATGGCATCTTCTCAGACAATTGTTCCATTGTTCCACCTTATCAAAACAATTCTATCGTGTAATTTCGCCTTGCACACTGACGGGTGATATTTCTTCTGTTGTCTCTTATGGCCGTGAAAACAATGGTCGACAGTAACGAACTAACTATTAACAACAAGGCACGAAAAGGTGAATTAAAGTTGAAACAGAAGCTGGAGGAAGGTAAGCATTCGCAGTGCATCTGCTCCTTCAGTGTCAGACAACAGGCTGGCCAGTAGGCAGACACACAAATGTACCGTTAGCCGGTGGATCCTGCCCCCCCTCCCTTCACCCGCAACACACGGAGAGATGTGGAGGGTTTCGGATAGTCTCATACGCTCAAACCGGCTCTTGTTTTGGCCGTCCCCGTTCGCCGGGCAAGCGTCTTAATTTAACCATGCACGGGATTATACAATTATCAGGCAGATAGTTTGTTATCCCGAGAAGTACGATGATCTGACTCCTACGCTCACGAGTTGTCATCTCCACGCGAGAGAAAAAGCTGAAAAGCTGGGGGATTTGACATTTCTGGCGGATCCAGTTTGTGTGAAAATTCTCGTTTGCCTTCTCATTTTATGGCAATTCAGCCAGATACATGAAATATATCGGCTCTAATTGGCTTTCCAGACTGCTCTCTTTGGAGACGTTGTGATTTAGTTGCTGAATCCCGCAGAAAACTCAAAATGAAAATTTTTTTTCTTTCTTTGTCAGATTCATCATTTGTAAATTCATTAAAAAAAAACATATTTAAATTCCTGCACTAAAATTTCAGTAGAAAGTGTTTGTAAATATGCCAGATACAGCATGCCTGAAATATTGCACCCTGGGTAATAATTATTGTGCTGAAATTGCCTCGCTTAAATCCTTTTATCCATACTGTACAAAGCTCAGTCACACTTTTACAAGCGTGGCAGGTATTATAATAGAGTGAACAATCTTAAATCAATACTTATACGGTCCAGTGCATATACAAGTTAGAATGTATGTGCATGTGCAGGGATTTATATCTAAGTGCTTATATGTATTTTAAAAATTAACAAGGAAAAATCTGTATATTCAGTGGAGTTATTGTGGTTATAGTATGAAGCATCAGCATTGTGCCTTATGTGTCCGCTCTCATGAAAGAATGTGCATTTTACATTGTGCAAGTACTACAATGTTTCATTGACCAACTAAAATGCTGCTTTTTGTTAGACGCTATGCTTTCTACCATAAACTGGCAGTATATTCACTCTGATATAAGGAAAGGAAAACTAATAGCTACAAACCAGAGGAAGGAGACATCAGACTCACTCTTAGTTAAAATTCGCACATGCACCGGCTCTTTTTCCTCTAGGGGTGCAGAGGAAGACATTGGCGAGGCGAGAAAGGGGGCGGGGAGCCGGAATCGCTGACTCATCAGGGGTCATCGCGTGCCCCCCCCCCCCCCCCCATTGGCCAGGCTTGCGGGGAGAAGGTTGCGGTCCCTGCGATAAATCAGGCTGTCACCACGCCTCAGCGTGTATCAATCCGCCCTGATCAGAGAGAACTGTTGGAAGTGTTACCGTGGTGACGCTGGGGAAGGCAATGCCACACAATACGACCCTTTGTCTGCCGCCCCGCCCCACGCTTACCCATTACACCGCCCGCTAAAGGAGTACCAGTCCAAATCTGAGGTCAAAGGAGAAGGAGAAAAAGTCCATCTGGCTCTTGCTCCGCCAGCACAAGGGGCCCATTCAGGGCCGGCTACTCCAGCCCTTTCCCCACCCACTGAAAAAGGGAATCAGTCCATTCCCTCCGGTATGGGCTCCGCGGGCACGCACACGTGTTATACATATGCATGCTTCAGATAATATCCAACCATTACATCCCCAGGGTAATTACAGCTATTCTAAGGATGCTATTCTAGGGCAGGCACAATGTGCTGAATAGGACCCGCAATGCTAATAAAACAATAATGGATTTGTATGAAATATAATTCATTTGTTTCACAAAACAGACTGTGTGACATCGGAATATCAGCGCAAGTCAGAATATTTCAGATTTTGTGGGAAAAAAGTAGCCAACTTTAGTTGGAATTTGATTAAAAAATAAGCAGAGGAAACGATCAGCTTGCTTTTCAGTATGAAAAGTGGGTGTGGCTCTCATGTCACAGGTGGTAAACAGTGGACCTTGCAGAAGGCATTCCTACTTGCAGTTAGCAAGAACAAATATGTTGCGCCCAGCATGGTTCAACTCCATTTCAGTTGAAGATATTCACTGAAATGTACTCAATTAATTGAGATATCATTATACAACATTATGGCTATTTATCAATTCAGAAACTTGAATTTCAGTTCATTTACTGCAGTGAAGTGGAACTCACCCCAACCCTGGTGTCCACTCAGTGTTTCAATCCTCATGTGCATTTAAAACTTCAAATGGGATCAAATGTGATCATTGTAGCCATTTCAACAATCTATATACCCGTACATTTATCAACCAATGAGGCTAACTCTCATCCAAATGCTAATGCCTAATTCCATCAGCCATCCCAAACTGCCTCTCATTTGTCCTCCTGAGTGGCCTATCCAGTACGGGCTCTTGTACTTAGTGCAACTGATGTGCCCAATCGTCCAATATTGAATGCGAGCCAACGCATGTGCACACTGCAAGACGGTGAGTAATTGGCCACAGAGTTGCCAAGGAGCAGTGGCGGCTGACTGCACACATTAAAGATGAGGGTGCACACGTGCTCGTGTGCGCCCCCTGGAACTGATCGGCCTTACGACGGTAAATCATTCCAAATTTGGGAATAAAATAATATTTGTGCACAAATAAAAACTGGTTTCACTTAAAGCAGATAATATCGTATTACGGCCTCAAGTGAATGCTCATACCAATCATAAAAACGCACAAACATGAGGACGTTTTATGACTAGAACACACCATTCAGCTCATCTTGGCTCATCATTTTACCAACAGTCTAGAGAGTATTTTGTACTATCCCTGTACTGCAATAGCCACTGATGACAAACTACTTATTTGCTTATAAAAATGACCAGGCATCCGTGACTGGTTGAAATATTTAAAAACAGATGAACAGGTACGTCACATATTAAGTAAGCCAGTTGTACATTTGAAAAATCTGACAAAATCAGGGGAGACAAATTATAAATTATAAAATCAAATAAGTGGTAATTATATAGAAAGACGACTAAGCATATAATCAAAACCATTTACGTTGCCAAGTTTTCCATTCAATAATGTCCAGATGTAAATGTAAACAGTAGTTGCATAATTTGTTTGCTGCTCCAAGAAACAGTTGCTTACACATTACAAACCTATTAATGTCAGAACCCTGTGGTGAGCGGAGGGAAAATAAACTGCAAACTAACGCTAATGTTTCTTATATAAAGAGTCAATGCCCCTGCATTGTAAATTGTCAGCAGTAAAGTTGATATTTTCCAACTTTAAGTGGGTGACGTGATGCTGTATATCTTGCGGCACGATTATAAATACCGGTGACTGACACCTGCCTTTTAAAAGGCAATCACGACGGACAAATTGTTTCTAAAGCAGGTTTACGGCCATTTTGAAATATGACTGCCGTGATTGCCAGAGGGAGGGTGCTTACACACTTTAAATTGACAGACATCTACAGGAATGTATTATGCCAATATGCTGAAATGTTTCAGGTGCCATAGACGCCTCCTGATGAGTTATGAAGGGACAGAACACACAGATTGATTAATCAGAGGAAGTGGCTCCGATCCGAGCCAGAGTAATTAAAAGGGGTGTCTGGGGGAAAAAAAAATGTCACAGACTGACAGTTATGTCTGTGGCCTGCATGCTGACAGAAAGCACAGAGATAAACAGTTAAATCTGGATGGATACAAGTGGGCAGTTTTTTTGGGTCAATCAAAAAGAATCAAGAAAATAAAGCATGACTAATATGGCAACCGAGGTGCTGCATTACGGCACAGTTAAATGGCTATTTCTGACATGGCGCAGGTGATTTGACCCTTCCTCAGTAATTTGCTTGGGAAAACAACATTTGATAAACGGTTATTTAACTTACATTTTTAAAGAGCTTTGTGTTCTAACTGCAGAGCGGGAAGAAGCAGAGCAGAGTTAACTCTGGGTTAATCTCTTTCCCAGGTAGGACGGTAAACAGCGAACATGAACACAAACTTTAACATTTCAGGTGCAAAAGGCCATCGCCATCACCTGATTATATTTATTTTTCCATTTTTAATTGTATAGCGCTTTTCACAAAAGGCAGCTTTACAGAGATCTGGGCCTGAAACCCCCCGAGACTACGCCTAAGGCGACAGTGGCAAGGAAAAACTCCCCGGCTGGTAATAGGAAGAAACCTTGAGCAGAACCTGACTCAGAGTGGGCAGCCCATCTGCCGCTGGCTGGCACCGGTTAAGTGACTAAGAACTGATTACATAGCAAATGTTTAATGAACAGGATGAGGATCACGTGAAATGTCTTTGTTGCACTGCCTTAAAATAAACACGTCCAGTTATGGTTCTTTACCTTACAGCCATCATACGTATCAATGGACAGACCAGCCAAATGTGGCAGGTTCCCTATATAGTTGTACTAGTTCTGTGAACTCTTTTTGGACTTAAAAGGCCAGATCACATATTTCAAATTATTCTGACAGTGAAAAGCAGGCAGAACCTGTCAGGCACACCCATGACCATAGCTCAAATATTGAAATTCTCTTATTATATTTGCTTGCACACCTCTCAGGTTCCAAACTTGATTGCTCACAGCGGAAATAAACAGTTTTTCTTTTCCCCTGGCAACAGTTTGAATTCATAAGCTAGCTACTGAGATTTTATCTGGTTGAATTCTCTGCGGTATGATGACCCAGACAAATTTTGGGTCGCCCCGAAATGATTGAGCGTGATGAACTTTCGTATTTCCCAACACCTCTTCTCCAGGCAACTCAACCAGAAATAGAGACAGGGTGTACAGAAAATCTCCAACTCCTTTCCTGAAAAGCAGTGGCAAGCGCCTCGAGAGGGCTTGCACCCTTGTTAAACCTATTAATATTCATGCTGAAGTTGAGAATAGACATTGATAGCCACATACTATTGTTGTTTGGCAGAACCCCTTTTGTACATCTCATTTCTCTGCAAGAACTTGAATGCATTGTGTAATTTTGTGGAATGCGGCAGTCTGAAAGGATAATCACAGTTCTGCCAAAATAATTAACAAATTGTCTTAGAAGCTGTGCTGTGCAGGCCATGTCAGACATTAGGTTGTTAGAATAATAGGAGCTAACCAAAAGACTAGTTACATCTCCCCCAAGCTGCTTCGGAACACGGAACATTGCCACATTAAACCTTTCTGGCAACACTAGTGACTTATCTTTTTCACATATCCGACTACTATCTTGTATTTTAACAGGTTCATAGACACACGACAATACCATTAATTGTGGTCTGAACAAGTGGCTGTCAAATACTCAAAAAAGAGCTCTTGATAACCAATATGTATACAGTTCCGACAAGGTACGATTTTATGAGCTTTGGCTTACTAGCCAGAGAAGCTAGTTAACATTAAGTAGCTTGCCAATGAAGAAAAACTGAATCTGAACAGCAGTGTAAAATGCAAGTACACACATACAGCATTACATAACCAGAGAAGCTAGTTAATATGAAGCAGCTTTCCAATGAAGAAAAAGTGAATCTTAACAACATTTAACGCACACGTACAGAATTCTTGTTTGATTATATAACACTGTAAAACTATAAGCATGTACTATGTAGCTAATTAAGGTAGGCTACCATTCACTTGGAGTATATGCTCAGTATCCTTTCTAATTTGTAATAGTAGTAAGATACAATGCAGCTGGATGAATGAATGCCTATAAATAAGTGGAGTTTTGCATGCTTCAGCCATGGCTTTGTTCAACAGTGAAACTCAACATTTCCATAACTGTTACAAGGTCTTAAGCTGGTAAATTGCTGGAGCGACTTTTATGGAATTTCTGACTAAGGCTGTAAGTGTGAAAAGGGTTACAACTTTATCACCAATTTTATAAAGATGATAACACCCAAACCCAACATGCAGTGCCATTAGCACAAACTAGCATTCCTTTGATGTAGAGTAGTCTTGTACCAAATAAGTTTAAATTGGCAATCTGTTAAATTGCCCACCACTGTGCCCTGTGATCTTTTATTAAAACTTTATCTGTAGTCATTAAGTGCAATTCATGTTTTCCTGTTACAGTTCTTTTTTAAATTAAAAACAATAATTATTTGAATTTGTCATTTCCGAGAGGCAATTATTCTAAGCTCTAAAGACCCATACTTCAGTAATACTGATGAAATTATATCAACATTCACTAAGCCCCAGTGCAGACCCTTGTCTTACCGTGGAGCTCCCCATCACACTAAAACAACAACCTTAATAATCATTTTTCAAACGTGCATTAACGCACGATAATGCTTTCTGTTGTCATTTCTCAACAAGAGACCAAGAGAGCCCATGGAATAGGCTAATGGTTTGTAGAGATGGATACTATACTAACATTCCATTTGCAAGACAGTCCCTCACAGTTGCAAAACAGGGCTGTCCACTGCAGCCACGGGGTTGGTGATGCTGCATCTATTACTTTGACAAATGAGCTGTACACAAGAAAGTGTTGCCGGATTCCTCCTCACAAAGCTAACCTAGCCCCCTTCCTGTGATTTCAGCACAGACAAATGGCTCCCTTTCTCCGAAATGGATTCACTGCTATCCGAGTTAACAGTAAATAACATTTGGTATTAAAATGCCAATTAGAAGGGGGAAAAGGAACTCATCGGTCACATAATTCTCACTGTGTTGAATAGCTTAAACTGAAAAGATTTGTTCCCCAAAAGCACCCATCCAGGGGAGGTTAGTTAGAATATCCATCTTAAAAGTTGATCTGGTGTGAGAATAATGAGTAACTTCATGCAGTATGTCCTATTTGTTTAAAATGCTGACAAGGGCAGCAGTATAATTGTTGAGGAACTGGGGTTCGATTCTCAGCTGGGGCATTGCCGTTGTACTCTTGAGCAGGGTACTTAACCTAAATTGCTTCAGTAAGTGCTGTATAAATGGATTGTAGGTAAACTAGAAATAACAGCCTTGCAGTTGTATGCCTCCGCCAAGTCGAGTTGCAGTTTACATCCACGTCTGTCCAGACTCATATAATATATGTAGTGAAGACTTTGAAAGAATTTTAATTAAATTAAATCACATCATTTTATCCTATTAGACATTTGTGTGAAATTCTGTCATAATTAGCGTAGGAATTCTTGAGTTATGGCCAAAAACGTCTTTTCTGAGGTGACAGTGACCTTGACCTTTGACCACCCAAATCTAATCAGTTCATCCTTGAGTCCAAGTGGACGTTTAGGCCACATGTGAAGACATTCCCTCAAGGCGTTCCTGCGATATGGCGTTCACGAGAATGGGACGGACGTACGGACGTACGGACAACCCGAAAACATAATGCCCCCGGCCACGGCTGTCGCCGGCGAGGAGGCATAAAAATGTCATCTCTGTCTCTTTCATCTGAAACAATTGTCACAATATGCTTCACAGAAAATCCTGGCCTAAACCCCCACATGAGCAAGCTAGGTGTGTGTGTGTGTGTGTGTGTGTGTGTGTGTGTGTGTGTGTGTGTGTGTGTGTGTGTGTGTGTGTGTGTGTGTGTGTGTGTGCGTGCGTCCATCCATGTGTGTTTGTGTGCACACTAATCTTCGTGGACAGCAGGTAATGAGACCTAGATACCCAAAATAGAAAAAAAAAAGAAAATGAGTTCTTCAAGTGATGTTCATTTCCATCACGCTAAATCTTCTTACCCGATCAGTTGTAAAATCCCTTTAAGAATTTAAAAAAGGGGGGAAAAAACAAGCGATTCAGGCTGTCACGAGAAAAGCTGCAACACAGGAGCTTTACATACAAAAGGGAGACATGGCCCTATTCTGTTGGAAAGAAAGGAAAACACAGAAACGTCCCCAGAGGTTGTGACTGGTGTATCTGTGGTTAGAACTCAAGTGTACAGTACTGGGGGAAATGACAGGGTAGTGAATTGTGACAATCGAAAGGAATAAATCGATACATACAAGCTGCTGTAACCACATTTTTTCCAATCTGGGAGGGGGAAGTTGTACCTAACCAACTTACATTAACAATCTGTGGATCTTTTTCTGAGGCTTTTTTAACACAACAGAACTCGCAAACAACAAAAATCTCCCCAACAAAGGAAACTGGCCCAATTAAATTACTGACCCAATAATTGAATTTATTACATTAATAATTGAATCATTTATGGATAGTAACTGATTGTAGCATGGCTTATTTGGGAGAAATTATTTGGGAGAAATTCTGCAGATTCAAGAGTAAGAGACACATACTGCACTCCCAATGGCAGTGTGATGAAAATCACTGGGGACCATAGATGCCAGTTTTGAGAGAGGAACAAGACTGACTTTGTGGTCTAGTGAATGTGTAAAATTTACTATATCTTTTTTCCACTTGTATATTCAAATGACTTGTCCTAAAATGGCTAGAGTCCTCAGGAACCACAATCAAATTCACAATACCTCACGGCCCGCGGCCCACTGCTTTTTAAAACAATGGCCACACACTGGTTAGTTTAGACCAGGGGTCTTCAACTCCAGTCCTGGAGGGCCACAGGTTATGTGATTTCCTTTCAATAAGCAGCCAGTTTAGGCCTTGGGAACAAGGTGTGCGGACTCTTTAGCCAATCAATGACTTAAATTAAGCACTTAAGTGCAAGAGTACATCAAAAAGCAGCAGACGCAGTGGCCCTCCAGGATTTGAGATTGAGATCCCTGGTTAAAATGAAAAGAAAAGAGTCTTTGTACAGCGTGAACATATTTATTCAGTGACTCCAGTCCCACCCACCCCTACTCCATTAATAGATTAAGATGACAGCGCTATTTATCGCAGCCCTGTCATGGTAAATGATGTAGACTTAAAATCGTTGCCAATATGCCGTTTCAAAGCTTTAAGTCAACCCTTAGGTCAGCGCCCCCATGAGCTACACAAAGAGCTTCAATAATTAGATTGCATCGATGTGCCAATTATTCATGTCAAGACTTCTATGAATGGTAATGACATAGCATTGCTGATTTCATTACTAAACTATTAGTCAATAAGTGTAATGCGTGCTCATTTTTGTTAATGCTGTCTTCATTTTAAATGGCTCAGTGAGTGGGGGGATGTCTGCTTGTGTTAACATGACGTAAGTTATAATGAAAAGGAGATTATAAAGAAAAAAAAAAAACGAGAACAGATTGTATCTTTTCACTTTGCTAAAACCAGGGGTGTCCAATCCACTTGAGTATACTTATCAAGGTTATTAAGTATACTTATTCAGTGACTGAAGACCATGATTAGTAATTTATGTGAATCAAGTGTCATAGCGCTGGGCTAAAACAAAAACCTGCACCCACATTGGCCCATTTTGGATAAGACTGCCCCCCCCCCCCCCCCCACACACACACACACACACACACACACACACACACACTGTAGCAATGGCAATGTGGTGAGAGGGGGTGCTACATAAGTGTATTAAGTGACAATGAAAATAGATGGCAACACATTCTGTGAAAAGCCATGCTCTTCAACTCAAGGCAGCGGTTCACGCGACTATCAGGAAAAACATCTTCATTCCAATTAAAAGGTGTGAGGGTAATGAGGACGCCTTAACAGAGGTACTCCTGTACTGTCACGAGCCAATGAATATTTTGGAGATGGAATTAACGTGTTTAATTTACAAGCTGGCTGAGGCTCGAAAGGATAGAGAATACCGTCCTCATTAGCATCCCATGGTAACGTTGCAAGTCCTTGTGTGTAATCCCGCTGGATTTACATAGCTTCCTATTTAGAGCAAATAATGCTCTATTTAGAGCAAATAAACTGGAACGCCTCTGCCGGCCACCCCTAGGAAGTGATATCTCTGTAAGTGATATAATGCAATTTGCTTGAGCGATGACTGAGTGCACCTTTCCGTTGATTGGGCAAATTAGTCCAGTCATGCTTCTAATTATCCGACTCACTGAGAATCAAGCTTAAGACCAGTGCACCCTGTCCACTGGCAATCACCGGGGGTATCAACTTGCCCCCAAATAATAAATTCGCCATGACCTGAGGTCAGCATGACTTCTAAGTCCTGGAACACTTGAGCCATTACTGAAGACGAAACCCCCCCCATCACACTGTAGTAACAAATCACCCATGAATCCTCAGTCCGTAAGGCCCAGATTTTTCAGTCATTACTTTCCCATGCATGTCCAATGGCAATGGTGTGGGCCTCAAAGCAAATCTGAGATCCATCAGTGTCGAGCCGTAATGTCTTCTCCACTCAGTTTCCAATAAATGGTTATAAATGTCATGCGGAAAAAACATATATAATGTTCTGAACTTGCCTTCAGAATCTATTTGTCTACTACCTCAGTTCACCTCTGTGATAAGCCTTTATATCATTCCTGGTTAGAAAAATCAACGCCACAGTTCTCTCAAATGTCCTCAGGGTGTCACTTTTGGAGGGGAATAGAACCAAGGCAAAAGAAAGTCTGTTTCTGCAGATGACCAAGCAGCCAGCCTAGACGGGAAGGGGGGGTATTTGTTTTTTTCTCTCTCGCCAAAATCAATTTCACTACAGTACGCAAAATCTTTCCCTCCATACACCTGAGATGGCTGGAGGGGTGGAGGGGGAGTGAGTGTACAGAGGGAGACATTTGAGCAACGAGTGGCCCGCCCATGTCCCTGGATTCCTGCCCCGCCCCTGCGCGGTCTGAAGGTGGCGGGGCAACCTGATGAGGCATGGGGCTATTAAACTTGAGGACGTGTCAAGCTGTAGCTGCTTGGAAACTAATGTGTTTATCGTCACCGTTGGCATTACGGGGTGTATGAAGACAAACAGGATGTGGTGGTGTCTTCTGACAGGCCGTATGTCGTCAGCCCCCCCTCCCGCTGACCGCCCTTTCCCTTAGCTCATTATCACATGTCTTGCTTTGCTGAGGCCTTATTCGGAGACAGCTACTCGGTCCGGACCAGAGTCTCGGTCAAGTCACTGTGAAGTACAGCCGCATCGCTTAAGGTCCCCTGACAACCCACGTTTAGATGCGCCACTGCTTCGACCCGCATTAAAAGAGACGCGCGAAGAGACGTTTGAGGATATCAGCTCAACTTGCGCGTACTTCAATATGTACCACAGCTTTGACCTCACAATAGAGGCCCTGTGCGTCACGCATCTCACAGCACGGCAAAACACATCTGCATTACTGAAACAAATAAAATTCATCTCTGACCCGTCTCAGATTCCGTTGGCCTGGAACAAATAGGACTGAGACTCCTCTTTAGAGAGGGAGTTGGGTCACACAAATAGGACTGAGACTCCTCTTTAGAGAGGGAGTTGGGTCACACAAATAGGACTGAGACTCCTCTTTAGAGAGGGAGTTAGGTCACTCACACTCACCAGGAGAGGCAGAGAGGACTCTACACCGGCATTCAGTAAATCTTTTTTTTTTTCCAACTGAATTGTTCCTTTGCTCTAAATAGATGTATTGAACCTTGCATTAACATTTAGACAGCAAGGAGAAGCTGCGATAGGACGATTCTCATATTATAGCATTTGACTGTCCGTATATGGACACTGTGTTAGGACAACGATCATGAAAGAAAATCGTATTATAAGAATGCCAACAACTGGACATACGGTATGTCTATATTTGCAGCATAAAAGTATAATGGCAGCTGGGAGTATTGAGGTACTCGGAACGGCCATTCTCACGACGGGAGTAAAACATTGGTATGAGACACAAGTACAACTTACTAATGATGTTTTAGTGAACGGTGCACAGCAAGGTAAACTAGGTACCAGCAATAGAGCTAGAAGAGCTTGATGCAAGTAATAACAACAGTGCTCACAGTGTAAGAACAACAACAACAAAAAAAAACAGAAAGCATTTTATTATTAAGTTATTTTATTATACTTTTTAAAAAATGTTATTGTTTTTTTTTTGTTTGTTTGTTTTTTTTGCATATTCAGAATTTATGTTTTGACTTTAAGGTCTTCTTCAGGCAAAACCTCAGTAGTACTAAATGAACAAACCATGCACCTTTCAGAAATAAATCATAATTTTATTTATTTTTTTATTCAAAGGTGTCATATTTTCACTACCTGTATGTTTGTGGCATAATGGCCTCTACTCAATCCAATCACAGCACATGTTATGTTTAAAGTTGAAGAACTAACATTATTTTGTCAAAAATGAACCAATGCTTTGCATACATTAATTGCTTAAAATTAAGGAGGAGGCACATCTCGTTTGTTTTTTGTACCCAGAATTTTAAAGATACTAGGGGTTCAAACTTTAAGACTCTTGATCAATAACATTACCTAAATCTCACAAATGAAAGTAAAATTGCACCAGTGTGTGAGGGCACTTGATGTCTGATGTGCACAGGCACTGGCGATGTCGTAATTACAGCATTTTTTTCACAGTCCAGATGGAATAATTCTTTGGGTTTACAGATGGTGTGCTCTGGGCAATTTATCTGCGCTTATCTCCAGGCCATTCATAGGCATCCAGCATAATGGGAGAACACTAATCAAATAATTATCCGTGTTGTCTTTTCCCACCACATAAACTGCTTTCAAAGGCTCTGTTCCGTTTAGCCAGCATTTAATAACTGTAATATCTGATAAGTAGATTTTTCCCAATTCTACAAGGTGCACGAATAGTAAAGTTTTACAATTCTGGATGAAGCAGAGACCTGTCTTTCTTTTATGTGCAAAGATTTGAGCTTCCAAAAGGTTTCTGATCAACACAGCCTATTTTATAATGGACTACGAGACAATTACGCATGCAATTCATGTATAAATACACATGGGTTCCAAGGCAGCACAGACTGAAATCACAAAAACCTTCTCAGAGTGCGGTAAACCGATTTCTCACAATTCACGGCATCGACTAATTCAACAGAAAGAAAGTGTTACAAATAAATCTAGTAGGGTCATAACATGCATGGGTGTGCCACCTTGCACCTCACAGAAATTATGATTGTTACATTTATCCAGAACTCAATGATCTTGAATGAGAGTAATTTTACTGTGGAATGTGTTATAAATGTTAATCACCAAGCAGCCGACTGTAGAGAGAGCGAGAGCGAGAGCGAGGGAGAGGGAGAGGGAGAGAGAGAGAGTGGGAGAGAGAGAGAGAGTGGGAGAGAGAGAGAGAGAGAGAGAGAGAGAGAGAGAGAGAGAGATTGTCCCATTTTTTTGGGGTTATTGTAATTTTTCTGTGTCTGAATGTAAATAATAATAATAATAATAATTCTGGGTGCGGCAATAATGCAGCACTCGCCCTGTAAGTGCCCCTCGGTAGCTGGTAGGGCAGTTTAATTCAAAACCGTGTCACATCTGAATACCGGGAGAAAAATGAGAAGGCATTACGGGGTGCACAAAGACAAACAGGATGTAGTGGCACCCCGTGGTGCTGCCATACATCGTACTGCTCGACCCACGTTCTTTACCTCCCGTTGACAGCCGCTTTTCTGTCAGCACGGGCTCTGTTCATATGCACCACATGCACATATTGGAGAACAAAGGTTTCATGGGAAATGTAGTGCACATGCATGTAATATTTAAAGAGTGATATTGCACTGAGAAGAAACAGTTGGGTGACTATAATACCTTTCTTGCTTTATGTAACTCAAACTAGAATCTCACTTTACAGCAGAAAACATGCATTGTTTTATGTATATCCAAAATATCTGTAAAAAATATATATACCGACCTTGCGCAAGGAGAGCTTGCACAAGGTTTATATATTTTTTTACAGCTTTCTATTACACTATTCTGAGTAAACATCTTTCTCAATGTGATGCCCCGTTGATGTTCACATGTAATGGGTAAAGAGATGTTGACACGCGGATATAACACGCACACAGCACGCACGCACGCACGCACGCACACACACACACACACACACACACACACACATCTACACTTCCTCACTCATCTTTGGCAGAAGTTTCCGGACCTTTCATTCGGCATTAGCTCCTGTAGCTCAGAGCCTGAGGTAGTGCCCACCCCTGCCGTATTAAAGCACTCCATCACAAGGAGCACTTCTGTGGGAAGAGATACCCTACGACCGGCCCAATGTTCATTAAATCAGGAAGCTCAGCGTGTCCCACGCCGACGTACTGTGGAGAGGGTTGTACACACGCCTTTCCAAAGGAATTGTGCCGGATTGCATTGTGTGGAATGTCCCTGTCTGCCGTCCCAGTGCCGGATTTGCGGTTTCAGTGCTGTGTGTTGAGTGCTCAGTCAGTCAGTCAATATTTATGTTTTGTACCCTTTACAAACAGGTCAAAGAGGAATTCACCGTGCAGTTTCCTGAGGGAATCAAAAAAAGAGAATTAAAAAAAAGAAAAAAACATCTGAGCCAATGTGATGAAAACAGGAAAATGATTCCCTGACGCCTGAATGCGATCCCATTGGTTAATGTGATCCAGCTTGGTTCCAGTGCTTTGTGTGTGTAGTGACTGCGGGATGAGCTTTGCGTTTTGTGATTGTTGTGTTTTCTGCGCAGAGGACTGCTCGCACACGGTGCCAGCGCGATGCCGCACTTCTGCGCAGAGGACTGCTCGCACACGGTGCCAGCGCGATGCCGCACTTCGGTCAGAGCGCCTCTGCCGCGTTCAGGGGGAGGGAAGGCGGGCAGGGTGAGTGCACCAGGGAGTTGAATTCACACTGCAATTGGCAGCTGTTCATTGGACTCTGCGTAGGGGCCTCGGGGCCCACCGTTCTGGCCTGGAATTCCAGCTTTCAGCATGACACAAAAAAAAAAAAAAAAAGTGGCAGGTGTGGCATGAACCCAAAACCACGGGATAAAAAAAAAAAAAGGGAATAAATAAATAAATCCGTATTGCGACACGGCAGAAGCCAGAGTTTATACGGCAGGGCAAGGTTTAGACGCTCAGAGAAGCTCTGGAAACACTCGGATGATAAATAGCGCTGTTGAAAGTCCTCCGCTGTATCCCACTGTGGCTCTCCACAATATTTCATTTACTCAGAGTCATCCCTGAGCCTCAGAAATCGCTCTACAGTCTACGGCGTGGCAAGAGAGCAGCCTTCCTTTGGTCTGCGTCAGCAAGATCTGTGCCAGTTAGCTTTGTATGGTCTAGGTCAGAACACTTTATTCAGTCTATATCAGTCACATTTATACACTCTAGTTCAGAAAACTTTATTCAGTCCATGTCAGTCACATTTATACACTCTAGTTCAGAAAACTTTATTCAGTCTATGTCACTCAACTTAATATATTCTAGTTCAGAAAACTTTATTCAGTCTATGTCACTCAGCTTTATATATTCTAGTTCAGAAAACTTTATTCAGTCTATGCCAGTTGGCTTTGTATGGTCTAGATCAGAAAACTTTATTCAGTCCATGCCAGTTAGCTTTGTATGGTCTGGATCAGAAAACTTTATTCAGTCTATGTCAGTCAGATTTGTACACTCTAGTTCAGAAAACTTTAGTCAGTCTATGTCAGTCAGATTTATACACTCTAGTTCACAGAACTTTATTCAGCCTATGTCAGTCAGCACACGTGCACACGCGCACACACAGACACACACACACACACACACACACATAAACGTGCACACCTGCACGCACACACACAGACAAACACGCAAACACACACACACCTGGACTAGCTCCTTAGCGCAGAATAAAACATGAACAGATACACCCCACCCGTCGACATGCAGGCAGCATAAAAAGCCCGTCTGGCTGGGTGACGTTGTTGGCAGTGCCTACCTGTTACTTTCAGCTCCGTGGTGCGCCGCACCACTCTGCTGCCATACTTCAGTTCACAGGTGTAGTTTCCCCCGTCCTCCTCCTCCACCTCTGGGATCCACACGCTGGTGGTGTTCACGATGATGGACCTCCGCCAGGTCTTCTTCTGACACTCCTTTAGGCGAGGAGACGCAAGTGTGAATAGAGCTGCACATTACCAGACCATCTGCTCCCATTCCTGTGTGCATATGTTTTTGGGTCCTCATTAGGTTAATTAATTGGTTGAAATCAGTCATAGGTTACCTGGGGTAGGGTAGTGTCACTGAACCAATGAACAAAGGAGCTCAGTTTGAATTGCATCACCGAACAGACAGTGGGGGAAATGGATTATATGCAAAGCGTGGGCTGTCCTTTGATATACAGTAGAATTGTCCTGTGAAAATACATAATGCCTATCTATTCCTTATTTGCCAACACAATTTTTTGAAATAGTGTTTTGAGCTAAGGGATTACTGTCGAGTTTTTATTTATTTTATTTTTTTTGTGAAAGAGCTTCTGAAGACCGACCTCAGGTTAGAAACATGAAATAATTCATAGAGCTTCTTTGAGGGTTCAGATAACATTGTCTGTCTCTTAAGCAGCAGGCAATAGAAAAGTACTGCACTGGGAGGCTGCCTGAGACACGCAGTCAAAGTCAGGTACTGCTGCTACTACAGCGACAGAGCTAAACCTCCTTTCACTGACAATAATCTGCACTCTCCCCATTGGAGGCCCACATCCACTGCTGGTTAGGTTGAGGCGACTGCTTTAGCATTACATTGCAGCTACTGCATTAGCATTACGTTGCGGCAACTTCATTAGCATTAGCATTACGATGCAGCTACTGCATTAGCGTTAGCATTACGTTGCGGCTACTACATTAACATTGCGTTGTAGCTACTAGCATTACATTAGCATTACGTTGCGGCTACTGCATTAGCATTATGTTGCAGCTACTGCATTAGCATTAGCGGTTATTACCTTAAACCACGTCATCGAGGGCTGCTTGTATGGAGCCAGGTAGTCGTCGATGTCGGGGCAGGTGATCATCTTGCTCTTGGTGATCTCGGCCTTCTCCAAGTGGCGTATCTTGCTGTTGAAGCACAGGCCGTCATCGTTGTCCTCCACCGTGAGGGACATGGACACTTTCATGCAGTACGTGGAGTTTCTGAAAGCAAAAAGGAAAACCGTTTCTACCGATTAAAGCCTAGCGTGTCGGCTCAGCGCTATCTACAAAGCACAAGAATGCATCAAATTTCAATTGGAAATCGTTCTGCTCTTGTTTATAGTTCCACTCAAATCTCTGATGAATGAATGAAACGTTTGCGTGCTAACCGCAGAGTGGCAGCCGTAAGAGCTGGCGGGTGGAACTACCACCGTCTGTCAGCCCGCCCGCGCCGGGCCGCTCGGCTCGGATGACACACACAACCGTACTCGACTGTGCTGTCGAACAAAGCACCAAGGTCTCCTTGGAAATGTATGAGGTCATCAGCCATGTAGTTTCGTTTGTCAGCCTCTTGCCCGCTGAGCACTGAACCTTGCTGTACAAGTGAAGCTTGTACTTTGTCAAGATTTACCATTCAGTGTGAAACATGCATTTGGCTTGGAGGTAGACACCGTGCAACTCTCTGCATCTCTGCTTGTTTGTTTGTCTCTCCGCTATGCTGCATAATTCCTGGGATGGCTCCAGAGTAGCTGTCATAATTACAAGATGTTAGGCCTCCTCAAGTGGTTGAAAATGACTTTGAAATATAGGGTACGGAAACCTAGACACAAATAAAATAAAAATAATAATGAAGGCGTGCACAGAAATGCTGAAATCTTAAAAAAAAAAATGTTGTTTTATTTTATTAATGCACCAGCCTTCCTAATAAGTGAACATGTTTGTGGTTAATGCCGTCCTCAGCATGATCACAATGTTTTAAAACATTGCTTGGCAGCCCATTATCAAGCAACATCAAGTAGTGTTCGCATCAACAAAATGTCATGTGGTGCACACTTGGGAATTCAAAAAATAAATATTTCTTGATTAAAAAAGTTTTTCATCAGAAGTCATAGCAAAGATTGTGGGACCCACGCATATTCTTGTAAGCTTAATATGTTACGATCCTGATACGGGACGAACCCAAGTGCAACGACCAGGAGACAGATTACAGAAAGTGGAACTTTATTAAGCGTTGGGGTGGTCCCAAAGCTGTACACGGGAGCAAAACAGGTTAGCTAGTTAACACAGGATAGCGTCCAACTGAGGACTGCTCCAAGCCGGAGCTGGACTTGAGGAAACACGGAACTGTTCCAAGCCGGAACTGGACTTGAACGGAGGTGTCTAAAACACCGGAACTGGACTGGAACTGGACTGGAACTGGACTGGAAACTGGATCGGAACTGGACTGGAAACTGGACCGGAAGGTCCACTCAGGAAACGGGAACGGCACGGAACTTGTTCCAAGCCGGAACTGGACTTGAACGGAGGTGTATAAAACACCGGAACTGGACTGGAACTGGACTGGGAACTGAACTGGAAACTGGACCGGGAGATCCACTCAGGAACGGGAACGGCACGGAACTTGTTCCAAGCCGGAACTGGACTTGAACGGAGGTGTATGAAACACCGGAACTGGACTGGAACAGGACTGGAAGCTGGACCGGAAGGTCCACTCAGGAACACAGGGGACGGCACGGAACTTGTTCCAAGCCGGAACTGGACTAGAACGGAGGTGTCTAAAACACCGGAACTGGACTGGACCTGGACTGGAAACTGGACTGGAGCTGGACTGGAAACTGGATCGGAACTGGGCTGGAACAGGACTGGAAACTGGACCGGGTAGCTTGAGTAACCGGGCAGAAAGCAGAGGTTAAAGGCAGGGTGTTGTGACAGGACTGTAGCTGGTGAATGCACCGCCGAGTTGGAAGGTGCGGCGTAGCTCGGGCAATACTGGCGTAAGCCGGCTGGCATGCAGAGGTCCTGGTACTGCAACACGAGTACGGGAGGTACGTAACACGGGGAGGACAAACACAGCTGCGGGAAGACTGGAACTGCGGCGTCTGGAGGTTTTGAAGGGAAACAGGTAAATGCATGCAGCAGCGAAAGATTAGCAGAGATAGCTACCAGTCAGGAAACCAGGCGAACAGGTATGAACCAGCAGGTTCACAAACACTGGACCAGAAACGGGATACGAAACAAACACGGTAGGTTAGTCAACGAACTGGCGCTGAATAGCAGCCAGCCAGGGGTTTAAATGGTGCAGGAAGTGAAGGAGAAAACGAGAAACAGGTGTGATGTTAAATCAGGAGTGATTGCCGAAGCACAGCAGTGAGGAATGTGAGTAACGAGAGGGGCGAGTGATAGGCGGAAGCTAAAGTGGAAAATGAAACCAAAAGTACCCGAGGGAGACGCCCAGTCCACAGCCAGGAGGGAAACACGGACAAGGGATCCAACATGACACGGAAGGAAACAAGGAAAACATGGAAAACGGACAGGACGGGAACGGAACGTTACAGTACCCCCCCCCTCAATGTACGCCACCTGGCGTACCCGGAGGCCTGGTCTTGTCAGGGAACTGTTCGTGGAAGTCTTGGATTACTGAATGGTCCAAGATCAGGCTCTTGTGGAGCCACGACCTCTCCTCAGGACCGTACCCCTCCCAGTCGACGAGGTATTGGAAACCCCGGCCCCTGCGGCGGATATCAATAACACGGTTCACCGTGTAGGCCGGGGCGTTGTCAACAACTCGGACGGGAGGAGGCGGGATGGTAGGGGTACTGAGGGGGCTGGAGGAGACAGGCTTAACCTGGGACACATGAAACACAGGGTAAACTTTGAGGGAGGCGGGGAGGGAAAGTTTAACAGACACCGGGTTAACTAGACAAATGATGGGGAAGGGACCAATAAAACGGGGCTGAAGCTTTCTGGATGAAGAGGGAAGGGAGATGTTTGCAGTGGAGAGCCAGACCTGCTGACCGGCCCTATACTGTGGGGCTGCGGTCCTGTGAAGGTCCGCCAGACGTTGGGAGCGGGAATTGGCGTGAAGGAGTGCGGTGCGTGTGAGTCTCCAAATGTTTTTACAACGAAGGACATGGGCCCTAACAGAGGGGACAGCTATCTCGGCCTCCTGGGTCGACAGAAGAGGGGGTTGATAGCCTAAAGCACACTCAAACGGGGATAGGCCAGTAGAGGCACTCTTAAGGGAGTTATGTGCGTACTCGACCCAGGGGAGAAAACGGCTCCAAGAGGCAGGATTGCGCACTGTAACGCACCGCAGGGCGGCCCCCAGGTCCTGGTTCGCCCTCTCTGCCTGACCATTAGACTGGGGATGGAAACCCGAGGAAAGACTAGGAGAGGCACCCAGGGCTGCACAGAACGCCCTCCAAACTCGGGAGGAGAACTGGGGCCCACGGTCTGACACGATGTCAGAGGGGATCCCGTGCAGCCTGACCACGTGTAGCACCAAGAGCTCAGCGGTTTCAAGGGCGGACGGGAGCTTGGGGAGGGGAACAAAGTGAACCGCCTTGGAGAACCGGTCCACTATTGTCAGAATGACGGTGTTACCTTCTGACAACGGCAGACCGGTTACGAAGTCCACACCAATGTGACTCCAAGGACGGCCAGGGACGGGGAGGGAAAGGAGAAGACCGGAGGGAGGCTGGTGGGAAGCCTTGCTCCTGGCGCACACCGAGCAGGCCAGGACGAAGGCACGGGTATCCCCTTTAAGGGTAGGCCACCAGAAACTCCTCCTGACGAGGGCGATAGTTCTGGCGACACCTGGGTGACATGCCAGGCACGAGGCGTGAACCCATTCGAGGACCTGGGAGCGGACGGAATCGGGGACAAAAAGACAGGAGTTAGGGTTATTGCGGGGGTCCGGTTGGGAAGTCTGGGCGGCCTTCACAATGCCCTCAATCTCCCAGGAGACCGCAGCCACCACACAGGAGGCCGGCAAAATGGGCTCCGGATCAGCAGGACTGGAGGGAGGGGAAAAAATGCGGGACAGGGCATCTGCTTTAATATTACGGGAACCAGGGCGGAAAGAAACAGAGAAATTAAAGCGTGCAAAAAATAACGACCATCTAGCCTGACGAGAATTGAGCCTCTTGGCAGATCTTAAATAAATGAGGTTTTGATGGTCGGTAAAAACAAGAAAAGGGGTACCTGCCCCCTCCAGCCAGTGGCGCCACTCCTCAAGAGCCAGTTTTATCGCCAGCAGTTCCCGATCCCCGACATCGTAGTTCCTCTCGGCGGAGGACAGCCTCCGGGAGAAGAATGCGCAGGGATGGAGCTTGCTATCAGAGGCGGACCGTTGAGACAGAATGGCCCCCACGCCGGTGTCGGAGGCATCCACCTCAACGACAAACTGCCGAGAAGTGTCAGGGTGAAGGAGGATAGGTGCTGAGGAAAACCGAGCCTTGAGTAGCTCGAAAGCTCGCTGGGCATCGGAATTCCAACAGTAAGGCAGGGCAACGGAAGTGAGTTTAGTCAGGGGAGCAGCAATGGAACTGTAATTGCGAATAAAGCGGCGGTAGAAATTTGCAAACCCCAGGAACTGTTGAAGGTGCTTGCGGGAGGTGGGTTGGGGCCATTCTGTCACTGCCTTGATTTTCACAGGGTCCGCCCGGATACTGCCCTCCTCGATAATGAAGCCGAGGAACGGGACCGTGGAAGCGTGGAAGGAACATTTCTCAGCCTTAACAAACAGCTGATTCTCCAACAGCCGCTGGAGAACCTCTCGAACGTGACGGACATGCTCCTGCGGGGATTGAGAAAAAATTAAAATATCATCGATATAAACAAAAACGCTCCTCCCTAGGAGGTCCCGCAGGACGTCGTTCACCATGCTCTGGAAGACTGCTGGGGCGTTAGTAAGGCCGAAAGGGACCACCAGGTATTCGTAGTGGCCCAACGGGGTATTAAAAGCAGTCTTCCACTCGTCCCCCTCACGGATACGCACCAAGTGATACGCATTCCGGAGGTCGAGCTTGGTGAACGTCACAGCTGGAGAGAGGGCTTCAAAGGCGGTGTTAATGAGGGGAAGAGGGTATTTGTTACGGATGGTGACCTGGTTGAGGCCCCGGTAGTCGATGCAGGGTCGCAGGGAGCCATCCTTCTTCCCAACGAAGAAGAACCCTGCACCGACTGGGGATGAAGAGGGACGGATAATACCCGAAGCGAGGGAGTCGTGGATGTATTCCTCCATGGCTAGTTTCTCCGGTCCAGACAGACTGTAGAGGCGTCCCGATGGCAGTTTAGCTCCAGCCAGTAGGTCAATGGCGCAGTCATACGGCCTGTGAGGAGGTAAGGACAGAGCACGTGATTTAGAAAATACTTGCGCGAGGTCGTGATACTCGCTGGGAACATTCGTTAAATCCGGTATAGGTTGCATGGAACAGGGTTTACTGGGCCCCGGAGGGGGTAGTGCAGAACGGAGACAGCTGGCTAGACAGTGGGCACTCCACGCCAGGATGCGACCGGCTTTCCAGTCAATATGGGGATTGTGGAGGCGAAGCCAGGTCTGACCTAAAACCAGAGCAGATTGTTGGGAGTTAATCAGTAATAGCTGAATGGACTCCCGATGATTGCCAGATAGCACTAATTGGATAGGAACGGTGGAGTGGGTAACTAACCCCAACCTCCTGCCGTCCAGAGCTAGAGCTGAAATGGGTGAAGTGAGACGTTCCGTGGGAATGCCGGCCCTCCTGGCGAAGGTGATATCCATGAAGCTGGCGTCAGCTCCGGAGTCAATTAGGGCCGAAGAAGATAGGGTCTTGTCCCTCCAAAGGAGAGTAGCCTTGAACATGAGGCGGTCCTGGGCAGCATGGTTGGGAACGATGGGGCTCGTCAGTACGCCCAGTCTTACTGGCGAGCCCCTTCTTTTGGGCGAATGGGACAGGAGGCGATCTGATGGCCAGGCTTGCCGCAATAGAAACAGGATCTGGTGCGCTGACGGCGCTGACGCTCCTCGGGATTGACCGCAACTCTGCCCAGTTGCATGGGCTCTTCCTCGGACCCGGCCGTAGGCGCCCGAGATCCAGTGATGGAGTGTGAATGAACATTAGAGACGACGGAGGGCGAATGACGCCCGGAACTTCCTCCCCGCTCCCGGGCCCGGATGCGGAGACGATTATCGATGGCTATAGCGAGGCTGATGAGGCTATTAAGGGAGTTGGATTCCTCCCGAGTGGCAAGCTGGTCCTTGAGTTCCTCGCTGAGAGCTTGGCGGAAAGCCCCCTGGAGGGAGGCGTCATTCCATCCTGACTCCGCGGCGAGGGTACGAAACTGAATGGCCATTTCTGCGACACTGCGGTTGCCTTGGCGAACTTGAAGCAGACGCTGGGTAGCGTCACGTCCACAGGTCGGGTGTTCAAACACACGTCGCATCTCTGCCGTAAAGGCTGCGAAGTTGCTGCATAACGGAGCCTGGCTGTCCCAGATGGATGTAGCCCACTCCAGGGCGCTCCCTCCCAGGCTGCTCATAATGAACGCGATCTTGCTGGAGTCAGAGGCGAAGGAGGAGGGCTGCATCCGAAACACTATGTCACATTTAAGTAGAAATTCACGACATCTCCCCAACCCCCCGCGATATAACTCGGGGTGTTGTACACGGGGCTCACGGCTGGAAGTGGGAGCCGGTGCCTCCGGATGGGGTTCGGGAGAGGAAGGAGTAGGGTTGGCTGGAATCCGTAGTAGCGGTTGGTGGAGCGAAAGTTGGGATACTTGCTCCGTGATGCCCCTAACTACTTCCAGCACATCATCCAAACGGCGACCCTGTTGGTCGCTGATCGCAGTTTGGCAGGAGAAGGCGTGGCGAATCTGTTCCAGATCGGCTGGGTCCATATTGTTGGCCAGTTCGTTCTGTTACGATCCTGATACGGGACGAACCCAAGTGCAACGACCAGGAGACAGATTACAGAAAGTGGAACTTTATTAAGCGTTGGGGTGGTCCCAAAGCTGTACACGGGAGCAAAACAGGTTAGCTAGTTAACACAGGATAGCGTCCAACTGAGGACTGCTCCAAGCCGGAGCTGGACTTGAGGAAACACGGAACTGTTCCAAGCCGGAACTGGACTTGAACGGAGGTGTCTAAAACACCGGAACTGGACTGGAACTGGACTGGAACTGGACTGGAAACTGGATCGGAACTGGACTGGAAACTGGACCGGAAGGTCCACTCAGGAAACGGGAACGGCACGGAACTTGTTCCAAGCCGGAACTGGACTTGAACGGAGGTGTATAAAACACCGGAACTGGACTGGAACTGGACTGGGAACTGAACTGGAAACTGGACCGGGAGATCCACTCAGGAACGGGAACGGCACGGAACTTGTTCCAAGCCGGAACTGGACTTGAACGGAGGTGTATGAAACACCGGAACTGGACTGGAACAGGACTGGAAGCTGGACCGGAAGGTCCACTCAGGAACACAGGGGACGGCACGGAACTTGTTCCAAGCCGGAACTGGACTAGAACGGAGGTGTCTAAAACACCGGAACTGGACTGGACCTGGACTGGAAACTGGACTGGAGCTGGACTGGAAACTGGATCGGAACTGGGCTGGAACAGGACTGGAAACTGGACCGGGTAGCTTGAGTAACCGGGCAGAAAGCAGAGGTTAAAGGCAGGGTGTTGTGACAGGACTGTAGCTGGTGAATGCACCGCCGAGTTGGAAGGTGCGGCGTAGCTCGGGCAATACTGGCGTAAGCCGGCTGGCATGCAGAGGTCCTGGTACTGCAACACGAGTACGGGAGGTACGTAACACGGGGAGGACAAACACAGCTGCGGGAAGACTGGAACTGCGGCGTCTGGAGGTTTTGAAGGGAAACAGGTAAATGCATGCAGCAGCGAAAGATTAGCAGAGATAGCTACCAGTCAGGAAACCAGGCGAACAGGTATGAACCAGCAGGTTCACAAACACTGGACCAGAAACGGGATACGAAACAAACACGGTAGGTTAGTCAACGAACTGGCGCTGAATAGCAGCCAGCCAGGGGTTTAAATGGTGCAGGAAGTGAAGGAGAAAACGAGAAACAGGTGTGATGTTAAATCAGGAGTGATTGCCGAAGCACAGCAGTGAGGAATGTGAGTAACGAGAGGGGCGAGTGATAGGCGGAAGCTAAAGTGGAAAATGAAACCAAAAGTACCCGAGGGAGACGCCCAGTCCACAGCCAGGAGGGAAACACGGACAAGGGATCCAACATGACACGGAAGGAAACAAGGAAAACATGGAAAACGGACAGGACGGGAACGGAACGTTACATAATACACATTACTCCATATACGGAAACAAAGCAATACCATGAATTGGCCTGCCAGTCAAGGGGAATGCTATTTTTAATGTTTATGCAATTAAAACTGGGCATGTCCTGTATATCTGCGCTACCCAACAAGAAAAGTTTGCAAAAATTCTCTTCACCTTAACACTAAATTGGACCAAATTACCAAGGAATACTTGAGTGTGAATATAAGGCACATTTGAATATTTTTATCAATCACTGTACAGGTATATGATCTATCTACATTATCATTAGCAGTGACAGGCCCTTATTTTATTATTAATTTTTCATCATAATGAATATAGAATATAAATTTGATCATAATACTAATAATAATAGTAATTGTAATCATAATCATAATGTATTCCACTCCACTCATACCTTTACTATAATGTGAAATATCTTATTCAATTGAATGTCTTTACTGAACATGTTTGTTTGTGTTTTGTGGGTCTGCCCCACTGTCTATGTCTGTTTTTACTGCTGGCAATTACAATTGAAGTTCCCTCACAGGGAAATAAAAGTTATTCTAGTCTATTCTATTCTATAATCCTCAGCTATAAATATAATGCATTATTAAAGAACATATCCCATATTAGCAATGAAGGGGTACCTGATTAATGAACAGTTTAAAAATAAATCAACAAAAGGACTGAACAGATGTTGCAATCATCGATGGCAAAGGACTGGGATATTTTTGGTGAGCTTTGGCTGAGACAGTGAGGAGAAGCACTCCATTGTTCAAGTGTCCTATTTGCAGTCTTCATTAATTTTTAATTCATTTAAAAAAATAATTTCTTCTCGCTAAAATTACTTCCAGATGAAACATTTTAAGTAACACCTCTGTGATTTAATTATGAGCTTAATGATGAGGGATTCACATATGTTGCCAATGGGTATTTTAGATTTGCAATACAATATGCAAACCTTGTAATTGTGCCCTGCTGACTCATTATAATGGTCTACATCTGGCCTTCTGACAACATTTTAATATGCTGTCAATGACAAACACATTTACATATACAGTATACCCTCTCCAAAAAAAGGTTCCATAAATATCATGTGACATTTACTTTTAAGCATGCGAGGAGTAGGAAGAGTTATTACACCCAATTCAAACTTATCACTGCATTAGCAGTGGGATACTGAAAGGCACTACTGTAAAGCATCTTAAAATGGCTGACACAAACATACGATCTATGGATGTTCATTGACACTAAACCAATAGGGCAGGGGTCCTCATCCTCTGGTTCTAGAGAGCTCCTGGGTGTGACAGTTTTAAATGTTTAATACAAAGTGACCTTATGCAGGTTCCCTCTCTGTGGAAACCTGGAGCCTTGGACTTGGCCAGTCCCCCCCGATACTGAGCAGCCAGGAGGGCCGGAGGTTGGGGGAGGGGGGTGTTAGGGAGATGTGTGGGAAGTCAGGATGAGATAACACCCCACCTCTCTGGGATCTGCCCACACTTTGGACTTTTAAGGGGGAAAAAGACGGCGATGAAATTGCGTGATTTATTCACAAATTATGAATCTCATTCTTTAAGCCCGTCAACAGGCTCTTCAACATGCAATTATTGGAAAATGAGCCGCTGTGGATTGCAGGCCAATTATGCTGAGAGACCCAAGTATTAGTCAATGAAGTTCAATTACTGCCACAAGAACCTCTGCCGCCATCAGTGAGGCCTGAGCAGACACAGCCTTGGCTCTGATTTAAGATATTTAAGGAGTTTACATAAATTCACACATTATGCCTGTGAGCATAATTCAAGTGTGAGATCATCAGTCTGTCACGGAATGAGGATCGTGGAATTTAATAGAACGTTGATAAATCACGTTCACTGAATGTGCATGTCGCAGTAGGTGATGAGGATGATATAACGGCCAAAGTGCGCCACCTTGGGACTGGTACCCAAGGAAATATTGAGTTATATGCACCTGGAATAATCCAGACACCCTTAAATTACACAAAAATTGGTTCACTTAGTTATTTCAACTGAATGAAGACAGAGAAGAGTTTTCTAAATCAAGATAAATTTGGCAAAATTTTAAGGTGTTACTGAAAATAGATGTGGAAAGATATCAGAAAGTGACAAAAAAACATAAACAGGTTCAATTAAGTGAACTGTAAATCCTTTTATTCAAACTACACTTTTGAATTTGAAAATATGAAAACAATTATTATACAATAAAATATGCAACTTCCAGAATATTTTAAAATAAAACCTAGCCAAGTTAAATGCTTAGGTTTGCCTAAAAGTGTGCCAAAAACCAACTGGGGGCAGGTATACTTACTACTCTGGAACACAAATTAGTGGCAAACAGGTGATCCAGTGCAGTTAATGTATCACGTGCAAAGAAATCTGAAGGGACGAACCAATTGAGGTCTAAGTTGTCAATCACCAATAAAAACCATGCTGAGAGAGAGAGAGAGAGAGAGAGAGAGAGAGAGAGAGAGAGAGAGAGAGAGAGAAAGAGAGAGAGAGAGAGAGAGAGAGAGATTGTCCAATTTTTTTGGGGAGTTATTGTCATTTTTCTGTGTCTGAATGTAAATGTGAGCTGGATATTTGCATTCCCTATTCTGTGTGTGGCAATAATGCAGCACTCGCCCCGTAAGTGCCCCTCGGTAGGGCAGTTCAATACAGAGAGAGAGCATATGGTAGCGGCTGTCCTACCCATCGCATAACAAAATTGTTGTATGTCCATATCAAACATATATTTACATATTAATGAGTTTCATAGTTCACAAGCACTGCCCTCAAAAACTCCTTAAGGAACATTGATTGCATGATATCCATATGCCCTTAGTAAGGCAAGATTCCTAAATACTGTTTTTACAGCACACAGACTAAATACCAGGCCATAATCCTGATATACTATATATCATAAAGGTAAATCTAACAGTTAATAATGTAATTTTTTGGAGATGTATGAATGAAGTTCTTTCTAACTTATCTAAGACAGAAAAATTGAAATCTACAATATCCCTATGATCTCTCATACTGTAAAGACCATATTTTTCTGGCTTTTAAAAGAAGCACTGTGTAATTCATATGCTACACTAACTGGGAAATGTGGGGAATGTTTTATCTGGAAATTAATTTGTAAACAACATGAGTGAACAAATATTTGATCTTTTAAAGATAAAGACAAATATCTGCACATGATTGTTCAGCATGAAATACGCAAAGTACAAAGAATTCTTTCATCTACTGGGAAAGGGAAAAAAAGTATTTAGTGACAAATGAAGCTACTTATGCAAATGGAGACAAGTTTGTTCCTTTTAAACTGTTCATATGGGAATATGTGGAAAAAAACAAAATGTATTTTTCTAGTTTCCTATTTGGGAAACTGTTCCTTGATTCAATTTTTTCTCGTTCCTTTTTGTGTCTTCATTGTCCACACTTAATGTTTACGATTAAAGCCACCTTACAGATCGGCAGTCTCAAGCAATTCACTGCTGGATCAATGTTTACATTTTAACATTCAAGGTCAAACGGGTGCGAGCATTCGCCGTCCCGTCCTTTTTGGGGAGCAGCGAATCAAAGCCTTGCGACTTTGAAGCCCTCAAAAACCTGCTAACGCTGCAGGCTCCATTTTCTATGCGCCACGTGACGCCGCCATTAAACGCCCGTCGGCGGCCATTGTCCTGTGATCTCTGCAGCGAAAAAATAGTTAACAAGAAAGGTGATTTCAAGAAGCCAGGTGGAAGGGGGGGGGGGGGGGGGGGGGGCTGTTGGCAGATTGAAGCAACTTAACAAGTGGCCACGTTCCCATCCGCGCCGTCCTCTCCCCTTCCAGTAATTACGACGGGAGGCGATTCAGCGGCGTTCCGCTCCTGAGCACACTGTCATACACAGCGGAGCACAAAGCCTTCCCGGTCTGCCGGGCGCTGTGTGACTGAGCTCTGCGGCCTTATACGCAGCCGGTCGGCCGACACGGAGAGCAGCCCATTTCCCTTAATGAACGGCGAGGAGAAACAGCTGTTGTTGCTGGTTGTGTGTGTGTGTGTGTGTGTGTGTGTGTGTGGGGGGGGGGTTGTTGTTCGGTTGGGGGCCGCCGGGCCCGAGACTGGTTATGACGCGTACCCTGCAGTGGGTGCCGAGGGCCTGCTCCGGGGCCTGGTAGATGACTAAAGAGATTGATATTCAGATTGAAGCAATTTGCGGCGGTTCGGCTGCTGGTTTGATTAAGAACGGCGCCATTATTTATCTTTGTGAATAAGTAAACAAAGAAATAATGAGGTTTTGGGCTACAATAAAGAGTCTGAAAGGTTCTGCAGTGCACTGTCTCAGACTAAAATATCCTTTCTGAATATCATTACAAAGGTAGGCGCGCTACGCTATATAACGGCAGCAGCTGTTTTTCAGGGATTAAACCATTAAATTATTTTTGTTCATTTATTTGGGCAGTTTGAGGAATATAAGCTAAGCCTATGTTGATATACATTTCCTCGATTTTCAAACTCCAAACAGGCAAGAGAGACTGGTTTTTCCTATTCTGTCTGGCTCATTATTAAGAGCTATTTGGAGCATCGCAAGTGAACTGTGAAATGGGAAAACATTTTTTCAGAACCACGGGCAGTTGCAGGGGACCCCCAGGGTGCTGTTCTGTATCCCCTATTGTTTGTTCTGTGTATGAACAGCGTTTACACACGCGTGTCCCAGTCGCCGTGTGCCTAGTGAAGTATGTAGATGACCTCACTCATCTCGGAGCTACTTTGCAGGAGAGCTCATGCTGGGGTGTGCGCTGTGGTAGAATGGGGCGAAACAAACTGCCTATCTGTCACTGAAAAGGTATGAATGTAAAGACTCAGTCATGGTGCTCAAATTCGAGCTGAGGGCCTCTTCCTCTACGGCTAAGTAAATACCCAGGATGCAATCTGCGCCTGCTGAATGGCTGAAGCTAAGCAGGTTGTGGGCTTGGTTAGTACTTGGATGGGAGACCTCTGGGGAAAACTAAGTTGCTGCTGGAAGTGGTGTTGGTGGGCCAGTAGGGGGCAGTCTTCCCTCTGGTCAAATAAACCCCAATGCCCCAGTGCAGTGATGGGGACACTGTGCTGTAGGAGATGCCGTCTTTCGGATGAGACGTTAAATCGAGGTCCTGACTCACTGTGGTCATTAAAGATCCCATGACACTTATCGTAAAGAGTAGGGGTTTCCCCGGTGTCCTGGCTAAACTCCCAACCCAGGCTCATTCAATCTGCCACCTAATCATCCCCCAGTTTAATTGGCTAAAAAAAAATTATTCTCTCCCTCTCCACCTCAGCTGATGTGTGGTGAGCATACTGGCGCAAAATGGCTGCCGTTGCATCACCCAGGTGGGTGCTACACATTGGTGGTGGTAGAGGCGAGTTTCCCCCTCATCATTGTAAAGTGCTTTGAGTATCTAGAAAGGCGCTATATAAATGCCATGCATTATTATGGCACCCATACAGTGCCACATCGTGAGTTTTATTGTAGTTATCTTTAATCTGCCATCACATCAAGGCAATCAGTCAATTTCACTGAATTGTGATGTCATAATTTGTTTATATTTAAATTTTATTACAAGGGGTTGGCATGGTGGTGTAGTGGGTAGCACTGTCGCCTCACAGCAATAAGGTACCGAGTTCGAATCCCGGCTGACAACCTTTTCTGTGTGGAGTTTTCATGTTCGCCCCGTGTCCACATGGGTTTCCTCCAAGTACTCCGGTTTCCTCCCACAGTCCAAAGACATGCCAGTTAGATTAACTGGAGACCTAAATTGGCCGTAGTTATGAATGTGTGCGTTATTGGTGTGTGTTTCCTGTGATGGATTGGCGACCTGTCCAGGGGTGCGTCCCAACATTCTTCACTCCCCACCTACCTTCCTCCACTCCCCCACCACCACTCCTCTCCCAGAAGTATGCAAAACTGCCTGAACGTTTCGAGTATAAGTATTTGCATGTACAGTATACAATGTACCCGACATTGCGGTTTGCATCGAGACATTCATTAATATGTAACCATTAATACGTAATTAAGATGTAATCAGCAACATTAGATTAAAACACAAAGATCCGTTTCCGGGGCACGGAGTAGAGGAGGTGGTAGTGGAGGAAGGGAGGGTGCATTTTTCGATTATTGGGACGCACCTCATGAGGTATTCCTGCCTCTTTCCCAATGCATACTGGGGGGGGAAAAAGCTCCCCCGTGACCCTGACCAGAAATAAACGAGTTAGATAATGGATGCATGGATGGACACAGCCATGCGTTTCAGGTGACCAGGCAATAGCCTCACTCTTTCAATGACTGTAGATAATGGTCAACCTGTTGAATGTGTGGAGTCCTTCAAACTCATGGGTTTTTCATATTACTTCTGATTTACCCTTGGACGCTCATATTAGATTTCTAAGGAATTCAACCGAGTCATAATTACATGTGCTAAGTTTGCTGGCCCAGAAAGTGAGTTTGTTTGTCCTTCATATGGCCAGTAATAGAGAAATCCAGTGTGGGCAGGCCTTAAACCTACTTTACTCTTACTCCCCCAAGGCCCTACACACCCCCCTCACCCCCCACCCCCCCCCAAACATGGTTTCTAATCTCCATATCCTGGCTGTGTGATCTACTGGAAAGCCGACGGTGGTACTGCAAGGAAATAACAAAAATTAAAAATAAAAAAATAAAAATGTTTAATTAGCAAATAACTGAAGCAACTTATTTTTTATTAGATGTACTACTGTCCCTATCCACAGTTATTATTTCAGTCTCGCAGAAGTGATTTTATGAACATTTGGAGTATTAATCAAAATTGTGTCAAATTTTATAAGATTGTGTAAAGGCCCTCAGCACATGCTGAAACTGGGCCTGACAGCTGCAGATTTAAGCCTCTGCTACACACTTAGTTGGCCATAACTAGCCATAACTTTCAAGGTCCTCGGGTCACTCCTGTTCCAATGCCCCTGAGGACAGAGCATGCACTTGGAGGCCACCAGCTGTCTACAGTGAGATATAAACGTCCCATCCGCTCAGTCCTAGCTCTCCTGTTGTATTATGTGGTCTGAATGAGGTAATATCGTCACTGCCTCTCTGGTAGTATTGAATGGATGCATGCATTTCAGCTGCTGTGCTCCTTGCATGTTGTATGGTTGTGGATGATGACGCCGATGACTCAAGATGTACATGTTAGTGATCTGAAGCGAGTATAAAGGGGAAAAAATAAATACTTCCGAAGGGCAGTGAAACTTTCCAGCGTTGAGCCTTTTCAGTTCTCTGTGAGTTTTGAGGATAAAAGTGTGTACACGTGCTTGTGTCTAATGTTAGGAGGAGGCAAGGCATGTGCTGTAGGCTGTGTTACTGTATGTCAGTGGATGAGGTTTCCACACCCTGCACAGCTAGTAGGGGCTGGCCAGCTCCCTGTGCTGTAGGCTGTTACTGTGTAAATGTGCCAGAGGTTTCAAGCCTCCAGCCAAGGTGACATCTCTCCATGGAAGATAACCGTCATGGAGCGCCACTTGTGACATGCCTGCAAATGAATGCGATGATTCAGCCGTGAGCACCCGTGTCTTCTGCATGGACAGCGGCTCGCTCGGGAGAGGGAGAGGGAGAGGGAGAGGGAGAGAGAGAGAGAGAGAGAGAGAGAGAGAGAGAGAGAGAGAGAGAGAGAGAGAGAGAGAGAGAGAGAGAGAGAGAGAACCGAGCCTTCAAAAGACGGGTCGGTTCCACCACCTTTTGGCTTAACCAATGCAAAATGTTTTACTTAACAGCAACACCGTTTCTGAGGGGTATCATTTGTTTTCTCCCACAGAGCTGTTTCATGGTTCACATATAATGAATCTTCCTTCATATTGATTTTTCTTCTGTCTGAGACTTTTTTTTTTTCATGCTGTGAATCTTAAAATGACTATGAAATCGTGAGCATAACACATTTACAGTCCTGCCTTGGAATCTTTTTTTTTCTTCTGACAATATGAACTTGTTTATGTTATAGTAGACGACAAGTAGACACAATTTTATTTTGTTTTAAAATTTACAACGCACAAGATTCAAAGTTAAATGTTAGGCTGCAATGGGTAACTGGAACTAGGAGTTGCAATGACACAACATGCACCAACTTCACTCGTCCTAAAAAAACTCAACTAAGGTACTGCTAAAGAGGCTTAAAAGCTGTTTAATGTCAGAGGTGAGACATGTGTTTAATATATATAAAAGACTGGTGATGCAGTGTTGATTCAGATCCTGCCAGGCATGGTGGCTGCTCTCCTGCTCCCTCTCTCTCTCTCTCTCTGACTAGCCCCTGGATGGCCAGATTAATAGAAAGGTTAAAAAACTGGAGCGCTTTGTTAAGGTGAGGTCTATGACACCCAGCCGATTGCAGAGAGGAGAATTATCTCATAAACGGGCAGAAAAGACAGGTGGCACAGAGTACTTTCGGGATCTCAGGGGACAATCTCAAGTGTGTGGTCAGAGTTTAAGTAAAAGAACACGGCGGCAGCAGCAAAGTGAAAAATAATGAAGGTTTTTAAAAAGAAAAAAATTCAATCCCTGGGCTGATTTTAGAGGCATCCTTCTGACCGAGTGAAATTGTGCTTTGTTTTCCACAGGCCTAAAGTTATAGAGTATAAAAATAAATGTACAGCAGCCCTGTCTGGCAATCTCACCCTCTTCCACCGCTACAAACAAATAAAAACACAGGCCGGGGAATCCATCTGTGCGATAGCTGAGCTGCCCGCACGGACCTATTGGGCACTGCTTAACAGGTGTCAGGGGGGTGCTTCAGAGTCAGGGGGGGGGGGGGGGGGGGGGGGGGTGAAAGGTCAGAATAGCCTCCGTGTGTCTTATCACACGTGTGTAGGGCTGCAACGTCCCCCGGTGTACACGCTTACACAATAATGGCCCACAATGGGTTAAACCAAGGGTCATCCACCATTAATCCCATCCTCCGTACTTTCAAGGAGGGGCACTAACTGTGAATGTTATGTTTTTGGCCACAATCTGGGGGGTATTTCACAAAGAAAGATTACTGAGTTAACTGCACTGAGTAAAACCTGGAGCCCTCCCAAATCTGGAACATGGACTGAAGTAAAAAGAGCTGTTCCGGATTTTACTCAGTGCAGTTATCCAGCTAACTCAGTAATCCTGCTTCTCTTACTTAGTGCAGTTATCCAGATAAATCAGTAATCCTGCTTCTCTTACTCAGTGCAGTTATGGAGAGAGAGAGAGAGAGAGCACCAAACCTATATGTGTTCAGTAATCTGAAATTCTATAGTGTTCTAGTTGTTACGATCCTGATACGGGACGAACCCAAGTGCAACGACCAGGAGACAGATTACAGAAAGTGGAACTTTATTAAGCGTTGGGGTGGTCCCAAAGCTGTACACGGGAGCAAAACAGGTTAGTTAGTTAACACAGGATAGCGTCCAACTGAGGACTGCTCCAAGCCGGAGCTGGACTTGAAGAAACACGGAACTGTTCCAAGCCGGAACTGGACTTGAACGGAGGTGTCTAAAACACCGGAACTGGACTGGAACTGGACTGGAACTGGACTGGAAACTGGATCGGAACTGGACTGGAAACTGGACCGGAAGGTCCACTCAGGAAACGGGAACGGCACGGACCTTGTTCCAAGCCGGAACTGGACTTGAACGGAGGTGTATAAAACACCGGAACTGGACTGGAACTGGACTGGGAACTGGACTGGAAACTGGACCGGGAGGTCCACTCAGGAAACGGGAACGGCACGGAACTTGTTCCAAGCCGGAACTGGACTTGAACGGAGGTGTATGAAACACCGGACCTGGACTGGAACTGGACTGGAAACTGGACCGGAAGGTCCACTCAGGAACACAGGGGACGGCACGGAACTTGTTCCAAGCCGGAACTGGACTTGAACGGAGGTGTCTAAAACACCGGAACTGGACTGGAACTGGACTGGAAACTGGACTGGAGCTGGACTGGAAACTGGATCGGAACTGGGCTGGAACAGGACTGGAAACTGGACCGGGTAGCTTGAGTAACCGGGCAGAAAGCAGAGGTTAAAGGCAGGGTGTTGTGACAGGACTGTAGCTGGTGAATGCACCGCCGAGTTGGAAGGTGCGGCGTAGCTCGGGCAATACTGGCGTAAGCCGGCTGGCATGCAGAGGTCCTGGTACCGCAACACGAGTACGGGAGGTACGTAACACGGGGAGGACAAACACAGCTGCGGGAAGACTGGAACTGCGGCGTCTGGAGGTTTTGAAGGGAAACAGGTAAATGCATGCAGCAGCGAAAGATTAGCAGAGATAGCTACCAGTCAGGAAACCAGGCGAACAGGTATGAACCAGCAGGCTCACAAACACTGGACCAGAAACGGGATACGAAACAAACACGGTAGGTTAGTCAACGAACTGGCGCTGAATAGCAGCCAGCCAGGGGTTTAAATGGTGCAGGAAGTGAAGGAGAAAACGAGAAACAGGTGTGATGTTAAATCAGGAGTGATTGCCGAAGCACAGCAGTGAGGAATGTGAGTAACGAGAGGGGCGAGTGATAGGCGGAAGCTAAAGTGGACAATGAAACCAAAAGTACCCGAGGGAGACGCCCAGTCCACAGCCAGGAGGGAAACACGGACAAGGGATCCAACATGACACGGAAGGAAGCAAGGAAAACATGGAAAACGGACAGGACGGGAACGGAACGTTACAGTACCCCCCCCTCAATGTACGCCACCTGGCGTACCCGGAGGCCTGGTCTTGTCAGGGAACTGTTCGTGGAAGTCTTGGATTACTGAATGGTCCAAGATCAGGCTCTTGTGGAGCCACGACCTCTCCTCAGGACCGTACCCCTCCCAGTCGACGAGGTATTGGAAACCCCGGCCCCTGCGGCGGATATCAATAACACGGTTCACCGTGTAGGCCGGGGCGTTGTCAACAACTCGGACGGGAGGAGGCGGGATGGTAGGGGTACTGAGGGGGCTGGAGGAGACAGGCTTAACCTGGGACACATGAAACACAGGGTAAACTTTGAGGGAGGCGGGGAGGGAAAGTTTAACAGACACCGGGTTAACTAGACAAATGATGGGGAAGGGACCAATAAAACGGGGCTGAAGCTTTCTGGATGAAGAGGGAAGGGAGATGTTTGCAGTGGAGAGCCAGACCTGCTGACCGGCCCTATACTGTGGGGCTGCGGTCCTGTGAAGGTCCGCCAGACGTTGGGAGCGGGAATTGGCGTGAAGGAGTGCGGTGCGTGTGAGTCTCCAAATGTTTTTACAACGAAGGACATGGGCCCTAACAGAGGGGACAGCTATCTCGGCCTCCTGGGTCGACAGAAGAGGGGGTTGATAGCCTAAAGCACACTCAAACGGGGATAGGCCAGTAGAGGCACTCTTAAGGGAGTTATGTGCGTACTCGACCCAGGGGAGAAAACGGCTCCAAGAGGCAGGATTGCGCACTGTAACGCACCGCAGGGCGGCCCCCAGGTCCTGGTTCGCCCTCTCTGCCTGACCATTAGACTGGGGATGGAAACCCGAGGAAAGACTAGGAGAGGCACCCAGGGCTGCACAGAACGCCCTCCAAACTCGGGAGGAGAACTGGGGCCCACGGTCTGACACGATGTCAGAGGGGATCCCGTGCAGCCTGACCACGTGTAGCACCAAGAGCTCAGCGGTTTCAAGGGCGGACGGGAGCTTGGGGAGGGGAACAAAGTGAACCGCCTTGGAGAACCGGTCCACTATTGTCAGAATGACGGTGTTACCTTCTGACAACGGCAGACCGGTTACGAAGTCCACACCAATGTGACTCCAAGGACGGCCAGGGACGGGGAGGGAAAGGAGAAGACCGGAGGGAGGCTGGTGGGAAGCCTTGCTCCTGGCGCACACCGAGCAGGCCAGGACGAAGGCACGGGTATCCCCTTTAAGGGTAGGCCACCAGAAACTCCTCCTGACGAGGGCGATAGTTCTGGCGACACCTGGGTGACATGCCAGGCACGAGGCGTGAACCCATTCGAGGACCTGGGAGCGGACGGAATCGGGGACAAAAAGACAGGAGTTAGGGTTATTGCGGGGGTCCGGTTGGGAAGTCTGGGCGGCCTTCACAATGCCCTCAATCTCCCAGGAGACCGCAGCCACCACACAGGAGGCCGGCAAAATGGGCTCCGGATCAGCAGGACTGGAGGGAGGGGAAAAAATGCGGGACAGGGCATCTGCTTTAATATTACGGGAACCAGGGCGGAAAGAAACAGAGAAATTAAAGCGTGCAAAAAATAACGACCATCTAGCCTGACGAGAATTGAGCCTCTTGGCAGATCTTAAATAAATGAGGTTTTGATGGTCGGTAAAAACAAGAAAAGGGGTACCTGCCCCCTCCAGCCAGTGGCGCCACTCCTCAAGAGCCAGTTTTATCGCCAGCAGTTCCCGATCCCCGACATCGTAGTTCCTCTCGGCGGAGGACAGCCTCCGGGAGAAGAATGCGCAGGGATGGAGCTTGCTATCAGAGGCGGACCGTTGAGACAGAATGGCCCCCACGCCGGTGTCGGAGGCATCCACCTCAACGACAAACTGCCGAGAAGTGTCAGGGTGAAGGAGGATAGGTGCTGAGGAAAACCGAGCCTTGAGTAGCTCGAAAGCTCGCTGGGCATCGGAATTCCAACAGTAAGGCAGGGCAACGGAAGTGAGTTTAGTCAGGGGAGCAGCAATGGAACTGTAATTGCGAATAAAGCGGCGGTTAGAAATTTGCAAACCCCAGGAACTGTTGAAGGTGCTTGCGGGAGGTGGGTTGGGGCCATTCTGTCACCGCCTTGATTTTCACAGGGTCCGCCCGGATACTGCCCTCCTCGATAATGAAGCCGAGGAACGGGACCGTGGAAGCGTGGAAGGAACATTTCTCAGCCTTAACAAACAGCTGATTCTCCAACAGCCGCTGGAGAACCTCTCGAACGTGACGGACATGCTCCTGCGGGGATTGAGAAAAAATTAAAATATCATCGATATAAACAAAAACGCTCCTCCCTAGGAGGTCCCGCAGGACGTCGTTCACCATGCTCTGGAAGACTGCTGGGGCGTTAGTAAGGCCGAAAGGGACCACCAGGTATTCGTAGTGGCCCAACGGGGTATTAAAAGCAGTCTTCCACTCGTCCCCCTCACGGATACGCACCAAGTGATACGCATTCCGGAGGTCGAGCTTGGTGAACGTCACAGCTGGAGAGAGGGCTTCAAAGGCGGTGTTAATGAGGGGAAGAGGGTATTTGTTACGGATGGTGACCTGGTTGAGGCCCCGGTAGTCGATGCAGGGTCGCAGGGAGCCATCCTTCTTCCCAACGAAGAAGAACCCTGCACCGACTGGGGATGAAGAGGGACGGATAATACCCGAAGCGAGGGAGTCGTGGATGTATTCCTCCATGGCTAGTTTCTCCGGTCCAGACAGACTGTAGAGGCGTCCCGATGGCAGTTTAGCTCCAGCCAGTAGGTCAATGGCGCAGTCATACGGCCTGTGAGGAGGTAAGGACAGAGCACGTGATTTAGAAAATACTTGCGCGAGGTCGTGATACTCGCTGGGAACATTCGTTAAATCCGGTATAGGTTGCATGGAACAGGGTTTACTGGGCCCCGGAGGGGGTAGTGCAGAACGGAGACAGCTGGCTAGACAGTGGGCACTCCACGCCAGGATGCGACCGGCTTTCCAGTCAATATGGGGATTGTGGAGGCGAAGCCAGGTCTGACCTAAAACCAGAGCAGATTGTTGGGAGTTAATCAGTAATAGCTGAATGGACTCCCGATGATTGCCAGATAGAATTAATTGGATAGGAACGGTGGAGTGGGTAACTACCCCCAAACTCCTACCGTCCAGAGCTAGAGCTGAAATGGGTGAAGTGAGACGTTCCGTGGGAATGCCGGCCCTCCTGGCGAAGGTGATATCCATGAAGCTGGCGTCAGCTCCGGAGTCAATTAGGGCCGAAGAAGATAGGGTCTTGTCCCTCCAAAGGAGAGTAGCCTTGAACATGAGGCGGTCCTGGGCAGCATGGTTGGGGACGATGGGGCTCGTCAGTACGCCCAGTCTTACTGGCGAGCCCCTTCTTTTGGGCGAATGGGACAGGAGGCGATCTGATGGCCAGGCTTGCCGCAATAGAAACAGGATCTGGTGCGCTGACGGCGCTGACGCTCCTCGGGATTGACCGCAACTCTGCCCAGTTGCATGGGCTCTTCCTCGGACCCGCCCGTAGGCGCCCGAGATCCAGTGATGGAGTGTGAATGAACATTAGAGACGACGGAGGGCGAATGACGCCCGGAACTTCCTCCCCGCTCCCGGGCCCGGATGCGGAGACGATTATCGATGGCTATAGCGAGGCTGATGAGGCTATTAAGGGAGTTGGATTCCTCCCGAGTGGCAAGCTGGTCCTTGAGTTCCTCGCTGAGAGCTTGGCGGAAAGCCCCCTGGAGGGAGGCGTCATTCCATCCTGACTCCGCGGCGAGGGTACGAAACTGAATGGCCATTTCTGCGACACTGCGGTTGCCTTGGCGAACTTGAAGCAGACGCTGGGTAGCGTCACGTCCACAGGTCGGGTGTTCAAACGCACGTCGCATCTCTGCCGTAAAGGCTGCGAAGTTGCTGCATAACGGAGCCTGGCTGTCCCAGATGGATGTAGCCCACTCCAGGGCGCTCCCTCCCAGGCTGCTCATAATGAACGCGATCTTGCTGGAGTCAGAGGCGAAGGAGGAGGGCTGCATCCGAAACACTATGTCACATTTAAGTAGAAATTCACGACATCTCCCCAACCCCCCGCGATATAACTCGGGGTGTTGTACACGGGGCTCACGGCTGGAAGTGGGAGCCGGTGCCTCCGGATGGGGTTCGGGAGAGGAAGGAGTAGGGTTGGCTGGAATCCGTAGTAGCGGTTGGTGGAGCGAAAGTTGGGATACTTGCTCCGTGATGCCCCTAACTACTTCCAGCACATCATCCAAACGGCGACCCTGTTGGTCGCTGATCGCAGTTTGGCAGGAGAAGGCGTGGCAAATCTGTTCCAGATCGGCTGGGTCCATATTGTTGGCCAGTTCGTTCTGTTACGATCCTGATACGGGACGAACCCAAGTGCAACGACCAGGAGACAGATTACAGAAAGTGGAACTTTATTAAGCGTTGGGGTGGTCCCAAAGCTGTACACGGGAGCAAAACAGGTTAGTTAGTTAACACAGGATAGCGTCCAACTGAGGACTGCTCCAAGCCGGAGCTGGACTTGAAGAAACACGGAACTGTTCCAAGCCGGAACTGGACTTGAACGGAGGTGTCTAAAACACCGGAACTGGACTGGAACTGGACTGGAACTGGACTGGAAACTGGATCGGAACTGGACTGGAAACTGGACCGGAAGGTCCACTCAGGAAACGGGAACGGCACGGACCTTGTTCCAAGCCGGAACTGGACTTGAACGGAGGTGTATAAAACACCGGAACTGGACTGGAACTGGACTGGGAACTGGACTGGAAACTGGACCGGGAGGTCCACTCAGGAAACGGGAACGGCACGGAACTTGTTCCAAGCCGGAACTGGACTTGAACGGAGGTGTATGAAACACCGGACCTGGACTGGAACTGGACTGGAAACTGGACCGGAAGGTCCACTCAGGAACACAGGGGACGGCACGGAACTTGTTCCAAGCCGGAACTGGACTTGAACGGAGGTGTCTAAAACACCGGAACTGGACTGGAACTGGACTGGAAACTGGACTGGAGCTGGACTGGAAACTGGATCGGAACTGGGCTGGAACAGGACTGGAAACTGGACCGGGTAGCTTGAGTAACCGGGCAGAAAGCAGAGGTTAAAGGCAGGGTGTTGTGACAGGACTGTAGCTGGTGAATGCACCGCCGAGTTGGAAGGTGCGGCGTAGCTCGGGCAATACTGGCGTAAGCCGGCTGGCATGCAGAGGTCCTGGTACCGCAACACGAGTACGGGAGGTACGTAACACGGGGAGGACAAACACAGCTGCGGGAAGACTGGAACTGCGGCGTCTGGAGGTTTTGAAGGGAAACAGGTAAATGCATGCAGCAGCGAAAGATTAGCAGAGATAGCTACCAGTCAGGAAACCAGGCGAACAGGTATGAACCAGCAGGCTCACAAACACTGGACCAGAAACGGGATACGAAACAAACACGGTAGGTTAGTCAACGAACTGGCGCTGAATAGCAGCCAGCCAGGGGTTTAAATGGTGCAGGAAGTGAAGGAGAAAACGAGAAACAGGTGTGATGTTAAATCAGGAGTGATTGCCGAAGCACAGCAGTGAGGAATGTGAGTAACGAGAGGGGCGAGTGATAGGCGGAAGCTAAAGTGGACAATGAAACCAAAAGTACCCGAGGGAGACGCCCAGTCCACAGCCAGGAGGGAAACACGGACAAGGGATCCAACATGACACGGAAGGAAGCAAGGAAAACATGGAAAACGGACAGGACGGGAACGGAACGTTACACTAGTTGCACAAGGGTGCATTGCTGGAGGGTAAGGAGTTATTTTTTTGAAGTCTGGGGGAAAAAAAACAAAACAAAATATTATCCCTCCTGCAAGTCACAAGACCCTCACAGAAAATAGATTCCTCCATTCCAGTCCCACCCTGTCATCTCAGGCACAGCAGCTAGTGCCAATGCTATTTTACAGCAATTGTCTCTCAGAAGCGTGTCACATTTCTCTGTAAATACCTAGCGAGTCAGCACTGTGCTCAGCTTTTCAGCTCTTTTCTATGCTTTTATATTCTGTATATATGGCCTGAAATAGGGGGGACTATGTGAAAAAAGTATTATAATGTCTAAATGGTGAAATCAATATTTAACAAAATCTGAAAATCTGTACTTTAACCTCATATGAATGGTTTTAAAATATGAAATTCTGGCGTATAGAGCCAAATTAACATAAATGTTACTTACATAGGGCACTGTATATACAGCATATACAGTGCCAGCATATCAGCATGACTTTACATATGAAAATATGAGGAAAAATCTATTAATTTACTTAATAATGTAGGTAAAATTATTCAAAGAAAATTTTTTTTTCCTCAAAAAACCTAATTGAAGCATATTCCCATTCATATTTTTTTACACACACCTGAGTCTTTAGGAACTATTATCTGGTCATTCAGAAATGTATGTTCTACTGGGGTATAAATAGGAGGTGAAACACAGGCCAAAACCCCTTAGTCATCAACAGGGGGAAGGCCAGAGAACACATAACTGAAATGAGACAAAAGGTTGTTCACCTTCATAAGTCATGCTATGACTATAGAGAAATAGCTTAATGTCTGAAACTACAGGAGCTATTTCCATCATTGTGGCAATATATAAGAAGTTTAAAGCAATTGGAGCTGTGATGAACCTGCCTGGAAAAAGACACAAGTGTAGTTTTCCCCCACACACAGTGAGGAGGGTGGTTCAAGAGTCAAACTTTTCTCCAAGGATTATAGTTGGAGAATGGCAGAAATTTGTTGCATCCAGGGGGCACCAAGTCTCCAAAAGTATAATTAGATGTCACCTCTATGCCAACAAGCTATTTAGAAGGCAGAAAAAAAACCTTATCCCCACTGCTATGTATGGTGATAGATCTGTGGACTCCATCAAATACCAACTATGCCTCTTATTACGCCAAACCCACTCTTGGTACTTATTGCCAAAAAGATACATTTTCGTGTCATCTGACAATGGCGCCTGGTTCCAATATAAATTCCGGTAACATTTAACTAACTCCAGGTGCTAACATTTGTGGTATGACAGCAGAGGCTTTCTTCTGGCAAGCCTTCTAAATAGCTTGTTGGCATAGAGGTGGCATTTAATTGTACTTTTGGAGGGTTGGAGATTTTGTTAAAAGATCAATTTTTTTTTGAAGAATCTTTTTTCTTTGAATAATTTTGTCTAAATGAAATATTAGATGTTTCTCATATTTTGAGTGTAAGATCATGCAAGGACATTTTCATAGCTTTTCATGCTCATGTTTTCCAATAATTCTTGTGGCAGTATATACCTCATAGTATATACAGTACATACAGTTTTCTGGAATTACATTTCAATTCAAATTCATTCTTCCAGTGCTCCCAATACTCCATATGCAATGAAGCTACAATGTTTTAAATAAATGTATCCAAAGTTTAACAGCATTTCACTGTGGGGAGGAGGGAGTTAGTCTAATCACAATGACATTTTGCCCTTCACTTGAAGAACTTGAGTTTAAGCAGGAATGGAAAATAATTCATCTAATGTGTCATCACAAGCTCACCTGTCCCTGACATTAACGAAATATACTGTAAGAATGAAGTAATTTTTTCATCGCAAAAAGTTCAGGAAAAAAAGTAATACAGGAGCAGTTAATCCGAACGGCTACTGATAATACCAGACAGTCGTTAGGACAGGGAGCGACTCAGATGGAGTTTCCCCCCATGCAGAGCACCTGTCTCAGCACCTTATCTGAAAGAAACCGATTCAGCTTGATGGCTATCTGCATTGGAATTCATGGCACCTGTCCCTACCAATGTCCAGCAGAGTGGGGAAATAAGTGTAATAGAAGCTGCAGAGAAACTGACAGGAACTTGGTTCTAATTAGACTGTCAGCGCAGTGTGAGGGGGAAAATGAAGCAGCGCTTATTAAGGAACCTTATTACCAGCCAGGAAAAGCATCAGGTTTGTCTTTTTTTCTTCTTCTTCTGTGTCTTTTTTTTGTTGCAGGAATTGCCCTGGTTCTTTGCTGGAGCTTGAAAAGGAAGGCTACTGTTTCAACTCTCACTGACAGTGGTTCAGCTTATATAGTTGGCCAGGGGGCCCGAGCGGGGAATGAGTTGCTTCATGTTCATTTTAAGTGGAGGAAATTCCACAAAGCAAGGAGGCCACTGAATGTAATCTTTCATTATTAACTGAAACTGAATAATTTGGCTTTGCATAATCCCAATCAGCCCTTCTCCATTTGGTTGCTATAGCCATAAATATTATAATGACAAAAAAACAACAAAAAAAGTACCTCACCACAATAGGGATATATTAATGAACTTGAAAGAACCCGTCCTTTCGCGGAGACTCATCGAATTTTACACAAATTTGAAGCGGCACGTCTCCTCCATATGATCCCTGAGTTTCTTAGCCATGAATGTCACTTAGTCAGTCGAGCAATTTTCCAAGGACAGTGGAAAAAAAGAGAGATTGAAAGAAAGAGAGAGAGAGTCGGTGAAAGGGAGAGACATAGAGTGAAAGAGAGAGAGAGAGAGAGAGAGAGAGAGAGAGAGAGAGAGAGAAACATAGTGCCAAATAAAGATTTCCCCCTCATAAATGTTCCATGCTGCTGGGAGACTTGAGGCGTGCAGTACATGGCAGAGGCTACTGATCCGTGGGGGGCAGGCAGGCCCAGAAAGGTGAGCCTACCTGAGGACGCAGGTGTAGAAGCCGTTGTCCTCCAGCTGAGCGGACCGGAACCAGATGGAGTCGTCCTCCTTGCTCAGCCTGTGCCCAGAGAAGATGATGGGCTCCTCGGAGTCACCCTTGTTCTTGTACCAGATGAGCCGCAGCTTGGCACTCTGGGCCATGGTGTAGTTGGTCCTGATGTAGCTGTAGAAGAGGGCGCACTTCACTCTGACCGGCTCGCCCGCGAGCACCCGGTACTTCTTCAGGTCCACCGACCAGTCGATGCAGCCGTCCACTGTGAAGGAAGCAAATTGTAATGGATGAGTTGTTAATTAACACCCACCACCAGCCAAATGCTGGTTAAACTTTGATTGCGGCTGGTAGGATTTCTCCTGTAGCAGCCACTTTGTCCGATAACCAACCGGGTTGTGTTAGATGTAAAATCAGCCAAAAGCTTTTGCACACTACCTCTACCCGCCATTAGCGTAGCATGCTCATCTGCTGTTCAGTGTTTTTATTTGGACTTCTCATTTCCACAGGCAGTTAGATGACCACTTTCATTATGTTAAGTCAAGTAGTAACAATTCCAGTTCAGGGAGCAATCTTGCACTAATTGGAAACTGTATTCATATTAAAACATTAATGCCACTTATTTCTCACTCCCCCCTCATGACTCATGTGACCTATTTCAAAAAAAGCAGTTAGAGAACTGTAAGGCTCTCCAGATAACTCTTAATAAGTTTCAAAAAGTGGCAATAGAGTTTTCAAAAGGAACAATAGGTTAAGCTTGCACAAGCTTGTTAAAAACCTGTATATTTTTTCCAGCACGTCTATTTTTATTACTTTCAAAAAGCATTGTGCAAAACACAATGCAAAGTGCGATATATGCAAAAGTGCAGTGCGCAAGGTTACTGTACACAGATGAAAGATTCGGACTGAAGAGTTTACTGCTGCTTCGCCTTAGCATTTTAATGCTAGACGTTCAAAGCGGTTTTTTAAACGAATTTTAAAAAAAATCACAATTTCCAAGTGGATAATTTTAGTGTTTTGAAACTTTTTTAAACTTTAAACTGTAAAGAGTCAGCAACATAGCAGAATTGGTCTTAGCAGACAGACTTTCAAGCAGTTTTCTATATTCAGCCAGCAGTTCCACTGTAAAGAAAAAAAACATTGCTGGTTTTTCTGCCATCTTTTACAGAGCTCATTGGCCTCAAGAAATCTGAATGCACATCAGCATGAACCATTATAATTTATGAGCAATTACAGAAGTGTGTGTATGTAGACCTGAGTAATTTGTCTTTCTGCTCACTGTCACATAAATAATTTTTACATTCGGAATCTGTCCACTGTAATTTATGTAAAGGGCTGTCACTAACCCCAATTTATGGTATAGATTTGTTATATACATTTATTCTGACCATTTTGTCACACACGTTCTAAATTAATTCTGGTCACGCCCAAGGAAAAATTGACGATACAAAAACGGACATCCGTCAGGTGCAGGGAGGAGGAATGAGAGGCGGCAGAGGGCGGAGTTGGCCGATGAGCAAAAGGCATTGTGGGATAGCTCACATGTGATGGAACGTAGGAGTCGGAGTACACATTAATCCGGTCTGCTGGATAAATGCGTTAAAGGCTGGTGCTGAGTGCACAGGTTACGCCGTGTGTTACATAAAAAAGCGCTGGGGAGGCGGCCATAAGTCAACCCAGGGTCCTTCTCCTACTGCCTTTTCTGAATGGAGCGATTCATTCATTGGTTCTCGCGTCTGTCACGGCGACAGGGCCGGAGTGGAGACCCGTTAATTGCAATACCCTTGTAAAAACGCGGCGAGAAGCATCGTTCCTTTCAGACTGTTTCCTCGCATCCTTGGGCATGGATGCGCACCCGATTTGAACCTTAGGATGGAAGTTTTTGGAAGGAGATAAATTGGCGGGCAGGAGCAGCGGTGGGTAGAGTTTATCATTTGTCCTGTGCTTATAAGCGCTCACAAGCTGTGCACAAACCCGCCCATCGATACAAGCCATGAGAGAGAGACTTCCTGATACCACAATCAGTATCTGATTGTATGGAAAAGAAATAGGTATAGTGTTGTACTGTCTGCCCTCCAAAGCCACCAATCCTGTAGATCATACGTAGCTGGGATAGTATGGAGAAAAGTGTGCTCAATACTAGCCCTGCATGGGGAGGGGTTCTGTCCGATATATTTAGTCTCCAACTGATAACTTAAGGGCTCTAATTACCAAACTAATTAGCGTCGTAATTGGGCTAATTTAACCACTCCTCTCAGTTTTGAGATTATTCATAATTTACATAGTTGGAAACGCTGGAATGCAGCCATTTAATAACAGTGCTGGGGTGCCCTGGTGTAGGTAGACTGCCACTATGTCATAAATTTGTGGGTAAAAGCTGACAACCAGGTATGTGTGCATGTGTTTATGTCTGTGTGTGTTTGTGTGTGCTTAATGTTGAAATAATAAACACAAACACCCGGTCGTAAATTAATATCTCCAAAATATTACTTTTAGCTCTTTGGTTTTATACTCCTTCAAATTCATTAAATCTTGAAAAACAGTGGAGAATGAACAATAGCATTTTGAAATAAATGAATTTACAGTGACTTGTGAAGGCCAGACTAGTTAATTAAGATAACGACATGAGAAATAAACACACACACACACACGCACACATATGCACAAGCACATACAAGCACACAGACACACACACACACACACACACACACACACACACACACACACACACACACACACATATGCACAGGCACATACAAGCACACACACACACACACACACACACACACACACACACACACACACACACACAGACACACACACACACACACACACACACACACACATATGCACAGGCACATACAAGCACACACACACACACACACACACACACACACACACACACACACACACACACACACACACACACACACACACACACACACACACACACACACACACAATGAACTGCTGTAGCAGATAAGGTTTGGCTTTGCTGTTTCAGACCTCACTGTTGCTGCTGAAATCCATTGTAGAATCCATTGTAGAGGCTGGCACCTGCTGCAATAATAATAGCTTGACCCAGCTTCTACACATCGGCCAAGTCTATCATGAGGCAGTATAGCAATTTCAGCCATGACAGCTGAGAGAGGGGAAAAAAGTCAATGTCAGAGCTATAGCCCACCAAATACTTTGTGCTGATGTGCAATTTCAGTCCCGACTTGCATTTGATAGCTTGTTTATTATTTTCTGAAAAAGACTGAATGAATAGCTTTCGGTGGACATGTATCCTTACACAGGTATAAATGGGACCAGAGGTGCAGCGCTTTCAATATGATTCCAGAAATGAGTTACATTGAGGCGTGGGCAAAACCAATCTTATCAGAGAGAAATAAATATGGAAATGTGAGAGGGGTAATGGCCCCTTCTGTGTGACGGAGGCAGTTTATCAGCGCACAACTTGTAGGGCATTTTAAATAAATCGACTTGACCACAAAAGCCCCTACAGACCACAAAAAGGATTAGAATTTATTTGCCGTGTCACTCTGGTAAACAGTTGGTAAGGTAAATTTGATGGGGTATTAGGCCATTTTGTTTTGACGTCTCTTGAATTTGAATCTGTTTTAGCGAACATAATATAAATCATACCGCCCTCTAATGCGATGGAAACCACTGCTCAATGACAGCTAAAGTATGTAATTGTATAACTAGGCTGCATTATTTTACAGTGAAAACATTGAAAAGTGTCCCCAATTATAGATATTCTCCAGACTTCCCTGAAGCATTATAGAAATAACAGAATAAGAATAAATGATGACAGTGGAGAAAGTATACCAATTAGAAAACCAGGGTTATATTCAGAGAAGCAAAGAACATAATTTTTTGAATATTCATCTACAATATGCAGATGAATGCAATATGTGTATATATATATATATATAAAATAAAGTCCCATAATATTTGTAAAAATATAGCAGATGTGGTTAAGACATTCAGTACATATTGTATTACTATGTTTTATAAATCTAAAACAACAACGACAACAACAACAATAATAATAATAATAATTATTATTATTATTACTTTTTTTTATTTAAAAAAAAAATTATATTATTATAATAATTGACAGCAATAAATATTGCAAGAAAGCTAACCAAAATAGATATGTCAGGCAGTCATGCCACAGTAGAATGTAGATTATGATAACGGTACCCCGAGAATGAAACTATCACAGTGTCCACTTTGGTAGAGAGCGACCTCTTAACTCCTTGGTTAACTATTCCATGCAGCTGTGTGAAGAAATCCTTGCTAACGTTAGCGTGGGTTTTACAACATCCATCCTGCTAATCCTTTTTAAGGTTTTAAAGGCTTTTCTTGGGCTCCTCTATCATTTTGTAGTGTGGTCACAAGCACTGAACACAGCACACTGCACATGGTCTATCTCGACCATTGGGCAACTTCAGGACAACATCCTTTGATTTATATTATGTTCTTTCAGCTGTACCCCAGAAACCCAGAAATCAATTTCTGGATCATACTCAAAAACTTTTTTTGATCATCCTATAATACTACTTTTTTTGATCATCCTATAATACTACTAATACTATAACTACTACTACTAATAATAATAATAATAATAATAATAATAATAATAATACTAATACCATTTACATAGCACATTTAAAACAACATATTAGCAGCCCAAAGTTCTTATAAAAAAAGAAAAAATAGGTAGATGTTCTGAAGCAAACATAGAGGCAGAGACCCTTGGGGTGTTAAAGCACTGACACAGTGCTGGATATTCTTTGTCTGCTGCTAGATGATGAGCCTAGATGGGCTGAATGAGCTCTTCACATCATTATGTCCCCTTAAGTTCTTTCATATATATGAAAGAATATCGGGCTGGTACGGCATCACATACAGTACTTGTGGCACTAGCTGAAACTGCTCTGCGGGCAGGGGGTCCATTCACAAGTGCAGCCACGGGACAGTCCAGCGCCGTCATCAACTTGAAAGCGGCAATCAACTCAGTGTCATTCGGCGTTTGAAATCCAATGCTCTTTCACAGCAGGGACTTTCATAGGACAGCTGCTACAGTACAACAGGACTGAACCTGCCTGGCAACACAAATACATCCCAGGGTTTCCATGGCACCAGCGGTGGCGAGAGGCAGCCATGTTTTGTGGTGGAGGCTCAATTGGGACCTTTCAGCAAATAAAATGTTCTTGGGCTTACGTCAACCCCAAACTAGCGCTCTAGAATACTGGCATGCTTTGGTTGATACTTTGCGTGAATATATACAGTTGGCGTACTTGGTAGAAAGTACGTTTTCAAAAAAAACGTGCACAACAAGGTCTGTGGATGTTTGTGAGCAACCGTGTCATTGTATTCAGAAAGAGACTTATTTTTTCAAATGTATACTGTATTTTTGGCGCTTTGAGCGCCACAAACTTTGGACCCTTTGAGGTCCATTCTAGTTATGTAAAAACATCAATATAAACATTTTGGGTCAACTGCCCCTTTAAATGTCCCCATCTTCATTTTGTTAAAACCAAATGTAAACACACCGTAGGTTACATATCAGCACAATACAATAGAGCACAACCCAATACAATATAGTACAGCTACTTATCACTTAGATGTAACTGTAGCAAGGTTGGAGTGTTATGAAGAACAGATTTTACATGATATTAAATAACCAAACACACAACACACTTTACACAACAACAACACAAGCACTGTTTCAAGTCCAGTCTTCCCAATCTCTTGCGGAAACAGAAAAACGTTTCACACGGCACATTTTTAATCTTTGTACGTTGTGATAGCTTGATATAGCACAAGAAACAATAAGATGATTATATTCACATAGATTATATTATCATAAACCATAGATTATCTGGTAACGATTTACATTGACTGCATCTTCATAAATCATTCATTATGTATTCATGAGCATTGCAAAAGCATTACATTACAATTACATAGAGCGTTATGAATGCTGTATGCGTGCAGGATTCCTAGATCTGTGAACCTCATGTCAGATCTACCCCATGAGACGATAAGTAAAACATTATAAAGCATTCATAATGCCCTATGTAATTGTCATGCGATGCTTTTATAATGCCCATGAATGCATAATGAATGCTTTATGAAGATGCAGTTAATGTAAATGGTTACCGATTATCTAAAGCAGGTCAGTACGACACAATACCAGATAATACTACAGAATACATGTGTTCATAATGCCCTATGTAATTGTCATGCGATGCTTTTATAATGCCCATGAATGCATAATGAATGCTTTATGAAGATGCAGTTAATGTAAATGGTTACCGATTATCTAAAGCAGGTCAGTACGACACAATACCAGATAATACTACAGAATACATGTGGAGAAAAATATATAAATAAAGTGAGCAACTGATTTCAGTACATTGCTATTCCTGGCTACATTACTCTCCTGCTGTGGGTTTAGGCTCTGTAGCCACTGCACTGTGATGACAATCTGATCGCTGTAGATTTTCAGTTGGTTAAACCAGCAGTTTTTTCTTTTTTTTTGTCGAGACAGATGTACGTACCATACATATGCTCCTGTCAAAAAATGATTACAAGGAACATTTGCAAATATGAATTTTTTTTTTTCCAAGTTCATTTGTCGTGATAAGAGAGCTTGAGATTAATTTTCCTCGGAATTCTATTATAAGCCTTTTTAAAAAAAATAAAAAATCTCCATAACTCCTTAGAGAAAGGGTCAGTTTTGCATGCTGAATCAGAATCAGAATCAGAATCAGAATCAGCTTTATTGGCCAAGTATGTGAACACATACAAGGAATTTGACTCCGGTTTTCCGTTGCTCTCAATGTACATACCCAGAATAGACATACAGCTAAAAACAAGGACAACAAAGCTGAACAAAGGTAAACATAAACATTTATCTACTATGTACAGATATAAATATATAATTTTTAATAAAAACCAACAACACTGAAATTGTAAACAAAAAGACAATAGTGCAATGGTGCAGAGTGCAAAGATGCTGGAATAAATATGGAATTATTAATGCAACAGGTTACATTATATACATGAGGTAGTGGGTTGGGTTAGCTGACAGTATATGGGTGTATACAATACAGTATATACAGCGTGCTTAGATTTATATTGACAATGATATGTACATGTTAAAAGAAAACCTGTAGTTAAACTACAAATTATAATTTAGTATAAATAGGTACAGTGGATTTTTGGTGTTACATGTTATTTCACAGGGATTGTTCCTGACACTATGTAAAATATGTAATCAAAGCATTATATAAAAAATATTTTAAAAATCATTAAAAATACATTGTTGATGTAACATCCATAAGTAATGCTAATAAGTACATTATGTCGAGGCAGGCTGGGATGGAAAAGGTTACAATATGTATGTGACAATATTGCATCTTAGATGTTATATATCTCATATAAAACAGCAACATTACTGATCTAATCTTGAGTAATTTCAATGTCACAAGCTTAATATCTTAAAACAACTTAATATCATACCTATTTACTAACAGTAATTAGTAATGTGAGACAAAGCTAAATATGCATTTTGAAAGAAATGTGTATAATGTAGTTATGAATGTTTTATTACGTATTTATAGATGCACATTCTTTTTCCCCCGATATTTTCCCTTTTTCTCCCAATTTGGTAGCCAACTGAACTCAATGTAATTCAATTCCCCCCATGCAGCAACCGCTAGAGAATCGCCGCTACACAACCCCGTCAGCCGGTAGTAGGAAGGAGGGCGCGACTCCTCGAGCCCCTGACCGTGATTTCCAACTCGCCCAGGGCCGTCATGCGCGCGACGATTCTCATCAAGCCCCTCCCCCCACCCTGGGAGCAGCCGCCAATTGCCGCTCCCTCAAGGCACCGACCACTCGGATCAGGCAGGAATGCACCACATTCTTCCATGTTATCATATCATTTTTTCACAAGACAGAAAAAGAAAAACGTTTGTGTAGGGAAGAGTAAATCAATTCACTACATCTGGATCTCAAGCAGAGAAGCAATTAAAGGGCCTTATGGTGGGTAATGTGCAATATTTGAGCTTATGTGGTACATGTGGCGTGTGTATCCATGTAACTTGACCATTAGCTGTACATTAGCTTTCTTACCAAAAGCAGGTTTCTGTAAACATACAATAAAGTATTATCAGATCTTATAACTGGTAGTAATTATCAATGTAAGGATGGCTACCAACTGTAGTTTAATACATCTGTTCAACCACTATGATTATTTGCTCTGATAGAATTCCAATTACCTCCCTATTACTAGCCAATATTTAACTATTGATACCGGGCTGGCAATCTACAGTATATCTGGGTTCTTCCCAAGATTTCTTCCCATCGGCTATTATTTCCTCACCACAGTTTGAGCGTTTTATCTTCCCACTGGGGAGTTTTTATCTGGCTTGTTTCTTGGGGGGGTTCAAGCTCAATCTTTCCAAATTTGTCTTTGTGACAGCGTTCCTGTAAAACGGGCTATACAAATAAAGCGGAATTGAATTGAAAGATGAAATTACTTTCGTCTTCTAATTTCTTTACTTCCACAGTTTTCATTTTTATTGTTGAATTCACATGCCGGCACAGGATTATTTCAAACACTGCACCACATCTGCGGATCATCCCCAATCAAAGCCAGACCACAGAAGGGAAAACTTCCTTCCTTCCGAAGCACAGAACTGAGCCTGGGGTTCATTCCAATCGCTTATTTTTACTCATTGCTTCCTTTCCTCGCGTCCTTTCCTCGCTCCTTAGCTCCATCCAACAGAGGACGCGAGGAATGGATGCAAGGATCAGATACAAGGATGGAGGAAACGAGGCAACATGCATTAGGCAAATGGAACATCCTTGCTCAATCAAGCGTCAGCATCATATTATGCTCACGTGCTTAACTATAAAGCTTTTTAGCTTATTTTTTCATGATTAAACGGTACTTTTGTTAGTTATAAACAATGAGTGTCATTATGGATTAGCGCTTTATAATAAATGGAAAGGAACGGTAAAATTGCATTTGTGTATGGGGTGTGCCTGTGACGTGGCAGGTGTGAAGAGTGGTGGATAATTTATACACGTCACGCTTTCCGAGAAAGGGCTTCCACAAAGGCTACGCTTGTGTTTCCTCACTGAAGCACCTTCCGGGAAACTTCTCGTTCCCCACTCATCGCTCCTCTGAGGAGCATTTAGCGGTTTGGAATGTCCTTAAAGATGGCGAACCTCGATCGATTTCCAGGTCAGGTGAGGACCGAGGAGAAAAGGACGGATAAAATAAGCGATTGGAATCCACCCCTGGTTTCCCAGTAAGGCCTGGTCACACACCGATCTAACACCTGGCTACAAAGATGCAGTCATATTTACACTTAAAATCTTATTTCTATTACTTTTTTGCTAAATAAAACCAAATATTTCCAATGAGGTGAGAGAGTTTGGCATATTTCAACATTTGCCAACAAGGTCAAGCAAACAGTAACTTTAATATTTTAGATTCAATGTCACAAATAAGATTTTAAGTCTTATTGCAAGACTAAAACACTTGTTAAGACAGACTTTTTTTGGAGTGTAATACAGGCTGCCACATCAGCCAAAACTATTTCCCCACACACCCCCTGATAAAAGGTGAATGGCCTTCATGTGTTTTACACAACACTAACTCTCTTGTGAACATCAAGATTTAGGTGGTAAAAAAGGAGTATGATTTTCAAAGTCATAGTCAGTGGAAATAAAAAGCACTTTCTTTTACAATTGTGCTTGGATAAAAATTTTTTTTAAAACCCAGGACAACGTGCCCAGGCGGTTTTACTTCAGCTCTCTGTAAGTGGTCTACTGTGATGAACCGAAACGCCGATGGGTCACAGTAACACAATCAGCCACTAATGATATTGAAATTAGCCAGGCACTCACATCATGTAAAAAACACGCATCTGTAATGAGAAGCGATGACTTTCATTTCACTTTTTGCCTGAAATAAATTACCCATTCATTTACATCGATAATCAGGAAAGAATGTATGAAAATTGCAATAAGAATGGAGGCACTCCATTTTCGACGCAACGTGTTTGTTTGAATCACTGTGCGAGACAACTGACGAATGTCTCTATAACTGGCAGCTTAAGACTGCCTAATTCAAAGTGCTGTGGTAATCAAATGTTCACAAAGGACAGTAATTGCCTGGAGTCGATCTCTGTTGACAGAAATAGATTTGCATTGTATTCCATAATGTGCTGCACTTTCATTGCTCCTATAAGAACTCCACATACTGCAGAAGATAAATAAACTACTATTTCCCAGCCTTATTCTCCCACTGTAGCTCTGCTCCTTACAACAAACTCCCTGAATATGTAGTTTGGATCGTGCTAATTTGCAGTGTCAGGACTGCTTCATGATTGGCCATGCTGTAATCTGCTGTGCATGCACTGCTTTACCATTGGTTATGCTGTAACGTGCTGTGTAAGGACTGCTTCATGATTGGTTATGCTGTAATCTTTCGTGCATAGGCTGCTTTACCATTGGTTATGCTGTAATGTGCTGTTTAAGAGATACTTTATTATTGGCTATGGCATAAGGTACGTTGTAAGGAACATATTCCATTGTATTAGACCACATGTGGACATACAGTGTACTGATGAGAACAGACCATTCAGCCAGTCAAAATGTGTTGTTCATCTACAGTCTAGAAAGTATACTGCACTGCGTCATTTTTAGGCAGCAATATCAGGACAAAAGCTATAAATTATTCCTTTCATATCCTTATTCACAAAGAAATACTGAATTTTTTAAAAATGTCCTGAAACACATTGTCTACTTCACCACGCAGTATCATGTCAGTGTGGATATACTGTAGCAATAGTTTACCGGCAACGTGACACCAAAAAATAAATATTTCAGCACTGTGTGATAGCGAGAAGTAGGTAAATAAGGAAGAAACCAGAAACAGTGCTCTGTCACTCCGAAGCATTTATACTGAATTTCCCCTTCTTGACAGCCAAAAGTTTCTGTTGACTTGGACCACATCACAACACACTACAGAAATAAAACAGAAGTACTATTAGAGTAGAGGCAACTTCAACTTCAAGTAAATCTAGACTCTTTCGAGGCTCTTCTCCTGTCTACCAAATGCAGGCTCGCTCGCAGAACCAAATAACTAGGCTGGTGCCTAGTTCTCTCTGAGCAGTCTCAGAGATCAGGGGGGTATTTCACAAAGCAGGATTACTGAGTTAGCTGGATAACTGCACTGAGTAAAACCCGGAAGCCTCCCAAATCTGGAACATGGACCGAAGTAAAACCTGTTCCAGGTTTTACTCAGTGCAGTTACTGAGCTAGCTCAGTAATCTTGCTTTGTGAGACACCCTCCAGGTCTAGAATGGTACCTAATCTGACGTAAACGAATGAGACTAAAAGCATCGTCTCTCACAGGAGGGAGGGTGGGCCTGCATAATTGGCACAGGTGTATGCTTCCTTAGCGAGTCACATCTATAAAGTTATACTGTATATTAACAGCTCCAGTAATTTAAGGTATTTAACCTTTCTATTATCTTAGCATCTTACTGCCATTCGTATTAACCTGTTAAGACCAAGGGTGCTGACCACAAAACGGTAAGGAAACAATATTAGTTGCTTTTGATGACAATCACTTTGGGATTTGATGGAATATTGAGACATAAACAGAAAATGTTTGGCTGCGTGTTTGCTATGGGGCTCACGTGAGCTGGTTAACTCAGGCTATGCTATGCTTTGTATCATTGGAAAGAGTCTCTAGTTTCATACGACACCCGACATGATGCAGTGGAGCGAACGGTTTATGTGTACTGTTGCATTTCATTTCGACTGTCCCTTATATTTATACGGTTTTTATTTTGTAACTAAAATATTGAAATTCTTGCCAAACAAAAACTTTTGGACAAAATACACTTGGAGTGTTGTTTTGGTAGCGTTACGGCCTCGTCTTTTAGAAACATTCGAAAAAAAAGACCACCACAACATTTTATGAACTTTTTACAGGCAGTTATTTATGGTACCGTTCTACTGGACCCGGTACAGGTTCCGTCGGGCTCAAAAGGTTAAGATGCTATACTTAAGGATGTTTTAAAGGTGTTTGCTGAAGAAAATCACAAGTTATACAAAAGCAAAAAGCAATTTCAGGTCATATTGACCCTAACATGACAGGATGATTAAAATTCCAGCCACAAAGTTTTCGACCTCCACTCCTGTCAAGTCGAAAAATTGTACGAGGAACTGACTACTAACTCTGCGAATCAGCATTTTATAAATAATAAAAATATCAACTTAATCATTTCTTATCCAGTTAAATGTTACCTAGTTTGACAGCTGTTAATGTGTAATCAAAAACACAGACATTTAAGATCCCTGTCTGAAATGCTGCAGAAATACAAATAGCAAAGGGAAATTAAAAACATGTCTAACAGGTGGTAGCCTATTTGAAAAAATCCAGATAAATGAAACAAGCACTCGAGGGAGATAAAAATCACAATGTACTGAACCCCAGCCTTCTGCTTTTTTAGATAATGGTTCGGGCCTTCTCAGTCCACGGACGATGGCACCACCCTATCCCCAGTCCATCCTCCCCTGGAGGAACTCCATCCATCCATCCTGCGTTCAGTAGGTTTAGACCCCATCTGTCACAGTGCTGGTGGAGTGTGCAAAATAGACGGGGAATTTGTCAGTTTTCTAGCCCAACGCATTTCCCCGGCCCTCAGCCCCAACCCTCCTCCCCGCCCACCCCGTGCAGCTGGCGCCGTGCCAGGCCAGCTCCTTGCGCAGGTTGCTTTATTTTGCTTGTCATTAATAAAGAGAAGTGGCCCTGCACCTGTCCGCTGACAGGCCCCCGCCGAGACCAGAGCCAAGGAGGACCGCCGGATACGCTCGGCACTTAATGAACTACTTCAAACCGCATTGTCATGTTGCTCCGGATCGCCTGCCACTTCCCTTCCGTTACTGATGTTTCCGCTCCTCGGCCTGCCTCACAGTTAGAGTGACATTTACTGGTGACAGCCAATCAAGACACCGGAAAGGCAAGCAGAGGACCCAGAGGAATCGCCTGTGATCGGGCATTTATTTATTTATTTTTTATTTTTTTGACACTTTTTTTTTTACACTTCACTCGCCCGTCCAAGTCCTTCTTTTCAGCCGGACACATTTGTCACGGCTAATTATTTACTGGACTGTGGCACAGGTCTCTGATGTTGTACATCCCTCTAAAGGTACTAACCCTGGAAATAAAGAATAAACTCAGAAAAAGTAGTGATGAAAACACTTTTTTACAGTTCACTTGACTGCAAAATAAACATTGCATTTTAAAGGAAGCACTAACCTTATAAACCTTTAAAAAAATGCTTAACACAAGCTAAAAACCACCCTGAATCAATATTATACATCATGGCTATGCGAACATCTTAATCTAGCTGAAATCCTTCTGACACTATGTCGATAAACTAACCATTTGAAAGATAACAAGGGATTAATGTTTTCTCCCACACAGCCCCCTCCCCTGCCTGGCCCTTCACTGACGTCACTGGGAGGTTTCACAACATTAACTTCCAGGTGGCTTAAATGTGTCACTGGCCAATGAGAGAGTCTCATATTAATTAAGCAATATCACACGAGAGGGAGTGCTGTTATACTGTATATCAGCGCGGCTGTGATTCGGTCGTAGGCACGAGGCCAGGCCAAATCCCGAAGATAATCACAGCCTCAAGTGTGATATTGCTTTTATACAACAGTTCTACTAGCCTATAAAATATCCATTAAGTAATGATTGAGACAACAGATTATGATTTTGTTGTTTATTTGGTTCCACCAACAAATATAGTTCCTTCAGAATTCCATTTAAAAAAATCTGTTTTCTTTTTGTCCCCAACAATGTATAATTTAGAATGTAAACAAAGCAGAATGATCCCGGTCGGTGATGAGGACCGAGTGATGTTATACTGTATATCAGCACTCATGGAATGCGACTCGGCCAATCAATGTGCAGTCGGAACTAACTGTTGTATAAATGGCAGTTTCACTGGACATATCGCAAGGTGCCAACACATAGTCCGTGCTGCAGTTTATTTACGAAGCGCCGGGTGAAGGTTCCATGACCAAACCACCGGCCCGAAAAATTTTGTTGTCTCTTAACAACGGAAGAATTAAACATTCTTGGTTCTTCGACATGACCAAAAGCCTGCCTCCATCATAAAGCCAGCTCCTGTTAATCGGCACACACCTGTAATAAAAGAGATTAACACCATAAATCCTTTGAATATTTGGCAGGGAAAAATAAAATAAAATAAATGGCTCCAGCAGACCACGTCTTGGGATGCGAGGCATGGCGACCGGCGATATTGAAATAGAGGCTGCCGGACATCGAAATAGATTTAACAAGGAGTTGGCAAGCGGGTTCCTGCCAGTCACCCGTTGTTTTTAATCTACAATATACACATCAAGGTCTTCCAAACACTGCGAATTAGTCACGCGGCTCTGAACTTCATTCGGATCCAGGAGTTGCGGTCTGTGTCCAATGCCGTGTTTTTTTTTCATTTTGGAGCCACGGAGGAAGCGAGGCGCTGAGAGCATTTGGCAACGGTGACGGAGCGGTGTCACCTTGCTACCTGCTGCTTCAGCCTCGCTGCCCTCAGACCAACTCTTCAAACTCTACCTGCCAATGACAGTCAGGTAATGTCACACAGTTACACTCCAGACCCGGGCAAATTCAAGGCTGTATTTAATTGGCTTTTTTTTGTTTGTCCTTTAAACATTACAGCCCAGAGAGCTGTGCTTTCCGTTCAGTTGATAATCACTTAAAAGAAGAACATAAATGTGTAATTATTCACAGATGATTCACATTAGCTTTAATGATTTATTTAGTTTTTTAAATAAAGGTTGGATGACTCAATTGACATTCATACAGCTTTTTCCCAGCTCTGTTTACAACGACATTTTACTAGTGCTTACCTTTTCTTTCAACGAGCCCACTAAAAGCATCTACAAAATATTATGTGCGAGTATATACCGGGCAAGTACTCACGATGTCTTTATCACATGTGATAAAAGATACTTCAAATAAATACCAGTAAAACTTCTCCATAACTTATCCTAACGGTAGCACATATTAACCATCAATCTAACACGTACATTCACTGTTAGCTAGCTACACGTGTTCCTGTGGCATAGAGCTCCAGTGCTCTCATTAGCGTAGCCGTTCCTCCTGAGACGCGTGGCTTTGTTTGGGAAGTGGAGCCGGAGCAGGTGTCAGTGCCAGAGACGCTCAGAAAGAGCTCTTTCATACGAAGCCAACGCTCGTAACTCAAGTACGATTTCACAGAGTTTAACAGATCCCTGCAGTACCAGTTAGGCCGACTGCTCCACAACCTGATTGCACCCGAACGCTCCTGTACCGTTAACCAGCTAAACTTGACCACCGAGAACCTGCTCGGGAGAGCTGGTGAGGCCGGACCAGGGGGTATACTACGAAGCAGGACTACTGAGTAAAAAACAGAACAGCTCTTTTTACTTCAGTCCATGTTCCAGATTTGTGAGGGTTCCAGGTTTTACTCAGTGCAGTTATCCAGCTAATTTAGTTATCCTGTTTCATAGTATACCCCCCAGGTAAGGCCAGGCCAGACAGCCTGTGATTCGAAACAATGGATTAAGAGACACTTCCACTCAAGAACCAACTTTTGTTTAGGTAAATCTATGGGTTTATTCAGACAGCCCAGACTTTTAGGCTTTTAAATGTCAAATCAAAACAAATTGGGGAAAAAACAAGGTTATCTCATGGTGCCAAAGCTGGAACAATTATGCGCTGTTTTTTTTAGAAAATGTCAGAAACCAAACATGATCGCTTATGCCTTTTGTTTTTATTTTACGCAGTGCATTCATGAATTTATGAAATGTTATTTTCCCGAAAACCTCAATAAAATTGTTCACGCACAAAAAAAAGAAAAAAGAATGAGAAATAAAGCAATCTTCATAGTTCATACCTGTTAGGCCGTGCAGCTGAAAGACTCTTTTTGCTCATTATACATGGTTGTGGAGAAAGAGCGTAGCATCGCTGTGAGGAGAGAGGTCTTCAGACAAAATTAGAACTTGGCAGCGTTCATGGCGGATGAGCACTCAGTCACACTCGCGCCATTCTGGCCCGGCTCCGTGATAAATCAGCGCTCCCCCGTTTTTAAATGGCGTACCGCCGCTTCCTCTCCAAGTTATTATTCCTCTGGATTTTCCTCAACAACGATGTGTTTTACACTCTTAATTTTTCACAGCTAAGTGCAGTTATGTAGCTGTTTAGTGGTGACTGTCACAGTGAAGCTCTGCACCTGTTCCCCTTCCTCTGCAAGTTAATGAGGGAACGAGCTGGCCTAATTACAAAATCTCCCTGGAGGATGCCCTGGAGTTTACACTGATCAAAACAAATAAGACACTCCTGTTTTCTCTTTGTATAATTTCCTGTTTATATACTGTATGTGTATATATATATATATAATATATAGTGCCCTCCATAATGTTTGAGACAAAGACATACAAAGTACATATTGGCTCTGTACTCAATTAATACGTGTTCAAAGTGTAGAGTCTCAGCTTGTATATGGTGGAGGTATACATATATTTTGAACAGCTTTTTATGTTTTAACAGTGCATTTTGGTACATTCCGACAAATTTCCTTCAAAAATGTGACTTAGCACAGATGCACTAGCCCTGTTTTTGTGTGGGAAGCAGCTCACAGACTCCCTGTGTGAAATGAACCTGGAGGCACTGGGGTATGAATTCAGTATCTGTGCCAAGGGGATGGAAATATGTAATAAATAAATAAGAAAATCACATCAGAAAGAATGAGAGCTTGAATGCACCGTGCGCCATTATACTGAGGCAATTACCAAAGGTGTTGGAGACATGCAGAGCTAGCAGAGCTGGGCCTGAGTGGCAGTAGTTAGGCCCTGCTGTTTTTACCTAGAGGAGCAGAGAGAGAGAGAGAGAGAAAAGAGAGAGATAGAGGAGCGAGAGAGAGAGAGAGAGAGAGAGAGAGAGAGATTGAGAGAAAAGAGAGAGATAGAGGAGCGAGAGAGAGCTAAGACTAATGGTAGAGGGACAGAGATATGGGTCAACCAAATTGTCTCAAAAAGACAGAAAATAACACAACCACACATGCAAAGCCCAGCGAGCTGTTCAATCTTACCAGATCATACAGATGGGCCCAAAACAGCACAGAAGAGTTCCAGAAAGCAATCAACAGTCAAAACATTCAAACACTATTGGACAACTTTCTGGATACCACATACATTCACATGCAAAAATATCCCGACTGAAACAATAAAAAAGCAAACAAAAACACCAGGAGGATAAAACATAGAGATCCAAACAATATAGATTTATGCCTTAATTACTGTGAAACTCTAAAACAATACAAATGTATGCTCAGAATCAAAAAGGCACAGTATACCAGCAAACAACTGACACTAATCGAAGAGTCCATAAACAGAAACCATTTCTGGAAAACCGTCAATAAATCAAAACCAGAAGAATTGGCCATACAAAACGGAGATGTATAAGATTAACCATTTTAAAACATTGTATGAAACAATACCATTAGTCTTAAATTCAGACCAAAATCAAATCCCAGAAAAATTACATAATTTAGAACTGGCTGTGAAAGATAACCAAAATTCATTGGACTCTCCCATTACTGAGCGGGAGTCTCTCTAAGTTGAAGCAATCTGCAGCACCTGGTCTTACTCTTTACGACACATAAATTAAATTCCTGCTCTATGCAGACGACCGAGTTCTACTGTCACCCACCATCCAAGGGCTACAGCTGAACTTGAACCTGCTCGAACAGTACTGCCAGACCTGGGCCCTTCCAAAAAGACCAGAACCTTCCAAAAAAGATCAAAATCTCAGGGAACTACATCAAATTTCACACAAGGGACACATTCCATAGAAACATGCACACAATACAATTACTTAGGTTTGAAATTAAGTTCCACAGGAAATTTCAATCCTGCAGTAAATTAACTGAAAAAGAGAAAAAAAAAGAGAAACCACGCAGGGCTTTTTATGCCATAAAATGACAAATGCACATTGAAATTCCAATTAGAATTTGGCTTAAACTATTTGAATCAGTAATTGATCCAATTGCCCCATATGGCAGCGAAGTGTAGGGTCCACTCTCAAATCAAAATTTAGCAAAATGGGATAAACACCCAATTGAAACCCTGCATGCAGAGTTCTGTAAGAACATCTTACATGTACAAAGTGCATGCAGGGCAGAATTAGGCCAATATCCATTATTAATCAGAACTAAAAAAAAAGCTATCAAATTTTGGAACCATTTAAAAAATAGTGACCCCATCTCAAGCCCTGCAATGCCAAGAGTTGTGCAAAGAAAAGAGCCCCCTCTATCAGCTGGTCCTGACGCTTAATTCACTCACCTAAACTAACAACCCACAGCCTCAGGACCAGCACATAGATATGAAATCAATTGGAGTATACCAAATTATAACCTACCAAAAACAAAATTACATCAACTATTAGGACAAACAAACACAAAGCAAAATGTAGCGCTATCTGGCCCTAAAAAGACAGTACACCATGGCAGATTATCTGACCATGACTGATAAGAAGCTGAGAACCAACTTGACACAGTACAGACTCGGTGAGCAAAGTTTGGCCATTGAAAAAGGTCGCCAATAAAAATCGTGGCTTCCTATTGAGGAAAGGCTGTGCCAACACTGCCCTGTGAGGGAGGAGGAGACAGAGCTGCACTTCACAACCAAATGTGAAAAGTATAAACCCATCAGAGAAAAATACTTCCCTAAATTCAACCGGATCTTCCCATTTTCCAATGACCTCCCTAATCAAGAAAAATTAAAAGTACTACTGGGGGAGAGAGCGGAGTGCTATACACTTGCGGCACAGTTTATTGCTCTGCCAAAGTCTGAGGGACAGTGAGTGATGAGACACAACCATTTACTGACATGCACACAATATGAACACACACACGCACGGACACATAAATCCATGCATATATGCACACACACAAACACAAACACATACACTGTACATACAAAACTGCTTCACACACACACACACACACACACACACACGTGCACACGCGCACACACACGCACACACACACACACACACACACACACACACCTGTTACTGTGTTACTGTATATATTATCCAGATGTATTATCATTATTATTTTGTATTTTTTCTCATGTTGACATGTTCCTTTTTCTCATCAACAAGCTTTGGCAATACAATTGTAAAATTTTGTCCTGCCAATAAAGCATATTGAATTTAATTTAATTGAATTGAGTGTGTGTGTGTGAGAGTGTGAGAGAGAGTGTGAGAGAGAGAGTGTGTGAGAGAGAGGGAGAGAGAGAGAGAGAGAGAGATGGAGAGAGAGAAGGAGGAAGGGAGGGAGGGAAGGAAGAATACGTATGCAGGAGAGAGGGGGTGAGAAACAGCCAGAAGGGGGGATGAGGAATTCAGAGGGAGAGAAGAAAGGAATGCGAGAACCAACGGAAGGAAGGTAGAGAGAGAATAAAAAGAAAGGCACACTGGGAGAGTGACATAGACATAGACAGGGAGAGAAAAAGAGACCGTTGGGCCTGTTGACATTTCTGCTATTGTTAATGTTTTTGGAGATATATTCAAACACGTCACACTGATAAAGCACATTAAACCGGAACAGCACTGGGAGACAGATGAAAGTATACACAAACAGAGAGGAGAAGAGAGAAAAGAGGAGGGAAAGAGAGAACGACACATGGGCAGACAGAGAGAGATAGAGACAGAGAGAGTGAGAGAGAGGGGAGGAGAGAAAAGGAGGGAAAGTGAGAACGACACATGGGCAGACAGAGAGAGAGAGAGAGACAGAGAGAGAGAGTGAGAGAGAGGGGAGGAGATAAAAGGAGGGAAAGTGAGAACGACACATGGGCAGACAGAGAGAGAAACAGAGAAAGAGAGAGAGAGAGCTAAGACTAATGCAATGGTAGAGGGACAGAGATATGGGGAGAGAAAAAGGCACACATAGAAATGGAGGGAGGGATCTCACAGGACCATGCTGAACGGAAACAGATGCTGCAACCCCGCCCCCTCATCAGCCCCAGCACTCACCCCCAAAACCTCTCTACGCAGTGCTCCCTCCGCGAGTGACACCTCGGAGCTAGAGGACCCCTGCCTACCTCCGCCAACAGCGTTGCGGTGCTGACAGGCCTGACAGTGGGGGGAGAGTTTGGGCTTCCAGAGTGTATGTGAAACTGCACATTACAATAACGGAGTCACATGCAGAGTATACAAGCACTCTCAACGGTATGGATTTTATTGTCTGCGCTTGGCTTCCCCTGCCATCGACAAGCCCAAAATGTCACCGTGATTTGACGGTTCTGAATCAGGCCATGTTGCGTCGCGCGAAAACGTTTAGAGCTGGACACCAAGTCGTGCCCACAAACACGCCAAGACTGTCCCTCATCAAACGATGCTGACCGCCACTCGGGGGTGGGGGGACCTCTGGTCGCGCCATTATCAGATAAACCTCTTTTCTTCTTTCCTCCTCGACTGGGTACGGCCATCGAGTGTTCCCGGAGTGGGGGAGGAGGGAGGAAGCGAGGCCGCAAAAACGTTTTGTCAGCAAACAGATAAGGCCGCAGTCAGTCCCCATCTGTCATTCACCGCCGACGGAAGATTTTCTTCACAGGTCGTGGTCGGGGGTGCATGCCGTGGAGATCCCCCCCGCGCCCATAAAGACGCTCCGTTATCAGACCTGGGCATTTTATCAGTGGTGTGTCTCCACAGCGGCCGACTGCCAGGTCGGGAAAAAGCACTTCCTGTAGCATAAATATATATATATATATATATATAAAATTTGGCAAGGTTGGAGCAAGGTGACCATCCTCTTTGGTGTAGGTCAGGATTAAAGCCGAACCCTCTCAGATAGCCATGCGGTGGACCACTAGCCCTTGATGGGCAGAGAGATTTCACGTTTGAAGAGCTATTAGAGCCACAGGACGATTCACGTTGACAAGGCAAAGCCGAAAAAGGAGGTGAGGCACACCCGGAGGTCACCTGTCACCCCGGCTCCCACATCCTGTGCCGCTGAAGAGCCAAAACGCTGGCTAACACCTGGAGCCAGAAACACTGCCATTCCTCAATACAGCACGGAGCGTGTGATGAACACGCTCCATGCAGTTCCTTCGCCTTCAAATAAGGAGCGGTGACATTCGTAAGAACGAAACCTATCTAGCTCTTAATATGTCATTTCTTCAATTGCTGAGGACGCTATTTGGTCACTTCAAATTTCAACTCAGAATTTCAGAGTTGTGAAATGAGACAGGAGATATTTTCATTGAAGTACTCATTTTCAATTGTGTCCAGATTCTACATTTCAGTATTGTTCCTGTTTGTCAGGATATATGTTAAAATATGTTGTCTAAAATGAAGACACGTACAGTTTGGAAAATGTCAGCTCCTTTTTTGTTTGTCTGTTTAAGCTCTTCCATTCATTGAAATATATATGCATATATTTTTTACCACGCAGGCTGCTGTGCCACACGCCCGACGCTGGGGACCCGGGCTCTACAACAAACATCCATCTTGACTGGCACCAGGTCTCAGGGAGACAGCGAGACAGGGCCGGTAATGGGTCTCTGGGTCTGTGGGACTACAGGCGTGGAGGAGACAGCACGAGGGACACAGACCTAATGCGCATTGTGCAAATAACTACACCCCCTCTCCTCTCCTCTCCTGTTCACTCTTCCCCTCTGTCTATGGCTTGGGAGAAATTCATGAAAATGTGCAGTGGGGGATATAAAAAAAGTAATCAATCAAGTTCTGAATATGTCATTTCTCAAGCCTCATACCACTGCACTCCGATTTTAGATGCATTGTCCATACGGGCGCGCAAAAAGGGTCGCGCCACCATGAGTGTTTAACACTGGACTGGGTATCCGTCACGAATGTGCAGACTAACCAGAGGATTCAGAAGGGTTAACCTCATAGGAACACGATCATACCAGGTTGCGTTGTCAAGCGACACAATGTTTATGAAAGTGGCTCTGATGTGGGATATCAATTTTAAAATAACGTTGTCTATTTGATTTCTGTATTTGCTGTATAATACCGGCCCATAGCAATTCTACATCAAACTGACTACAGGGTATATCGCTTTTTGATGCCGTTTTATTTAAATCTTGAAATATTCTGTTTAGAACTACTTAATGTACAAAACCTAGCTATATCAGACATAGGGATATTTTTTCTAATGGCATTTTAATTTCAAATGGGTATTGCCAAGTCTGTAAATGGAAACCATTGAACACAGATTTGAGTTGGATCGCACGCTATATGATCACATATGCTTACACATTCCTGAGTTGACAACCTAGCAAAAGTTAGTGAGCTGGCTAAGTGCCTCCAATAATGTACCTTTTCCCTGTACATTCGTAGCTTACATCATCCATAATTTATAGCAAATATTCACGAGTCTAATGTCTTTCAAGCCTCTGTGGCATACTGCTTACTTAGCATAACCAACTCCTTGACCCACTTGCAGGACTTTATCAGGCCGTGAATTTGCAAAGCTTGCCTTAAAAGATGAAAAACCGCAAAGAAAATCCAATTATCTGCATTGTCTTCCTAACAGTTGATCTACAGTATTGCCCATAACGTCTATTGTTATGGGCGATACTGTACAAAATGTCTGCGTGCGTTCAGCTACGCGGCACTGATCTACGTGATTACTGCACTGCTGTGATTATGGATTTTAAGAAAAGGAACAGAATGCAGAAAAAGGAGAGAGAACCGACCCTCAGCAGTGGAAACCGCACGTTCACAGGGGATATGTTTGCGTCCCCGTTGAGTTTCTCTCTCCATTCTCTCTCTAGCTTTCTCCACAAAACAAACCCCCTTTCAAAAGAACAGGCTCAAGGTCGGACGCCGGGTTGCACCGTAGGCTACCATTTGGAGCAGGTCTTTAATACCCCAAATATTTCTTATGAGCCTGCAGTCTCCCCTGAGTGTCTGGTCCGACTGCTCCCTCCTAAGTCTGTTTTGTCCTTCTGGCCTTCCACGGGCGGAAAAAACTTAAAATTAGGGGCCAATTAGTGTCAGAAAATGGCAGAGCAGTGGTGCTGTTTTCTCTCTCTCTCTCTCTCTCTCTCTCTCTCTATCTCTCTCTCTCTCTCTATCTCTCCCCCTCCCTCCATCTCTCTCACTTTTTCTGTTGTTAGGAGTGAAGCTCTACCAATAAGAGCCTCACAGGGGAAATTTCAAGCCAGCTGTAAAAACGTTTTCTTCCTACCCGAGTCCTTGAACCCGCTGCCCGTGGCGGGTCTCGCTCGGGTGTCGGTGCAAAAAAAGGCCGAAAGGAAGGCCGCGTCCTCAACAATAACCAGGCCGCCATTCCTGAGTCTTACTGTTCCTAAGTCAGCAATTTGTGTTTTTACGCCTCCGACAGTCCTGGTTTTGAGCTCACGAAAAAGGGCTCGCTGAGCGGCTTTCTGAAACGAGCGTCAGCTGGCAGACTGTAGTTTGCGTGGCACCAGCCTCCTCTGTATTTACATGCACTTCCTTGGGGTCATTAGAGAAAAGAGCCCTCAGGACGGAATCGAGTCTAACTTCTGAGTGCCTGTTAGATGCTCCACTGCCCCAATCTACGATAGCAGAAGATTTATTTTAAATTTTTTGTGAACAAAATCCTGCAATGGATGCTTTTGTGGTCTTTCACTCTGTCTACTCCGGAAGACCTACATCTCTCCCAGGTTTTACCATATTCTGTCCTTTAGTGAATAAACATGTGAGCCCACAGACACACGTCCCCACACACCAATACCTCTCACAAAACTACATCCTCTCTGTATGTGAATATACAGTAACTACTGCTTCAAAAACAGATTGCTGTGCAATGCAGAACATCGAGGATGTGCCTTGTGCATTCATGTCAGCGACATTATAGTCCTCAGAAATCTTTTCTATTTCTTATTTATAATGTGCATATCTTTCAGGGTGCACTGGGTATTGAATCTTGACTGATTGTGAACAGCCCATTGAGAGTGATGCAAGAGGCAAGGCTTTTGCAGAACAGTTTTGACAAAGTAAAGTTTTTCAAAATTGTTGTAAAAATGTTAAAATGTGATAACAGTCTGGAATGTATGTCTTTAAAGGGTTCACAGAACTCCTGCTCTATTTTATTTCTCGAGACGCTTCTACCATAAATAGGTGGCTGTATGGGATTGCTGTTGCTCATCCGACGTGAGAATCTCATCCAATCAGAAGGAAATTCACGTCAGACAATGCTGCTTGATTTGTTTAATGAACTTAACAGGAGGAATTGCATTTTATTTCCAATGGGTGTAATAACTGGTTATTGTAAGGAATCATATAGAAACCAAGAGATACTTTGGTGGTTGAGCATTCATTTATTTACATTTGCAGTGGACTGTTCTATGCTGAAGCTTAGTTCTGGTAATCGTCTCATTTTACAAGGAGAAATGATATGCATGAGTGTGTGTGTGTGTGTGTGTGTGTGTGTGTGTGTGTGTGTTTGCGTGTGCATGTGTGCGTGTGTGTGTGTGTGTGTGTGTGTGCGTGTGTGTGTGTGCGTGCATGTCCGTGTGCGAAGAGTCCTTAAAGTAGATATGAAAAACTTAAATAATGTATGCTGAAACTACACGTAGAGATAAACTGCAGAATTACCAGAGCAATTACCGTATAATTAATTCATAAATCCATCCATTTCGAAAGATTGTTGTAGTGTGTCTTCCAAAGGAGAAATGCGAAGTATAAAGCAAGGCAAGTATTTAACTAAAATGTGTCCTATTTAACAGATGGAGAGTTTCTTTTAAAAGTACACATGTAATCCCATTATGAGTAACAGCCTTAATAATGTTATTATTGGAAAGTTAATTCAGCCAGGAGCTGTAGAATTCATTTCTTTGCAGCTAACCTGCCACTCTGTGTTACCTGCACAGTATGCAAGGCTGAGGACTGGTTGAGGATTGGCTTGAGGAATGGCTAAAAATAATAAGGCCGGTCTCCTCCCCCCCACTCCTGTGTCAAGCTCTGGCATGTGTCTCCATTACATGTGACAGGTAAGACACCCACCACGGTGACTAGAGGGAGACTAGAGCGTGAATTTAGCCAGGCCCTGAGACTCCTGATTTCCAGTCAGTTTAAATGGACTTGCCACCCCCCACCCCCCACACTCCTCCACTCCTCCAGGAGATAAGGGGTCAAGGCGTTAAATGCGGTTACCATGGCGTTTGAACAGTTGACGCTCTCAAGCACACGCTTTGTGCAGAACACGTTCGTATAAAACAAAAACAGGCCCACTTACACACAGACTAATCATGTGTGAGCACGCACGCGTGTGTTTTTGCTTACGAGTGCGCGAGTGCATACGTGCGCCTGAACGTTGCTGTTAAATACTGCCGCACGTACGTGTCAACACGTCACTGCATTTTTAATAATGTTGGTGACATACAGTGACTGACACGAAATATTCCGGGCAGGGCTGAGATTTTCTGGAGAGTACTTGAACGTTTGTATGCAGAAGGAAAATAAAAGGTTAATATCAGGCTGAAAATAAATGAAACGGGGAAGAGACGTGGCCTCGCGCGCGGGCGCAAAAGTCGACGGGAGCCTGTGCGCACAGCGGCCCCTCATCCGCGCTCGCGGCTGCCGGTATGAAGGCAAGCCTGGCTAGGGGCGGCTGCTTCCATGAGCCATATGCTAATGACCTGTGGTACTGCTCGTAGGGGCGTAGGGTGAACCCAAAAAGCAGGACATGGCCAACCAGGGCAGCCGGGGGGGGGCCTGAAAAAAATTGCGAACGGGCACGAGGACGGCGATTCGTCTGGACAACGGGAGACACACCTGTGAGTCGGGCCAAAAGTACGCCCTATTCAGGCCTCTGAGGTAAAAAAAACAAAAAAACACATGTCTATAAAAGCAGGATGACTCACATTGTCATCATACGTGCCATTTCAGCGGAAAGCACTGCTTTGTAGGTAAAAATCCCAACACGCTTTACTGAGTGGCTGCTACAATGTGAATTATTTACCACCAGTTTTCCAGCACTGCGGTACATATATTTTTTGTGACACGACTGGAAAATGATTGCTGCTTTTTTTTTTCTTTTTTTTTTTTAGAGCACACGGCAAATCAAACCATTATTTTCAATTATTGTTGGTATGTACGTTGCAGGGTTCATGTGAGATCGGTCTCCGTAGCGGAAGGTTATTAAAAATCCTTCAAGTAAAACACTGTTTCCCTTCATGCAAACTGGGTCAACAATGGCATTTTATATGAGCCTAACCCTCAACCCCCCACCGCACCCCCCCCCCCCCCCCTCCCCCTCCCCATTAATTGAGAGCAAGAGATGCCTCAGGCAGTCCTCAAGCTATTACTTGTCATAGTGTACAATCGCTACAAGCAGAAAAATGACAAAATGACATCCATAATGCAGTTCCTCCTACCCCGAGTCAAATCTATACCAAGGCAGAAATTAAATCTGAACTTTAATTAGCATGTATCCTGTACAGCTCAGCGTGTTTCATAAAGTTGAAGATGTGATTGTGTTAACAATGGAGTTCATATATTGTATTCTAGTATTGAAATGTTAAAACGAGAATTACTTGATAGTCCGGCATCTCCGACTGTCTCATGTTAACCAAAGAAATAAAAATGCCAAAGATGTTTTCCCCTGGAACATACTGTGTTTCTTTGAATGTGCAAATCTTAATTAGATCAGGATCTACCAATCAGGGGAGAGGCTGCCCTGTATGCTGCCCTTGGCAACAAGCAGACTTGTGCTGGTGCTCCCTTGTCAAAATTAATCCGTGGTAATTGTTATATAACAATGTTTTCTTTGAATAAATATTCTAGACACATCTAGACACATGGTTCTCGCCACGTTATGTAGATATCAGGTGGTCCTGCTTAGTTTAGGGTCTCAAACCTGAAGTTGCAAGTCATCCAAACCAGTGTTCCTTTTGATAAAATAGTAAAAATAGGTAAAATAGGTGAAGTGCTGCACTTTGCTTTTCTAAGAAGCGGAGCCTATAAGCTGTGTGCTGGTTATGTCTGACTAGGCCAGTCCTGTGGCCATGCTAAAGCTATCATTTTGCAGGAAATTAATGCAGATTATGTCATAATGCTCATGGGTGTCCTGGCAACCATTTCTCATGTTCTACCTCTGTAAGAGAGGTATGTCACAGGCCGACAACACGGCTTCCTACAACACCTTTACTGTTGTAACCGAGAAACAGGGTACCGGAAATGCCACTATCTTAACAGTTCGGGCATGAGCCTGAGTTACGTGAACTCCTGTGAGGTTATGTTTAGGGGTTGTGGGTGGGGTACGGGAATCACAAACTCACAAAAACCAGGGGGTCTTTGAATTCGACATATATCTTGGTTATGACTTTGTAGTACATTCCGGTTCGTGTGCTCCCTTCGAACCACGTCTTTACCCCGAGGTGTGAGCATGGACACCTGGCCAATCCTAGCGCTTGAATGCTATGCAGGGCGTGTCTTGCCAAGAAAAGCAGTGGGACGCGTGACGTCATATCCTACTACCCTCACATGTGATGTTTTCGGCCTATCACAGCCCTAGCTTATGCATACTAATGAGATACCATTCTGCTGTTGTAACCGAGAAACACGGTACCAGACATAGCTCCTGTAAGACAGTTTGAGAAAACAAATCACCTTGCTGGTTCTCTAAATTCTAAAACCATATGACAACAAAACTCTCCATTGAATGTGTTTTCAACATTTGTTGAGATATAATCTTATGGCACCAAACAGATGTTACTGAACGACAAGAGGCCTGCTTCTGATGTTACCCCCACACCCCTACACCCCCTAACCACTTATGCCACACGATGCACGGGTAAACTGGAGCTGGATTTTCAGTGTGAAATTTCTTAATGACAACAAAGGCCATGTACTCCACCTGGCTTGTGATTAACAGGATATTATTTTAATGAGGGCACGCAATGGAAATCTGTTTGCCGATGGAGGAGAGGGGAAAGGGGAAGCTTTATTTACCATGCCCCGTGACTGGCACACGAGCCCGACTGGTCCCGATGGAGACATAGGAGTCCCCGGCGTGGGGGTTTTTGGACTGACTTTGTGCCCTGTGCATGGCAGATGATGGATAGGTGTCAAACGCAGGTCTCCTCTGCATTTGTCTAGCTTTCATTTAACACCTGTTCACAGTCCATTCTGAAAGGCCCTCTCTGCGCCGTGGTCCCCGTGCCGCATATCAATGCAGGCCCGGACAGGCTCTTTTCTGAGCCCTTTTTTTACATTAGGAAACAGAGAACGGCAGCTACTCCGGGAACAAAGACCCTTTTCACCTCCTATTAGCATACAGTAACTTCGACGGCTTCTTCCGCCCCTACAGCACAACCGCTTTGACACAAGAAATGCCAGTGAAAAGCTTCTGATGTGCCAGTGGTACAATTCGTAATTTCTTGAGTCGACGCTAAACCTCGGCCTATTACGTTTCAGACCCTTTACGTTTCAGAAAAGGTTACATAAAGAATCTAGGAACAGATGTTTGGGTGAATTTTGTCAAGGGCAAGCCACACAGAAGTCACGTCAGTCACGAAGATGGATGCACACCGTTTTGTGTCATTTCCTTCCGGTAAATAATCTCCTCTGAGCGCCAAAACGTGCATCGACTCAATCATGACTTTTAACAACATCTCAACAACATTAGTCTACCTCTAGGAATAATGATTATGTTGACAGAACCTACCTTTTGTCTTGTTTATAATGCCCTTGCTTAATGCGGTAATTGCACAGCCTCATTCAGCTTAGTATAAATGTGACAGCGGAGACACTTTGCATTGCATGCATAGGCTATTTGCATTAAATTATGGTAAGAGAGATGGTAAGAGATCCAATTGGCATATTCATATTTTGAGTGGATGGTGGCAGCTTTTAATTTTTGACAGGACAATGACAGCTCAGGTAGCATCTTGTCTTGACAGCCACATTTTGTGATTTTACCATTGACTCCATGTCAGTCATCTTGAAGTATGTCCCCCGCAACCACACACACGCATGCACGCACGCACGCATGCTCCACACACACACACACACACACACACACACAAACACAAACACATTCACACACACACACACACACACACACACAGTACACAAACACATGCACACACACACACACACACACACACAAACACATTCACACACGCACACACACACACACACACACACACACACACATGCACACACACACACACACACACACACACACACATCACTAAAATCAATAAAATAAGTAACACATCAAGTCATCTAAAGTCAATTAAAAAATTTCAAATGGCCAATGTGTATGAATTAGTAATAAGGAAACTCTCCTTATTAATAACCCAATGGCATGGTTCACCAGGAGAACAAAGATGTGACAGCACATGCCAAATACCACATTATTAAGTCTTTTCTCTCCCCCCTAATACCATGCAACAAAATATGTCACTTTTGCTGATCGTGGACATCTATTCGTGCAAGAGTATGTGCCGTGCTTGGCCTTTCCTGCTTGTCAGCAAGTTCCCCCTTGCCTAGCGGAATTCAAAGAGCAGACATAATATATGGACAATGACAGGGAAACCATGGTAACTAGGTGGAATAATGCCGGCATGTTGCACTAATCAGCTGCAGCAACTGACAGGTACTGTACATATTTTTGCACCTCAATCTGAAAAAATATAACAGTGGAGACATATGCACAGATATGTGTTGTTTATAGTTTGACAGCGTTGTATAAAATGACATTTTAGAAGAGGATCGTATTTGTATGTTGTTGCATTACTATCCTATTGTTACAAATTGAAATCTTGTCATTTACACATAAGTATTTACAGTCAAGTTGTTTGTTTCAATGTCTCATTGGTCAACAAATGCATTTAAATTTTAAAAAAGAAACTGAGAATGACATCACTACCAATGTTAGATGTTTCTGTCCAAGAGTTGAAATACATTCCATTTCAGGAATGTAGTTACCGCAAGCATATGCAGTGGATTCTGATTTTGTGAATCCAAAAGGTCATTTACACACATATATAATGTATCATAAGATTGATCACCAACACCAGATTTCTTTCTTTTGTTCAATTATGTATTGTCACGTTAGAAAAAATGGTTCTGTCAAAAGGATATAACCAGAAATATTTAGCCACATATAAACTACAAATGGTTCACAAAATATCCGTACTACTAGAAAACAGATTGTTGTTCTACGAACCTGCCCAGCAGTAAAAACAGTTGTCCATGGGCAGAGACTGAGAGAAAAAATTGTGAGAAAAAATTGCTCTGAGAGTGATCCAAACTATGGCCGTCTTTATCATTTTAGCTTATTGTTGAAATTACTTCCGTGCACATGAACTGAAAGAGTTTTTTTTTTGTTATTTTGTAGTTATCATTATAGCTATAGCTATTGTCCCCAATGGAAACAGGCCCTAACACTGAATGGCCTTGTTTCTTCACCATTCCTGAATGGCAATGCAATGTCAGTACCAAGCAGTAACGGTATGTGCCAGTAGTAACATTATACTCCCATTTGTGAAGGCTGAAAATAAGACTTCTTTGTTCTGAGCGATGGCTAATATTTCAGGGCACTCCAGAGAAATATGGAAAGGAGTCTGGCATCATTACACCACTGACAACCAGACGAGCAGATTTTTTTTGTTCTGTGGCCTTATTTAAACCCCTGGAGACCAAACACTATTGCCCCGTTAATCGCAAGCAAAGAGTTCCATCATTCAGAACTATTCCATTACTTCATTGGGTAAATTTAAATTTTAATTCATTGGATTTAGATAACAGCGTTTGTTCCGTGAAGCATGAAATGCAAACTCCTTTGATTCAATCTCCGGTAATGATTTATTTCAAACAATATTGGAACTCGGAACTACATCACTCTGAAATGTGCGGCACCAAAGGAATTCAAGGTCCGTCATTTATTCCTGATCCTTTCTTAATTTATAAGATATTAATTTCAGCTGATGAAAACATGTAATGTAATAACTATTTTCCAAATTACAAATGCTGTATTGGAAAGTGCAAAAACTATTTTAGATGTAATAACATAGTAAAAGGACTTGTATTGATTATTCAATCATACTATTTCAAACTATGTCAATTTGGCAGACCAAGATAATCAAAAACCTTAAGTTAAAATGCCATTTATGCCAGTTCATATATAATTTAATCAAAATATATATTCACGTCAATATATAGCACAAAAAACGGTAACACTTTATTTGATTAATAAATATTTGATGGTAACATTACCATGACATAACACCTGTCATAAAATGTCATGTCCATTCATAACTATGACATAGTGTTGTTATTACACAATCTGCAATTTGTGTTATGACACAATTGACATAACAACCTGCATCGAAGACTCACTATGACAGGGGTGTCATAACACTGATTCCCCATGACATTTGAAAATGACTATGTCCATTATTGGTTGAAAGCAATGTCACTATGTGCCAGTTGTCAAACCTCATACCTCATACTCATACATACGGTAGCCTGCTGGCTAAATCTATGAGCTAAATAAATGATTACACCGTAATTTCCATGTCATGATGACCACTGTCCAATAAAGTGTTACCCAAAAAACTAAGAACAGCATAAGAATGGATACTGAGCTGACAACACAACACATTTTCTTTCAAACAAAACCTAAATACATTTTTTGCATACTGTGCAACGATTTTCAAAAAAAAAGGGAAGGTTTTTTTTTTCTTTCTTTTTTCTCCTCTCATGAAAACAACAGGTTGAGATAACCTGTTTAAATTACATTAGACCATATCTCCATATCCCCAGAGAAACCATACAGGTATGCACTTACTGTATATGTTGGATCTATGTGATTTGTATGTGATTTTATTATATTTAATTAAACAGCTCACGTTTAGTTGGAGTTGCCTATATAAATTGGATGGACATTTGTCATGCAATTAAATTATGTTCACCTAAAGAATATTTTTTTGAGGGTAATGTGTCTCTAAACATTAATGAAATATACTGATAACTATGTGCAGACCACCAATGCACTATAATGTATAAAACGCACTGGACAACATGTTAGCAATAAATAAACACTTTGACCCTTACATCCGTTCTCATTTTAGGTTTGCTTCTGTCTTGTGTTGTAACATGAGTTTACCCACTCTGGCACAGGGAAACTTCAGACAGCATACTTGGTTTGCTCATGATTAAGTCAAGTCCATACCAGGGCAGTGAGTTAACCTCAGAGTACTCGAGATTATATGTATTTGAGTCATCATTAGGCTCCATAAAGAGGCTGCAGCAGCCATGTTCGCTGCCATATACCTCGAGGTGCATCTTAAAGCCACAACAGATGGGCAGAATCGTGCACTTGAAACAAACTCTGCTAATGTGCATTTCTTTTTTCCCCTTTGAAATTCTCCTTTGCTGTTATCAAGGGGAAGAGATGAATTGGACAGCTTTTCATGGCATATCACTGCCTTTGAAAGTGAGATGGAAACAGAAGCATATTACAAATGAAGATAAGATACATACTGAAGATAAAAAATTTAAGAATGTAGTGCGTGCTTATTTCTTTGACTCAAACACACAGATGAGGCAGACGTTGGAAGAAAACCTCCAGAGCATTGAAATACCCTGATCCTAATTCGTGAACATCACAGGAATGATATGAATGACCGGAGAGAAACTCCATCAACCTGGATTTAACACTCTTCTCTTGACTTGGATTCAATCAACATGTGTTCTTAACTTTGGCTCACAATGAAATCCAAGTTATTGAGTTGAGCTTGAGTTTTGGTTGGAATTTCAACGAATTCAGCAGCCATAAAAACAGCCTCATCGTTTTGTCTGGACAGAACTTTACAATTGTCTTTATCTACAGGTCAAGGTTAAGGACAAATTTTCATTGCATCCAGGCAATAGGGTATGAAACACAATTTCTTCACGGAAAAAAAAAAACTTACAGGTAAGGTATATGAGTCTGCAGGTAACACAACAAGCAAAGTCTTTCTTCAGCAAACAAGAAAATACAATTCATGTAATATATGAGTGTGTGCATAACCATTTGTACATGATGAGGCAGCAGGACACTGCAGGTTCTTTACACTAATTAGGTATTCAGGTACGTCTGTCCTCTTAGACACAAAGTTGCAGTTGGTAACAGGAGTTTATGGTGCTGCAGTACAGAGCACCCAATGACACAGTATTGTGCTTGGCCAGTATTGTACATTTTGATCTATCAAAATGTAACATTCTAGCTGAAATAATGGGAATACAGAATTCTCAGTGTAAAGATTACAGAGCTGACTATGTGTTGAGTCTATCTGTCAAGGGCAAGGCACTTCCATAGTGTCACAATGTGAAACGGTATTTTGGTATTCACAATGTGAATCGGAATTCTGAGAAAGCTTTCGTTGGTCTTGGAACAATAAAGACCAAAAATAAGTGCAATACTTTATTTAAACATCAGGGAATACAAATACTAAGTACACACAGACTGGTATTACTGGTAATTTATGGACAATTTCTATGTTGCAATGCAAAGTGTATTTTCACATTATATACCATCAATGTAGCCAATGATTTTAATAATGGCAAATATGATCAACATCATTCAAATATCCCTTGAAGTATTAAGATTCTTTACCCAATAAGACTGTTCTCCAGTTACAAACATGTTATGGAGGTGAGACTGGGGGCAAATATGCAAATGTACTTTATAATACAGAATAGAAAAAGTAATTTCTTTGTCTTATGAATATATATGTATTTATCCGCCAGAGCAAAGCAAAGCTGCAAGGAGGCACACCTGAGTCACTGAACAAACATCAAAAGCCCTCTTTGAAGAAAAAAAAAATCCCCAATGTTTTTCAATAAGTAATAAAGACTGATCCGTTGATCGAAGTCACCCTGAGATGGTCCTTGGAGGTTGGTCTGTGGAACACAAACCCAATAGATGTGCGAAACATGAACTGTACTAAGCTATTCTCGCCATATATTTCTCTTTAAAGGACGCAGCGCATCCAAGCCCTCCTCGCAGTTTCAGTAAACATTAGTGAGTAAATCTACAAAGAGAAATCTATCAAGTTGCGTCAAGCTGAAGTAGCTTGTAGGCACTTTCGAGGCCCATTATTTGCTTGACTGAGAATGTTTCACAGAAGTGTTCAAGGCTGTTGAAAAGGTTAAATCATGGATCACGCCAACCCCCCGAGCCTACCCAAGGATTTGCTTCTGCCTTGCTAGCTCAGCCACGTGCACTGCACCAACTGCATCTCACCAAATCATCTTGTAATTACATTTAATAGTTAACAAATGCTAAATAAGTTGTGGTGGATCAAACTGATAAGAGTGGGATTTCCAGCAGATTATGGGAAGCTTAGCCTCTAAAACAAATATTTTTGCATCATGAATAGAAAAACATGACGACTGGGACACGGACTGCTAAATGTAAAATCCTTGTGTATTCACACAAGGATTTTATGGAGAAAAAAAACCCTCCAATTAGAGAGCAAGGCAAGAAATAATAAACCAATATTCATGTCCTTTTGATGTTAATACGTCACGCACGAGGGCCCGTCACGTGCTTCAGGATACACACGTTTGAATAAATCCCATTTAATGTTCTTCATATGAGCAAATCTCTATAGAACCCATCTTGTGGTTTCAATACACAGTGCTACCATTCTCAATGCTGAAGTAGCAAAAAATGAGCGATCCACTATCTATTCAAATGAAAATCCTGGGCTCACCCAGTAGGTCAAAAGGCAGAATAAGCATAGAGTGATCTGTCAAAAATCCATACAAACACCAGCAGGTCGCTGCCCTCCAGCTGACGGGGGAGGTGCTGCTGGCTTGAACCCAAGCTTTGCCACTGGCTGATACTTCTCGGAATGATGGCACCCCAAGGGTTGCAAAAGAGGCCAGTTAAGGTTATAACTCAGCCTGCTAAAACTGGAAGCCCCCACATTTACAGCATGCCGGAGCGTAGCCTGCGCTATTTCAGTGAGGAGGCGGCATAGACCAGGCTTGCAGGTCTCCAGTGAGAAGGGCGGATTGGCTAGGCCAGTCACCAATCAGAGTGGCGTATTGTCTCTTCATCTGATGCTGGTGACATTTGTGCGTCGTTGTGAGTAGAACAGTAATGGGAGACTCAACATTTATGGTGGATCAAAAGAGGACATATTCCCTGTTTAAAAAAGCAATAAAAGTAATAAACACTCCATGGCAGGAGACCATCTCATTCTTTATATTAATCAACATTATGACGGATGAAAATGCAGTTATTGGACCCTCATACAACTGGGAGAACAAGCACATCACAGTGTTCCTCTCAAATACAGACATGCTCCTTAATATAAATGTAAATATATAAATGTATCCCCATAACTTTACATAATACAAAAGCTTTTGGCATAAAATATGTGCTGACTACCTTTCCCTACAGCTAGAGATAAGATACGATATAAGATAACAGTGCAGAATTACGATGACATTATCCGCATATCGCATGGATAGTGACGTAAAAATCTCCTTTCAAGTGGCACCATGTGAATGTACGTGTACCTATACCCTTATCTTCCATGCAAGTTACATCTCTACTGCCACTGTCTTCAGATAACACCTTGGATACAAAGTGAATAACGATTTAAACAAAACCCAACAAACCAACTGTAACCGTCTATTCAGACGCATTCTAAACAAAAGGACAATGCAAGGTCTGTAAGGTCCCCGTTTTGAACAACAAACAGACAGAAATGTGGCAGAATTGTCCTGACTTAAACGTCTAGGCGCAGCAGGGCAGTCCTCTTGACTTTTGCTTCGCCACACCAACGTCCTGCGTTGCTCTGTTCCGGTGCTCTGAGCTGCTGCGGGTCATCAGAGGCACTGCCAAGCTTAAGGGCATGGATAATGCCCAGATAATCTCTAATGAAAAACAAGGAGGGAGACATCCGCTCAGATGATCCTGCACTACCCCTTCTCTCACCTTAAACGTCAAAAACAGGCGCCCCCTTCTGTCAGCCGTTTCTAAGCAGCACTCAGAACCCAGAACCTTTTGTAAGTTTGGATAACATTATTATTATTAATAATAAGATGGAAGGTTAAATATCTTTCTTTGATTTGATTTGGTATCCATATAAGAAAGAACACATAGCTCAGCAGGTTTCTGGTTGTTGAACACAATTAAAAACACTCTGCTTTTATGAGTGGGAGCATGCTTTGCTCTGCAGATGTTTTTATTTTTTGTTTTAGAACCCCTTAGTTTTCCATGGTGTAATTGTTAAGCTATCCTTCTGTAAATGTGGCAGATGTTTTCTGCAACAAAAAAACCCCCCAGAAAAACAGAAGGAACTGGTAATTATTGCCAACCTGGAATGTGCATCTACCACTGCTGCCTGGCTGCCTCCGTTTGTATCCCAATTAAGTGAGAAACAATTAGCATGTCTTCAAAAAAGGGCATGAATGTATGCATGCCAAGAACACAGACACAAGATTACAGGAAAACACTAGGTTGTTTGATTTTGGATTATTACGTGGTGGGGAAATTTGTAGTGTGACAGAATTTGAGTGAATGCAGGAAGTCAGAGGTGTAGAACATGCAGTGCTTGGCACAAGGACAGGCAGGTTTCATTCCACTCCACACTGGTTTCCTTTGCTTATTATTTTATTTATTTTTTTACTGGGGAAGGAAGTGGACCACCAGAGCCGCAATTCTGCAGGGAAGTGTCCAATCAGGTGGCAGTTGACTAAGTCACGGGTAAATTCAAACTCGGTGCTTAATTTAACTGCCGGTCTGCAGGCAGCCGGTATGCGATCGCAGTGGGTTGAATCCCGTCCGCTCACCCCACTCTTCTTAAAACAGACAAACCTTCTTCTTCACTTTATCTCACGGTGACTCAGACTGTTTATTTACCCGCCTCGCTGGGAGAAAAGGTGAAGGAGGACCAAGGTGTAAAAGGTAAATTGTCTGCCCTGTACAACCCGAAAACCCCAGAGAGCATTTATTTTTTTTCCCCTTCCCACAAATTATGGTCAATTGGGCTTAAAGAGAGCCCTGAGCAGCTTTGACAAAAAAAAAAAAAAAGTGCTTTTGTGAGAACCCAGTGCCTGTATGTGGCATTGAGGGCTTTCAGAAGCTAGCCTATCAGGACCGGATCCGGTCCGTGCCCGGGCACGGCTGTTTCTCTTGCCCGGGCCCAGCGTGGGGTGGGGGCACCGCCGTGCCGGTTCCAGATGGCTGAACTTTTTGTCCCTGAAAAACTGGATGCCTTTGCTCCACCGCCCCATTGCCACCGTGTTCCAGCGCTGCCAAGACTAACGCTACGGCACGCTAAACGCACACAGACAGGGTCAAACAGGAAACAGGGTCCGCCGCATCGTGATACTGTGGTAATTGTGTTTGCCGTGGATTTGCAGCCCTTCATATTTGACTTGGTGATGTGGGTGCCGTGCAAAACGCAAGCGACTGCCACAGCGGTTCGTTGACCACAACAATAAATCAGTCTGCTTACAAGGAATGTTTTCGAGAAGACAGAATTTGAATACGAGCGGTAAACCAACAGTGGAGCACGTCCATTTTTCCTGTCATCCTCAAGTCTAAAATAGAAGTTCCGCAGACGCCCACCACAAAAAAAAACAGTGCCAAACATGACTGCTCAAGCACCATTTTCATATGCAGAACTAAGTCCATACACAGAATACATAAATGTATCCATTTCATTTGTTATGACTGCAGCACTGCACCACATTTTGTATCATTATAGTCTTGCTTTTCTTATCGTGTGTAGGTGTTATGTTTGTCATGCAATCACTAACTTACTAAAAAGAACTCAAATAAGCTTAATTTATTTACTACGCCGCTGTGCAATTAATTAATCAATGTGCCTACACATCACACGTGTGTATATTTGCATAAAGCCTACATAAAATAATAACATATCAAATGCATAACAGTAGGAATATCAAGCTCATAAAATGACAGACTAGACAATAAACACTTTCAAACTATTTTATCAAAAGCTCTCACAAATTATACCAAGGACTGGACCCCAAACACTCATTCAGACAATTTACTGCGGCATTGACATCATTGTGATTTATACAGCACACAAGGCACTTTTAAATGAAGGTTCAAGATTGTCTTCAGTCTCTGGCTCTCTACTTTGTGAAATATATAACCATAATACATCTTTATTTGACATATTCACATTTCAAATGTTTCTTCCAGTACCTTTCTTTCCACACGTATGTGATTCCAGGGAAAATGTGTGAGTGTTCTGCGACGTTTCAGATGCAAATGAAGAGACGACTGTTTAATTGATTAACCCCATGTCTGCCCAACAAAATCCATAGCCTGGTAATCATGGTGTGAGCGTTAATAATGTTGCACTGTCCCCAAAGCTACATCAGTGCTGTATACAGTCCTCAGATATCCAGACACGTCTTTAACGTGTGAAAAGGTCACTGCCTTCCAGCAATCCATCATTGTCTTAAACTGGTCCATTTATTTATTGACTAAAGGACAGTGATCTGTTATTGATTTATTTTTCACGTGAAACCAAGGTCTTACATCTGAACATAAAAAAGGCATTTATTCTGGCTAACAGACTGCACAAAGGACAAGTCCTGAATGCAATATGTCTGTGGCTTCTCTTTAAGCCAATTTCATTTAGAGCTGTTTGCCACAGAAGTCTAAAGTACCTCAAATATTTCAAACAAGTGAGAGAATTGAGGGGTAAACACATTGCGCCTTGAGACATTCACATGGTAAAACACATTTTCCCACAACCCCCTACTCCCATGCTTCGCCTCACACACCGTTTAACTCAATCGTCTGCTGTTTACCACCAAGTTTTAAACACAAAATGGCTGTTACGTACACCCACAGTGATCAAGCTAACGCTTGCATGTCCTATTTTCCCCAGAAATGCACATCAGTTTTCAATCTACTCCTCCAAGCTGTCCGTAATTCAAAAAGACATCCCGAATCCCCTTTTCAGCTGTGTGCCACAATCCTGGAGGTGTACCAATCAGAAGTACATTCTGTGTTCTCTCAAACTGCCTCAAATTGAATTCAATACAAGGCTGTAGGCAGAATTTCATGCTTACAAGCAACCCTGCACGTGACTTCACTTTGAGCGGCTTCCATTGGCCTTAGCAGAGCCGATTGTCTCGAAACAGAATAAAAGGGATGAGAATCACTGAGCTCCATTAGTCAAAGAGTTTAACACCTACTGCACCACTCTTTTGGTGGAGGAGGGAAAATACTGTGTATTTCAATGACCTCAAGAAAGTTGCAAAAAATCCAATCCATTATTTTTGTAAACAAATTATTTTTGTATGATGTTTTTAAAACGTGAGTTTAATGAACATTAGAAACGCACACTTTCACAAAGCAGCCACTGGGATATGTGTCAACAAGCTACAGTCAACATGTATGGGTGCAGTACAGGGTAATGATGCAATTATTTTACAACGGAAAGGGTGGCTAGCTCGTTAAGGCACTGTGCATGGTCATCTTTGGACAATGAAGCCATTTGTACAGGCAGCAGTCATTAGGGTGATGGCTTTATTTAAAAAAATTAAATAAAATGGTTTGAGCCCATGGTTTGAGGCAATACAAATAAGTAAACGGTATTTAAATGATCAATGGTGTTTAAAAAGTAATGTATCACAATCAGAGTAACTTTCCCTTGTATGCTATATCAAACTATAGAATTTTCCTTCTTTCTTTACACATTCACAATTTTTATCACTGAATGCACCCATTATCACTTCACTGCCTGCACCAGTAAATCCTTTACATTGTCATTTAAGTTCCTTTTTTGTTGTTTTCAAATGCACCATTTCCTGCTTCCTGCTTTGCACATGTACACTTGCAAAACTGAATCCTATCTAGTTTAAAAATACATTTTCATTTTAATATATATTTAATATTAATATTCTATTTTATATATTAAGAAAATTGATGAAGAATTTAGAAGAATGAGGACACAATATTAAATAAACTCCAAGAGCAGTCGGAGAAAGGACACACGTACTGTAATTCAATGTCTAAAATTATGGTAGTTATACTGGAAGATAGCCATGGATGTTTTTTTTCATCTTCTCTGTTACTGTCAGGATGACCAAGAGAAGTCAGTGACATGACCATTTTAAAAGCACTGTTATTTGTGATCTCCTGTAAGAGGAAGCTGGCGATCGCTAGGCTGGGTCATTCTGCAGCTTTAACAAGGCAGTCGATCAATCGAGGAGGCCTTGCTTGGGCCCTTCATAAAAGCTTGCTCCCACTGGCAACGTTTGCCTCTATCGCCAATTACCTCTGTGGACCGAGTGCTCAGGACTTTGACTAATGTCATGTGAAATGGCGTTCAGATGCCAGCTAGTGGCATCACTCAGAGTCATGTCGAGCTTACAGTAATTGGAAGGGAAAGGGACGATATTAATAATATAGGCATCTGCTCTGCCCATTTCCCATTACTGTCAACACATTCATTTTAATTTCAGCTCATACTGGACTATGGATTAGAAGAGTCCACATTGGACATTCCTTGCCGGATAACAGTGAACCTCACTTTGACTGTGAATTCTGAGAAAATCCATAAGATAAACATGAACCCTCCTTAACATGAGATTAAGCACTTCATCCAGTAAGTTTTTTTTGCAGCAAATATTTACTTGACTGTCAAGGAGTAGATCAACCTTTTTTTATCCTGACAGAAGCATATTGCAAACCAAAATAAACAGAGTAAGAAGTATCCTGTTATAAGAAAAGGTCAATCATAATTTATTTCTGCCCACGGTGAGCCAACTAAGTCATTTGGCTTTTAGTAAAGGATCATCCTTTATGATAATTTCTGATCGCACCTCAAATTATCATGTAATTACCACTTTAAACATACTAATTGCCTCTGTCTCCACAATGAACTACCCAGCCGCATTGTTGAAACTGTAGTGCCAAAGAAGCACCTGCTGTGTTTCAAAATCAATACTATAAAATTACACGGTTGTTACACGGTTAACAGTGCTGCCTGAATTATTATAAACACAAGCAAAGCTTGACTTGTTGATGAGCAGACAGTTGGTTTAACCTACATTTGTTCTGAAAATATTCATACCCGAATTCCATTTCCTATGCGTTTGATAATCTAGAGACACAGAATAGCCCACAGTGCATTATGGGTACACAGGGAACAAGAAGGAAACAGAGGGTCCAGATCTCCCAGGATTCCGCTCTGACCTGTGACACTATACAGCCAGGAAAATGCATTATTGATGTAATACCATTTTCATGAATCTTAGCTTAGCTCTTCAGTTCACCGAGGAAAAATAAATAAATCTAATAATAATATTCAGTGCCGTGAAAGCTCTTGAGTACAATAAAGCCTCAACAGAGTTGTGATTTTATTATTATTTAGACAACTCTAATCACTTTATCCTCAGAATGGGATATGAAATACGCCTGTGTGCTCTCTTCACAGATTGGCTGCCAAAGAAAGCACATCTGGTCTGCGGTATAAACAAATGGCTCCAAGTTACCCTTACGGTAGGCAGCTGGAGCATGTTAGAAGTGTGAGGCAGAGGCAGAACGGTGACACTGATGTTTTCTGCAGGCTCAAAAAGCCAAAGATGTTCCACTGTTTACTTGCTGTTTTACTGCTTTACATCCAATGTTCATATAAGATGGCTAAATGTGCCTCTTTTTTAACCAAAGAGTCCATTGAATCTGATTGTAGTTAATCTGTAAATACATTCACAGCAGGAAGTCTACATCCCTAAAACGACTGCCATCGGTGAACCACCAACAATATAGATTTTAGATATTCACGGAGAACTTAAAGAATGATGTTTATTTTACATACTACCATGCAAATACATATACCATGGTACATAGGTGGACTGTAGAAATCATAATGAAGTCATAACGCTTTTTTTGTGTGAAACCCCGCAGGAATGTACCTGGGATATATTTGAGTAGCGACAATAGGAAAAGTAAAACGGTCTCCAGCTACGTAGTCTCAACCCCGCCACTCCTGTTGGCGACAAGCAAGCAATGGAAATAAGTAACCAGAGCGACTGGTGCCTACGGATAAGGGGCGGAGCCTTAGCCTGAGGTGCTCAAAGCCTGTGCACGGTTTTAGGTCAGCTCATGCTGGGAATTGGCAAGAGATGAAAGAACGGCAGGTTGCATAGCCAGAGGGGGGGGGGATGCGTATTGTATGGGTGCAACAGCAAGATGTTTGACGGGTAGCTTGTGGATTGGCAGTTTGTGGGGACTGGTAAAACATCATCTACCAGGCTTAAATGCAGCTACGTCTTCTTTTCAAACCACAATGACAAATGTAAGTGCTACATTGTAATAGATGTAATACGTGTGTTTACCTGTCTCATTCATAGCACAGACAGCAAAATTGCCCAAACCAAAATGGGTTTCTTGGGTCTGAAATCAAATGTAATAATTTTTTTTGTTGTGAGAACAAGCCAACGAAGAAGACAGACTTGTTATTTTCAAAAAATAAAAGGGGAGGGTAAAAATAAAAATAAATAAACAATATTAAACAATGAAAACTCAACAACAAGACTGGCATTCATGAAGAACTACATACAGATTTCTAAGTGAATAGAAACAGTATATACTAGCAATAAAATTGGGAAAACCCCTAAAAACCAACTCATAGGATTCTTTGACCCCATTGGGACCAAATCAAATCAGCCAAACGTACTTGTGCAAATAAGTAAGTATTAGTCGGACAATATAAATAATTAAAACATCACTGTGTCATGAATGTTAGAGCAATAAAATAAGAAAATCTTAAATTATGATTGGTTTAATCTACTTTTCACATGGTGAAAACTCTGCATAGTTTACATGTGCACTCTTAATTTCCATAGTGCAGATTGGCCAAAACTGGATATCCGTCACAGAGCGATATGGAGATAATGTCCATTTTATTTTCAAAGCTCCAAGGAACAGCACGCAGATTGTCATCATGAAATCTCATGCATCTCTTTTAGGACGAGGCTAGAAGATAATGAATGCTGTTCTCTAGATAAACTGACAATGTAATGGACTTACAGTGGGGGGCCGATGCTTGTCTGATGACACGGTGAAAAGTGAAGGTGCTCGGTACAGTTTTAGGACACTAGACTAAGGATGTCTGCTGTGAGGTACTAAAGGACTCAGGCAATTTACAAAATGTATTTTTTTGAGGTGAGGTGTCTCTCTTCAGAGATTAATATTCACTGCCTGCTGTGTCTGTGTCACAACACATGCGCAAACTCACACAGAAGACGACAAAACTACACAAAGAAAATGTTCCATTTGTCAATGTATATTTTAGACGCTTCCCTTCGATTAAGACTCCCGTAATGGGTTGGGGGGGGGCTCGTGCCACAGAGGGCTTTGAAAGCAGAGGGGTGGAGAGCCACCGTCTCCGAGACAGTGATGTATGCCCGGGATAGTCCACGCATAGCTGGGCTAACAACAGACTGACTGAGGGAGGGGGCGGGGGGCTTTTCCTGGCAGCCACTGCCACCCGGGCATTGATCATGTCATCGCTGGGGCCCTGCGAGCCACCGCTCCCCACAATACCCCAATTCTTCAGCGCCCTATCGCTCATTCCGCTCACATCAAAAACACTGAGCGCGCTGTAATGGCAAAACAGACCGCTTCCCAAATCAAGTGTGACTCTGACCTGCATCTGGGAGAGAAGGGAACAGTAATTCATTCCCAGCTCCCTAATTAATTATCACCCAGATTGCTTATTGATTTCTCTTATTCACTCCCATGGCCTGTGAAACGCATTCCATTCAGACAAACTGCTGATAGGAGAAAAATGTGTGGGGGGTGTACATAAAGACTCAGTTTGCGGGGGCAACGGTTGCTTTTTCCTTTCGCCGCTGCCTTGAGCAATCTACGCAAAAACTACTGGGGGGCTGTACGTGCTCTAATGACTCGAAGGTGCTTACGCCTTTATATGAGGTGGCTTGAGCCAACTTATATTGATTTTGAAACCTTTTCCACCAAAGCCAGACCACTCTCCATGCTTAAACTTGTTTGGTATGCTGTCTTTTACTGTGTTCTCATTTGCTATATTTCTGAAGTCTTCGTGCATTTCTGAAAAAGGGAGTTTTAGCTTTGCCTCTTTTGATTAGGGTCAGCTCTGGTACGGAAAATCAACTATAATTTCAGCGCATTAAAGGAGCACAGTGTTGGGGGAAAAAAAGTAATAAAAATCCAAAGATTTTACATCTTCCTAACCTTCATCTGCCATTTCTCCACTACCAAAGTTATGGAAGGGGTGACATTGGCCAAGAGTGGATGCTTTAATATTCATAATGTGTATGTCAAGTTCAAATTAGAGTGCCACTCATCACAGTGATACATACATTAGGTCTAGAATGCAAAGCAAGTGACATTGTGCTACAAACTTTACTTTCACTGGGGAAAATAACTTTAGAGACATTACTGACATTTAGAAAATGACTGACATTTAGAGACATTACTGACATTTAGAAACATTACTGACATTTAGAAACATTACTGACATTTAGAGACATTATGGATATTTAGAGACATTACTGACATTTAGAGACATTATGGATATTTAGAGACATTACAGACATTTAGAGACATTATGGATATTTAGAGACATTACAGACATTTAGAGACATTATGGATATTTAGAGACATTACAGACATTTAGAGACATTATGGATATTTAGAGACATTACAGACATTTAGAGACATTATGGACATTTAGAGACATTACTGGCATTTAGAGACTTGAGACATTACTGGCATTTAGAGAGATTACAGACATTTAGAGACATTACTGGCATTTAGAGACTTTAGAGACATTACTGGCATTTAGAGACTTTAGAGACATTACTGGCATTTAGAGACTTTAGAGACATTACTGGCATTTAGAGACATTACTGGCATTTAGAGACATTAGAGACATTATGGATATTTAGAGACATTACTGACATTTAGAGACTTTAGAGACATTACTGACATTTAGAGACATTAGAGACATTATGGATATTTAGAGACATTACAGACATTTAGAGACATTACTGACATTTAGAGACTTTAGAGACATTACTGGCATTTAGAGACTTTAGAGACATTACTGGCATTTAGAGACATTAGAGACATTATGGATATTTAGAGACATTACAGACATTTAGAGACATTACTGGCATTTAGAGACTTTAGAGACATTACTGGCATTTAGAGACTTTAGAGACATTACTGGCATTTAGAGACTTTAGAGACATTACTGGCATTTAGAGACTTTAGAGACATTACTGGCATTTAGAGACTTTAGAGACATTACTGGCATTTAGAGACATTATGGATATTTAGAGACATTACTGACATTTAGAGACATTATGGATATTTAGAGACATTACAGACATTTAGAGACATTATGGATATTTAGAGACATTACTGACATTTAGAGACATTACTGGCATTTAGAGACTTGAGACATTACTGGCATTTAGAGACATTACAGACATTTAGAGACATTACTGGCATTTAGAGACTTTAGAGACATTACTGGCATTTAGAGACTTGAGACATTACTGGCATTTAGAGACATTACAGACATTTAGAGACATTACTGGCATTTAGAGACTTTAGAGACATTACTGGCATTTAGAGACTTTAGAGACATTACTGGCATTTAGAGACATTAGAGACATTATGGATATTTAGAGACATTACTGGCATTTAGAGACTTTAGAGACATTACTGGCATTTAGAGACTTTAGAGACATTACTGGCATTTAGAGACTTTAGAGACATTACTGGCATTTAGAGACTTTAGAGACATTACTGACATTTAGAGACTTTAGAGACATTACTGACATTTAGAGACTTTAGAGACATTATGGATATTTAGAGACATTACTGACATTTAGAGACTTTAGAGACATTACTGACATTTAGAGACTTTAGAGACATTACTGACATTTAGAGAGATATCTTCTGAAGTAAAGCTTTTCCATTTTATTTTATTTTTATTTTTTTACATCTGCCACCTCTTCTGTCTCAGCCTGTAATGTGATATGCTTAATTATCTTGGAACAAAGTGTTTGAGAAAAGTGGGCATCATTGAGGCAATATCCCAAAAGACAAAACCTCTGAGGCAATTCATGAAAAAATGTCAACTTTTAACAAATTATTTCTTGTTCCCGCTAATTCTGACTGTGCATGGGCATGAAGATTTAATAAAGTTTGCTTCCTACCCCCAGGATAACAAATACCCAATGTAACAGGAACATCTCAAATCTTTCAAAAAGATAAGCTTATCTTTCATTGCTCCATAACAGTGCAAACTAGCACTACCATCTCAAAGGGATTAGCAACAGACGTCTATGAACATGGAAGCTCATTATTATTACAATTGTGCCTGTGAGTCAGTATCACAAAATGCATCATTTCAGATTATTACAAGTTTTTCTGTGTTTCAATAACTTTAGATAACACATATACATGTACATTAAAATGCTGAATTTCCAAATGTACTTAAAAATAGTAGATGTTCTTTCCAATCAATGGACATGTACTTTCCAATCGGTGCACACATGTATTTACAAATACGCACGCACGCACGCACGCACGCACGCACGCGCACACGCACAACACACACACACACACACACACACACACACATACACAATTTAATCGATATATGATACTTTTAGGTTTGTAGGGCTAAGTGACATCATGGGACAGTTCTAGCTTTCCAGCAAAAAGCGATTCCGTTCCGAAATGTTTAATTCACAACTGCATGAGGCACCCTGGGGAGTTTCCTGTGGCATCCATTTTGATTTTGTTGTAGTTGAAGTGTACTGCAATTTCTTTGATTTTGTTCATAACCAGAATTCACAGCAATAAAATCTAATAAATAACAGAACTTTGGTTTAAAGATGAAAAACAGATGATGCAACAGACAATTTGCCATATTAATGCTTTCAAAGCGACATGTTAAAGTAGCACAAGCTTCTGAACAAGAAGTTCTCATATTGTTGCAACAATGAGCTGTTCTTTTTGTGTTGCAAGCCTTTTTTAATCAATTCAGGCTTCTGGATTTTTTTTATATGAAATTGATTTGTTAAACTAAGGGGCCCAGTGAAGGCTCAGCTGTACAAATGTTTTAAAGATCCATGCAGCCAGCACCCACAGACCTCCGCCATCCCCAATGCCAAAAAAAAATACAAATTATGAACCCAAGCCCCATTACTCCAAAATAAGACCTGAAAGCAGAAACTAAGAAGGGTGAAGCAGAGTTTATCTGTAAGGCTATTTCCTCTGGTTTACTCCGCCTGCAGTTGTCAGGGGATACGAATGGGAGCGTAGGTGTCTAAAGGCTAGTGCGTGCGGAGAAACCGGCAACTCCATCTGCAGCGTGGAAATGGTAAAAATGCAGGTGATGAAATGAAAAAGGACAAATATTAAGATAGTTTCAATAATGTGCATTTGGTTTGATTCCACTTGGGAGATACTGGCTTATAAGGCCATCATTCATGTATTTCATTGTGAAGGGTATAAAAAAACAAGCATTGACCAGTGTAGGGATTTCTGTTTCCATTTGTCTTTACATTCTTAAATGACAAATCTTAATGTATTGGTGCCAGATTTTCATGGAGAATGACACAGCTCACTAAAACAAACAAAAACAAATGTACGGTGCACTACAGATAGAGTTAGTATCGATGGTGAATTGATGTTGGCCCACCTTTGCATGTAGTGTGTCATTACATTAATGTTACTTTGTATGTAATACAAATACCATTGTACACTTCTATTTATGAAAATGTATCAGATATGACCTTGCGAGTATGTGTATGTTATTCACACCTCTACGGTAGGTAGCCAGGAACAAAGAATATTCCCTGTCGATTAAAACTATTTTTACCCCAAAGTACAATTGGATTCAGATCTAGGAGGTGTGCATGAGAGGGTGATACATAATGCACAATACTATTTTCAAATATTAAATTCTCTTGTATAATTAAATTTGCGGTTAAGCAAGCTCCCATAGTTCCCTGCACAAAGTACTACGCAGAAACTACGCACAGGCCTTGAGTTGATCCGACATCTGTCCTTAAATTTGCCAAAATAAACACTAAATGCAAGTGTTAATATTCATCTTCTTCCTTCAGTTCATCAATCGCCAAAATTAATCACACACATTGTGTGTGCATTAATTAAAAAATAACACTAACATAGTAAGTAAATATTTTAAGTACAAATGTTTCTGAAATCAGGCCATACTGTATTGTAAAATAAGTTTGATTTAGGGATAATTAAATGTGGCATTAATATAGAATACATCAACATTTTAACGTACGTGTGTGTGTGTGTGTGTGTGTGTGTGTGTGTGTTTGCGCATGTCTGACTGTCTGTCTGTGTACGTATGTGTATGTCTGTTTGACCCAATGTCTCTGTTGTGCTGCACAGGGGTGATATTTATTGGCCCATCAGACTGGTTTTTGGACTTCACTATCACTGTTATCTGGACCCAGTCACAGCAGTAGCCAATCACACAGGTTTTCTGCCTATAGCCAATCACACAGGTTTTCTGCCTATAGCCAATCACACAGGTTTTCTGCCTATAACCAATCACACAGGTTTTCTGCCTATAGCCAATCACACAGGTTTTCTGCCTATAACCAATCACACAGGTTTTCTGTCTATAGCCAATATTGGTCTTGGATGATTTACTGTAACTGTGAATTGGTCTAATAAGAAACAAAAAAAAAGGAACACAGCCTTTGTCCGGCAATGACATGACCACCGTGCACATAAATAAGAAAAGGAAAAAACCCCCAGAAATAACAAACAAACAATGCTTCCCTTTCCAAGGACGCCATGTAACAGCAATTATCTCTGCTTTCAAACAAGCTAAAGGGTGCTTTTGAAGCTTTCTGGCAATTACAAAGTGTGAAATAGCTGTGACTCAGACCGCATTCTTCGGGTCTTTTCACAGTTGAGTCTTTTGTGCCAAATAGCTGGTCTAGTTGGTGTTGACAAACTTGTGTCCAAAAGAAAACATTGCCCTCAGTTGTCATGAATGAGGCTGGTTGTTGTTGCCTACTCTTCAGCCTGTTGAACATGAAAACCACACATTGAAATCGTACTGGCTGAGGTTAAACAAGGTCCGCCGCCTGAGAATCACTGGTATTTCCAATGAGCTGAATTTCCATCTGGACTTTTGTTTAAATTACAACTTACAGATATTAAATTGGATGCATGCATCGGGTTTGCTTAGCGTAGATGCACCGGGTGCTTTTCCGTAATATTATACGGCGAAATTTCAACTACAATCTGACACTTGATATATTGGATTGCTCATCATAACCAATAGCTTGTAGGTGCATTACTGTAATAATGTGGATCGGTGCAGGTCACAGTGAGTTCAGGTGATTTGTGCATGTCCTTCAATATCCTTTTATTAATTTTTTTTGCAGTGAAACAACTGAGGAAGAAAGGGTTGCCCCCTTTCTTCCTCAATTGTTTCACTGCAAAAAAAGTGAACAAAAAAGGATCTCTATTATGACTGACACTGTAAACACATTTAATGTCAAAGGAAAGGAATGACATGAACACAAAACAAAAAAAAGCACGCAGAAAGGCACCGTCGAGCACTCTGGGCAGAGAAGGGCTTTGTGTACACGTCTGCATCGTGAATCCTGCTCTCACAAACTTGTTTGTATTTGTATCACACGCGAGTGATAAAAGCGCGGCTAACGTTTCGCGAGCACACTGCTAAGCATGCGGCATAAAAGCGCCCCCGTTCAAAACAGAGCACTTGGCAGCATCCATCCACTGGGGCTTGGGCATTTCCTCTGCCCAAATGTAGCAAAAATAACTGCACTGCGTTTTTTACTGTGCCTGGGAAAGTTCAGATAATCCGATTAGTACTACGCACGCATCTTTCGTTTGACCACAGCATCCTGAAAGCAAATGTGTGGCATTCGCATTTATGCTCTTTTTTTTATTTAGCCTATTTTCTTTTTTTTTTTTTTTTTTAAGTGGCACATTTACATTGCAGTTCCCGCACTTTCACAGTAGCCTACCGTCCCATGAGAGACAATGAACGGACCAATGCCGAGTACCATTATCTACAGAGGGCACATATTCGTGGCTGAATGGATGGAGGTTTCCTCTGATCCATTTTCAATTATCTTGGCTTTAATCCTTACTCATGGGACTATTTTTTTTCTCATCCATGAAAGAGTCGCAGAGTCGACTGAATTGCATGGCAAAAAAAAAAAAGAAGCAATCAGGACTCATTTTCTCCCAAGCAGCTTTGTACATCAAGCGGCGCTGCATACCAAGATGCATTACAGCTCTTAATATTCAAGAGGAAAGAAGAAAAACAATATGGCTTCAAAAGAAGTTCACTCTTTTACAACACAACTGTGAAGAGTGAGAGGCGACTGCGCCTAAATATCTGGTTATAGAGGGGCCTCAGATTTATAACAAATCCACAGCAGACTTCACTTTTTTAATGTCTTGATACCAACTGTTTTAATGTCTTAACAGGAGATGGCCGGTTAGGACTTACAACAAAGCATCAAAAATTATTCTTTGAACCCGGCCTTCTGCAGTTTTCTCACAAGAAAGGGAAGATTTTCTTTTTGCTTTAGAACATTGTACATCAAAGCGGCCTCAGTGTTTCTTTGCGAGACCCGCTTCTCGTCTTTGCTTCTAATTTGTACTTCTACAAATGCGAAAGGAAATTGAGTCTTTCTCTGTCAATAACTGAAATAACGCCTCCACAGGTCTATATTTAGTATTGACAACCTACATCTTGGATTTGATCCTGTTATTCCACTTCCTCTGAAATTGTGCTGTGCTGTGCTGAAGAACAAAGGATCTAAAATGGGGAATTTAGCTGGGGCCGAGAACAGCGACAGGCCTGGAGAAAGAGGACATGTACTCAAGAGATGCATTTCTGTAAGGAAGTGAATTGCGGCGGCAGACGCAATTGAAGTTCGTCACCACAAAGCCCTTCAGCTGAAACCTAATTCTAGTGTAGGAGCCCTGTTTGATAAGGTCTGAGGACAAAATTTAAATCCCACACTGCTTTGTTCGCTGTAGGCAGAGTCCAGAGTTTCATTACTGACCTGGGCAGTGATAAGAAGCACAGCACCTGAACAAGTACTTAGGTAAACAGTGATTTATTTCTGTATTTTATGATGGCAAAAGTGATATTCGGAAGAAAAAAAAAATCTTTCCAAATCCAGTTCATATTAAGTGTCTTTCGACATCATATCCAACATATTTATGAGCATAGCGTTATTACCTGCGGCACATTGGTTTGTAACTCTGCTTAGATGTCCGTGGGTTTCAAAGTCAGTGAACTTAACAAGTACAGTGTATAGTGTCATTGTCTAGGCCTTGCTAATTTCTGATAATACAATTTGAATATAATGAGGCTGTGTGAATGCACCGCCAGAGAATGCACCTTCTCATGATGACACATTTTAAAAAATCATATAAACTTGTACTCATTAAAGTAGGATACCGCAGAGGAGCAATGAACTGTAGCAAGCTGGGTTATGGCAAATGTTCTGGTTAATATGAGGGTGTGATGATGCAATGATATTGTAAACTATGTATTAGTGCGTGCATTTTTTGCGATGAACATTTTCCAAAAGTAACATGCATTAGCTCATACTGTGAGCCAGGTTTTGACAGGCTGTTTGAAGGGAGACTTTTAATGCACACAAGACAGAGTGCAGGATCTAATGGCCCCACAGTCATGTCCGTAGAACAGTCAGAAGCCAAGCGATGATGGAAAGAGGAAACGACAGCACTGGCTAACTGCATGCGCTTTGTTGATACACAATTTTAATTATGTGCTATTACCCTCTTGTTGATCTCCCAGACAAGCTGCCTCCACACCATCCCCTTTAAAGAAAAAAAAAACTACTAAACTGGAATAAAAAATGACTCAGATAAACTGGAAGGAGGTTAAATTAATTTAAGGCTTAATTGCCAAATATCCATTACAATTTACTTTCTCTGAATTTCTTGGAGTTCAGTCCCGGCACGGATGCTAATTAAAATTTGTTGGATATTCATGACCTGTTAAACGGAGGGAAAATGTTGAATGAACTGATACGGCTAGAGATTTTGACAATGAAAAAGAGCGCCATTTGAAACGATACAGTTAAGACCGGATTCCACGCAATGTTTGAAGACATTTAGAAAATGGCAATACGACAAACCAAACATCCTCCAGCAGAGCAAAGAGAGAGAGAGAGAGCTTCAGTGATAATTGAGCGTTTGTCTTAAATGCACTCTAGCCTCTGGTGTAATTAGGTTTGTCTGAATTCTCTTTTGTCTGTTAGCGATTCAATTTAATGCTGTTGATAAGCAGAGAGAGAAACTACTCAGATTGTCTTCATTATTTTTGCGAGCATCGCAACCCGTTGACGACGTTCCCTGGGAACGGTCAGGGAGCAGTAGGGAAAAGCAGACCGGGGAAAGGGGCACATAGGAGGCGCCATCACACACTCGGCCCAATACTGATTCAATGCCCAATTTTCAACTGGGAATCAGCAGGGGGGTCACACAAAACCAAAAGCCACTGACTAGCCACTGACCCAGAAAAGGGGAAAAATTGTATTTTCACATTTATTCTGAGAAGAAGAAAGGATGCGATGAACAGATGTGGTGAAGGCACCATGGTCATCCTAAAGCAGTGCCATAATAGATGGAAGAAAAGTAGAATAGTGGAAGAGATTTTGCATGAGCACAGAGCATGCATGCAGAGCCATTTACCTGACTCCAAGATAGAGATTTATTTAGCATTTATTACTTGCCCATATGCCAGACCATTTTACTGTCTGCTATAAGACAAAGAAACATCTTGTGATACAAAATTTATAGGTTGTTGAATACAATTCACTGTTCAGTGGTGTAACTAAAGCTGATGCTTTCACTGTAAGCCATTTTTATCATTCCTTCTATGAACTCCATGATGTTAATGTGTATTTTGTCTAGAATGTAGAATCCCCCCGTTCCCCAAATTCTGCTCAAACAGCGGGAGAATTGGAATGTGTGAAATAGTGCTCCAATTCCACATGAATTATACAGTCAACCAACTGTCACAGAACACTCACAAATTATCTAGTACAAAACAGGTTTTTGATACTATAACGTGTCCATAGCAATAACAATCACAGCAGGTCTGGGTTTTGTGGACACTGGAAAAACAATAAAATACCTAGAGCTGTGACCAAACACTGCAAATATACTTTACTGGAGAATAAATATTATTCAAAGTTGCAAGTGTTTGGCAGTACAGACCTTCCAAACTGTACTGTTTTTGATTCAATTCCCTTGCCAGAAGAGGAGCCTCTAGGTGAGAAAAACATACTCTTCAATTCAAATTTAACTTAGTTCTACAAAAATGTTGTAAATCATCCCTTTGACATATTTACTTTCTTTAGGATGTCAGTAATAGTATATATATTTCTTTAGACATTTATTATTATTATTATTGTTATTAATAATAATAATAATAATAATATTATTATTATTATTATTATTATTATTATTATTAATAACAGAATTGTTTGCTTTAATCCAAGGTGACGCATATAGTATTACACATTTAGAAAACCCTTAGACCTATCCAAAAAAAGTATTGTGTTCGAAAATAACAATGCCACAATGAAAACATTTCTCAAATACACAGCATTATTACCAGAAGGGACTGAAGATGTCTAATCTGGCATAAAATAAATTCACAGCAGAGCACAGGCCAAAGCATGGGCAACTGATACAGACAATACGGTAATATGTATGTATGCCTTCAAAGCCAGTGCCAGAAGCAATATTTTGACCACCACTTTTGTGACCGAATATAAGGCATTGTGTGCAACACACTTTGCAGATGATGGCGGCTCTTGACCTGTAGCCCTTCGCAATGGTAACTTAGACAACGGTTGCTTGAACTCCTACTCAAAAATATGCATTTTTTACAGGATTTTTACAAGATTTTCAAGTGGTTTTGATGAAAGCTCTCTTTGAATACTGTAAGTTCTGTTCTGAGAAAAATTCTGTGAAGATGATTGGTTAGCCAGGAAGGAGGGGCATTAGTCACTGAGGTGTTGAAGACCTGAATTTAAGGCCAAACATATGTGATGCGGTATGTCAAAACCAGGCGGAATTGGGCAAGAGGTCAATTTTGAGTTATTGGTATATTAGTAAAATATAGACCTTGCACTTTACAACTCCGCTTTCTTTTTTCAAATCGGATATTCCAAAGCGAAGTTATTAAGATTTTAAATTGGACCGTCTGAAACATCGAAACTGAGAAATAGCCCTTTAAAGTTTGAGTTTAAACAAAACAAGTTGGTTAACAATGTTAGCGTACCGAACCCTGTTATGGGGCGGAAACCAGACATTTTTGTGATCAACATACGATATTATTCTGGCACATACCATTGAACATATTATATTTATTAGGTTCACAAAACGATAAGCTAACTTTTAAGCCAATAACCATGTAGATGTGACCGGTAGTTTTTTTGTTTTAACGTCTTTTAGATTAGAAAGTACTGTCAAAAAAGGGGCGCCCTTTATCGGGCGGCTCTTGTAGGCTAGTGCATAAACAAGCTCACGATTATTGTTGTTTTAATAATCAATTAATAGTTTATTTCATCAAGAAAGATACCGTTTGAATAACCAATATGTTGGCAAAATAGCTGGCTAACTGGATAGTTTACCTGACAGTCCGAAAGATGTCGATATTGGGTTTATTTCTTCACAAAACGATAAACTAAGTTTTAAGCCAATATTAAACATGTAGACGTGACCGGTAGTTTTTTGTTTTAACGTCTTTTAGATGAGACAGTAATGTCAAAAAAGGGGAGACAACTATCGTTTATTGGCTTAAAAGAGATAGGCTCAATCGCATTGGATTTATTTCTTTACAAAAACGATGTTAACTTTTAAGCCAATAACGTGTTTTTTTTTTTCGTTTTAACGTCTTTAAGATGAGACGAGACTGCCAAAGAAAGGGCGCCCATTATTGGGCGGCTGTTGTAATCCATAAACAAGCTCACGATTATTGTTGTTTTAATAATCAATTAATAGTTTATTTCATCAAGAAAGATACCGTTTGAATAACCAATATGTTGGAAAAATATCATCATGCGATTTTACGTTAGCAAGTGAGCTAGAAGTTACGCTAAATTTGGCGTCATTTCCAAGCAAAATCTCGAACAAGGCATCATTTTGTGAAATGACATGCCTCTCTAAAAGTGCTTAAAAAAATACTTTGTCGATGAAATTTCAGTTTGAAACTTTTACAGAACATTTTTAATATTTGTAGCATCATAAATGTTCAAAAATCTCAAAAACGCTAAAATTCACCCCCAAGGCATTTTGCAGATGTTCCTCTGTTCGTAGCTCTGCCAAATTCCGCCTGCTTTTGACATACCGCGTCACATATGGCCTTTTCAATAGAATGCATAGACTTACTGTATGAGACTAAGGTCTGAATTCAATCAGCATTGTGCATTCGTTGTCTCCTCCATAAACACACTTGTTCAGCATATTTGTCAATCATCAAAATTAACTAAAAACCCTGTTCTGAAAAAACATCAATCTGTTTCCCCAGACTGTAAGTCAAAGATGCTAATCGAATCCAAAGGTAATATTCATCGAAGATGGTAAACTGTAAAAAAAAGATAGATTGTGCATTTATCTAAAACTTGTAGACAGGTGCACGGTAAATAAATGAGGAGAAACATAAAAAAGAGACACTGATGAGGAATGCTCCCAAGCATAAGATAGTAAACTTAAAAAGTTTAAGATCAGCGTCTCAATTAACGCATTTCTTTAAAAAGAAAAAGAATGTAAACTTAAACGGTTTTCACAAAGTTAAAATCCATGGGAATTTTTTTGAGCCATCATCTCCCCCGGTGACCATTTCGGGAGTGTCCCATCTGGTCCCAGATAGGTGCTTATTAGGGTCTGTGACTCTGGCAATAAATGGACAGATCATGAGTAAAACCTCCGAAGGGTTGGCGGTAGTGGCGCAACCAATGAAAGGGTTGCGTGTCTCTAAAAGTGCTCAGAGAAGCTGGAAATACACCGGTTCCTTTCAGAAAAGGTGCGTGTACAGCGCCAGGAGGCTTTTGCTTCATAAAGCGCCGGTAACAAAATGCTATTTTTTTGTACCGTTTATTTAACGGAAACCTAAAATATTTAGGTTGCCCCGTCCAGGGTAGCATTTGTAATAAAATCAAGGGGAAAATACGGTGCACAGCGGGTCGATGTTACACTAAAACAGGGACTTCCAAATAAAAGGAAACACTTTACTGACACCCATAAAGCTGAGATAAGAAACTATCATTGAAGTCCTGGAGGCAACACAATAGAACTGATGTGTGATGTTGTTTTGTGCTGCTGTTATTAACTTAACAGAAGAATAACTACATACAGGCACACCACCGAATAGTTTTCTTTAGGTTTTCTGTTCGTTTTAAAGCTTGAACATACAGTATAGGGTTGCTAGGGTTTGATTGGAGGTTGATTCTATTTGGTTAATGAGACATAAGGAAATAGCCGTAATTAATTTAATTAAAACTGCTGTTATAATTAAATTATAACTTTTTCTGATCCTGCTCTGACCTTGAAGACATTTATTAACCGTAGTCTCAACCCCAGATACTCTATCTGTATATAGGATGTGGAAAGGGAAGTCACAAGAGATCGATGTCACCGCGATCTGACTGGTTCTAGCAAGTTTAAGCCAGCATTATGATATAGGTCAGTGGTTGGGTTGGCTTAAATTGCTGTCTCCAGTTGGAGCCCTGAGTGTCAACACAAGATCATGATTTGTCAGAAGCAATAACTGACATTGAAAATTGTGCAACTTATGCATCCCTGGACATCTCACATCAGAATGTGCGAGTACCATCATGTTATGAGCACTATAATTATTGTAATGCTGGGCTTGTATAATATGCAATGTAAATATACTACCATACTGTATATACAAAGGTAAATCTTACAGACTTATTCTCTAATTTTTGTTAGTCATTCTGCAAGCTTTCACATGGCTCTTTCAGGGCAGAGGGTATCTATCTAATCAACAGGGCACTCTCTTCAGAGTTAACGATTTTTACTGGCTGATACCCAGAAGACTGTGCACTGTGTTCATCTTTCTAAGGTCACTCTGATTTCTGAGCACAATTATCCAAGACAACCTATACATACACCAGCACTACACCCATGTAATGTTTTCGGCCGTGTAATCCGTGATAGATTGACATGGAAACTGAATCTTGTTTTGAAATGTTGAATACTAGTTTGTGAAGATGTGTATCTTATCAGAGTATTCAGAAATAATTTTCCTCCATTTTGAATCCTGAAAGTGGGTAGCACGGTGGTTCAGTGGATAGCACGGTTGCCAAGGCCTTTCTGTCAGGAGTTTGTATGTTCTCCCCGTGTCCGTGTGGGTTTCCTAATTGAAGGGGGGGGGGGTGGGGTGAGGGGGGGGGGGGGGGGGGGGTGCTCAGTCATCCTACCCTGTATAAATAAAGGTTAATAAAGTGCTGTCATTGTGTTTTTATGAAGATGTCACAGCATGGAAGCACTGAAGCCCTGTACAGGGATGTATCCAAGAGGAGCTCCAGCAATGAGGGGAGTTATCGCCATTAGTAGCACTGTTTAATTGGTGCATTTGGGCTTTCCATGTACATTTATAATGACAAGGACCTCTTGAATCTATCATCAACCTCTCCTGTAGACCCTGTATATGAACCACTGCTTTAATTATCTTAGTGACCGCTATTCCCAAACTGAAGCTGCTTTTATAAGTTTAATGGCCGTGGGGAAATGGTCGAAAAGGTTGGATTCCGCACCGAACGGCAACCGCACTTATCAACCAGCAAATAGAGCCGAAGAGGACGTTTTGAGACGTTTGACTGGGACGGACGCGAGTGATATCCCTGTCATGGCAACGACGGGCCGAATTAGTGCTGCCGGGAAGCGGCGACTGCTTATGTAAGCGTTCTCTGAGAATGAGGAGAAACTTGTGCCAGGAGAGGCACTTTTAGCTGAAAGGAGTCTGCTTGCGCCACCACGAAAAGCCAACGTTGATGCGGACCTGCAGTGTAGTGTAGTATACGGATGGCAGTGCAGTATAATGGGTAGGAAACTGGGCCTGTAACCACGTTGCAAGGTTTGATTCCTAGGTAGGCCACTGCTGTTGTACCCTTGAGCAAGGTACATAATCTCCATTGCTTCAGTATATACAGATCCTTTCCAAAAAATTAGAATATCATGGAAAAGTTTTTTTTTTTTCCATAATTCCATTCAAAAAGTGAAACTTTCATAGATTATAGATTCATTACACACAAAGTTAAATATTTCTAGCCATTATTTGTTTCATTTTTCATAATTTTGGCTTACAGCTCCAGAAAACCCCCAAAACAGTATTTCAAGAAATTAGAATAGTGTGTCGAAAATCAGCATTTACTTCAGTTATTTCAGAGAATTAATGTTTTAGACTGAGTGTCACACTCTGTACGTGGTGGTTTTTGAAGCACTGACTCCAGCCTCAGTCAACTCCCTCTGCATCTCTGCCAAATTTTGGAATTGTCTTTGCTTGACAATCCGCTGAAGCCTACGGTCATCTCTTTTGCTTGTGCACCTTCTCCTGCCACATTTTTCCCTTTCACTAAACGTTCTATTGATATGCTTGGACACTGCACTCTGTGAACAACCAGCCTCCTTAGCGATGACCTTTTGTGGCTTACCCATCTTCTGGAGGGTGTCAATGATGGTCTTCTGGCCAATTGTCCAGTCTGCAGTCTTCCCCAATACTGAACCAAACTGAGATACCTGTCCAATTTAACGACACATCTGTAGAAAAACTTTGCAGGTGTTTTGAGTAAATTAGATGATTAGAGTGTCACACTCAGTCTAAAACATTCATTCTCTGTAATAACTGAAGTAAATGCTGATTTTCGACACACTATTCTAATTTCTTGAAATACTGTTATGGGGGTTTTCTGGAGCTGTAAGCCAAAATTATGAAAAATGAAACAAATAAAGGCTAGAAATATTTCACTTTGTGTGTAATGAATCTGTAATCTATGAAAGTTTCACTTTTTGAATGGAATTATGGAAAAAAAAAAACTTTTCCATGATATTATAATTTTTTGGAAAGGATCTGTATACAGTATATCCAGCTATATAAATGGATAGTATGTAAAAAAAAGATATACATATATAAAAAATTGTGTAAGTGGCTCTGGATAAGGGCATCTGCTAAATGCCTGTAATGTAATGTATTGGCCTGGCACCATGGGCAGGCGGTAGTGAAGCCAGTCACAGCAGCGATATGGCGTCGTTCACACATGGGGTGTGGGGACGAGGTCATTGAGAAGCACCGTTGGGAATTTCAGGGACACTTTGTGCCTTCTTGCAGTAAGTTAAGTTTCCACAAAAAAATAAAAAATAATAATTTGCCATTCTGTTCTCCATTTTGCCCTTTGGCTTGCATCTGAAATCAGCCACACTGGTAATATCAGAGGTAAGTGCAGTCATGCACATGCACATGGAAAAAAGATACCTGATGATCCAAATGACAAGGGTTTCAAGCATGACTGAAGGAACAATATATATATATATATATATATATATATATATATATATATATATATATATATATATATATATATATATACTGTATATACAGTGCCCTCCACTATTATTGGCACCCCTGGTAAAGATGAGTAAAAAGGGTTATAAAAAATTCACCGTTTGGTGAATTACCTTAATGTCACAAATTTGAAAAGTCCAACCTTTAACAGAAGTAAATTTATTTTGAGAAAAAAAATCTTTCATCAAGAAATTATTATTTTTAACAAAACCATGTGTGCCACAATTATTAGCACCCCTGCATTTATATATAAAATAAAGTAATCATTTTTAAAAATACTTGGTCGCATCTCCTTTGCATGCCATGACTTCCTGATGTCTGTGACCCAACAACATCAAAAGACTCTTGATATCTTATTTTCTGGTACTCTTACAAGCGATACTATAACGTCTCTGCATTTGAATGGATCTCTATGGGAATTAGGGGGTGGGACTAGATTTAGCTGTAGATTATGCTGGAACAGTATGGAATACATGGTTGGTTAAAGGGCTGTAAGTCATCACTCTGCTGCCAGATATGCAGTACATATGAATGGATCACTTTAAAGGTTGTTTCTCCTGAAAACTTTTCCTATTGAACTCTATAGAAAAATAAGTCAGGAGAAGAAACCCTTCAAGTTATCCATCCATATCTACTGTATTTCTGGCAGCAGAGTGATGGTTTAAGGCTTGTTTGATACGTCAGACCCTTGATAACTTAGAGCCATTTAGCCAACCATGTGTTCCATACTGTTCCAGTGTAATTTACAACTAAATCTAGTCCCACCCCCCAATTCCCATAGAGATCCATTGAAATGCAGAGACGTTATAGTATCGGTTGTAAGAGTACCAGAAAATAAGATATCAAGAGTCTTTTGATGTTGTTGGGTCACAGACATCAGGAAGTCATGGCATGCAAGGGATATGCGACCAAATATTAAAAATGATTACTTTATTCTATATATAAATCCAGGGGTGCCAATAATAGTGGAGGGCACTGTATATCCTGCATATACAGGTATATACTGTTTAATGCAAAGGTGAGAACAACCAAATAGAAAATGGCTAAATGCTAGAATGAACATACAATAATGTTCTCTCAGTATACATTACTACCCTCCATTAAGCATAAAAAATGAGCCTAATTTTGGTAAGCAAATGCCGGTATTACCAAGGAAGAAATACACTTATTCTCACACACACGCACACACACACACACACACACACACACACACACACACACACACACACACACACACACACACACACACACACACCATATTGTGGCTCCAGCTTGACGTAATTTTGTTAGAATTTTGATTTACATTTCAGCTCATGTTAAAGCAAACTGTGTTTTGTGTTTCCTTGACCTTTTTTCTTTGTGTTGCATGAGTTCATACAGAGAAGCTCCAGGCAAAGAAGGCTTCACTGGAGCTCAATATACTTCTGAAAGAGAAGACATCTGCCTTGTTTTAGTGGTCTGCTCCTTAGCACGAAAAATCCCTTTTAATAGATGTGCAATCTATAGCATAGTTAAGATACAATCAATCTATTTGTGTTATCTTGATAAGAACAATAACAGTAAAATTGGTACATTTGTTTACAAACAGTCTGTTCTGAGGAAGTAGTAACAAGGAAAGCCTGTAGGGCAGCAAGTTTAAACTCTCGTTGTAGAGAACAACAGGCTGGATGCTGAGTGTCAGGGCTGGGTACACACATGGTTACTGGTTACACAAGCACGCACACACACATGCATGTACAGACATACACACACATACGCAAACACATACATACATACACCTGCACACACATAGACTTGGACAGACATACACAAACATGCACAACCATACAGACAGACCCACAAACACATGCGTACACACAGGCACGTTCAGACACACATGTCCATACATATATGCAGACGTGCACACTCAAAAATTGGTGTAGATACATATGACACATACATACACATATAAACAGAATATGGATGAGATCGTGAGCTGGGGACAGGGACGGTGAGAGGGGGATTATTCTCTCTCGCTCTCTCTCTCTGTCTCTCTCTCTCTCACTCTGCCTCCCCTCTCCTTCCCTCCCTCCCTCCCTCCCCCTCCCTCTCGTGTCACGATCAGCCCACTGCATGCTCTATGCAGCACTGTCTTGGGGCCACGCCGCTCTCCAAGACAAGACAAACAGAATCTGCCTGCAGAATCAAGGCCGGATCATCACTCCACATGGTGCACACTGGAGGTGCTATTTTAGAAGGATGCTGACAAGAGATGGAAGAACACATTCACTTCCATATCTTTAACAGTCTACCTAAAGTCACCCAAATCAGTCTCTGTTAATGTTCCTGATAAATGCCTGCTCCCCTGGTATGTAGTCTCAAGATATCCGACTCCAATGCTGTCTGATATATACTGCCAGTGAGGCGTTCCCTCTCAAAGGATACATATGGAAGATACTTGTACAATATAATATACAAGTGCATTGAGCCTCTTATGAGCATAATAGTCACTTTATAAAAGAAACAGTAAATCATAATAATGGTTAAAATGCTCAGCTTAGAGTAGATTAGATTTGGTTTAGTTAAGGCTAGTATAGAAAAAATAATATAACAAAGAAATAACAATAAATCATATCAGCACAGCTATCATTCTCCACAGTGAACATTACCACCTACAGCATATTCCTGCTGTGGTTAAAATGTTTTTGTCTGTTATCAGAAGGTTATGGAACTCTCTGGAAGAATATCAATGATCTGTCCGTTCCCTGAACTTGAGGTTAAAAGGCCATTTTTATTACATGCGCAGAGACATGGTGTCTGTCCTGAAAGGCAATAGTCCAATAAAATAATAATGAAAAAAACATTTGTTTTCCATTTTTAACTGAAACCCAGGGAAGAATTCTAGTAAAAGGCCAATTTGGAGCTATCTAGAGGCATTGAAGGGAAAGGAAACTCTTAATTTTCAGCTGCACTAATGTGGGTACCAGCTCTACGGTCCATTCTATGGTAAGATGAGAGGAAGACGGTAACGTTCCGTTTCCATGCTCTGGACGGGTGCAGGAGGCTGGACCGAAACAGCAGGATTCCACAGCCTTCTAAAGCATATTTCCAAACCCTCATTTCAAAATTGACGTTCACATAAAACCCTGAATCAAAAAGATTGATTTGTACATCTAGAGAGAAACTTGTGAAGGGGCATGTTTCTCTTCAGATTCTTCTCTCCTCTCTCTTCTCTCTCTCTCCTTCTCCTCTCTCTCTCTCTCTCTCTCTCTCTCTCCTCTCTCTCTCTCTCTCTCTCTCTCTCTCTCTCTCTCTCTCTCTCTCTCTCTCTCTCTCTCTCTCTCTCTCTCTCTCTCTCTCTCTCTCTCTCTCTCTCTCTCTCTCTCTGCTGTTCGAAACAGCAGGATGTGGCTGAGCCAAAAATCTGTTTCTAGAACAATAGACATGTAAGTACAAATTGTGTCGGAATGGTTGAGGCTGGAATAATTTTCCATAATTACAGGAATTCACGGCGCTCCCCGGAAGAGTGGGCGGAGCTGGAGTTCGCCCTGCTTGGCATTACCTGGCGGGGGCACAATGGAGCCTAGACTGGCACAATGGGCTTGATCATCAGTCCTAGACATCCCCCCCCCCCCACCAGTCCCAGCCCCCCTCCATCGTGGTTAAACGCTGTATGTTCACCCAAAAAAAACTGCTAACCGATTACAGTCTAATTTGAATGCAGTGTGTTTGCATGTACCCAGGTATCCCATATCATCAAGTGACAGTATGTATCAAATATCATTTTCACTAGCATAATGTGAATCATGTGGGATGTCAGCTAGGATAAATGACGATAAAGAAAAAAAAAATTTGCACATTTAATATTGAATAAAACATTGTCCGTACATTAAAGCAGTATCAGCGAATCTGCCCAATCAGAACGCAGAAGCTGCTAATCCGCTGGCGGGTATTCTCCCGTCAGGCAGCCGCTGAGAATAATAGAGAGCTACAGTTTCTAGTCCTGAAACCCGGAAGTGAGTTACCATTTTTGAGCTATGGGTTCCCTCGCCAATGGGGGGCTTAACATGGGGTTTTCTGATTTGTGCCGAATATAAGGTCTGTGGTTAATATAAGCCTAAGAGAGTTTACACGTTTTGTTCTATGACATAAATTACACATATTAATATCTTAACCATGAATTCTTAGGCTTTTACATGGCTGCTAACACCGTTTCTATATTCAAACTACAACTTGTCGGAATAAATACACCTCATTACCTCAGCAGTTCCAGATCCTTTTGTAAGCAAAATAAAATGCTCTAGTTAAACTAGCTGCACTTAGGATGTAGCTAGCTAGTATTGGTACACCTTATCTAAAAATGTGAATTAAAAATGTGGGTTGAAACAAAGCATTTACTTGTATTATTTATGCATTCCGGTTTTTAGATGAGGTCTACTTTTATTTGATGCTTCCTCGCTTTCTCTATCTTACTAATAAAGTGATGTAAAAATCTAGTTGCATTTAGGCTACTACTGTGTCTTAACTATGTCAAAGTGATTTTCTGCCCAGGTTGACACAAAGATGCAAGTTTTGGTTTTGGTTTAAATTTTGGTTTAATAATGCTAAATTAGTTTGAAAAGTAGGCCATAGAGCTCAGCAGAGAATCACACTATACGTAATATAATAAGAATAACACTATACTTAATATACTTAATAATGAGACTGAAGTGAACATACGACCTAGACATTCCGGTAACGTTAACGTTTAATTAGCCAACATAACGTCGTTAACGCTAACGTTATGAGTGAAGTCAAGACTTGGTGTGGGGCAGATTTGGCGAATAAATTCCTGTCTGTTTTCACCCTGTTTGCTGACATTCCTAGTTTCAGTCAGATGAAGTGACATTAACATTTCACACTACAGCTAGTTTAGCAGGGAAACATCGCTAATCATTTAATAACGTTAACGTTAGCGTTTGATTATAAGATTACAAGATCAGCTTCAATCCATATGTGGTAGGGCTACTCAAGTCGAGTTTTTGTGTGAATTGAACAGAGCAGACAACTACGCTAATATATTATGCACCAAACTAACGTTATGGGCCCTATCTTGGCGATCGTGGCGCTTAGTCTAAGCGCATGGCGTAAAGTCCATTTTGGGCGTGTCCAAGTCCACTTTTGCTATTTTAACGTGTTTTTTTGGCGCTAAGCACGGCACAAGGTGCAACTGGGCTGAACCTAGTCGCTTCATTAATTAGTAGGTGTGTCTTGGGCGTGACATGCAATAAACCAATCAAAATGTCATTTCCCATTCCCTTTAAAAGCCTGCTTTTCCACCTTGGCGGATTGCTTGATGGCGAAACAGACATGCTCGTGCGTGTTTAGTGTGATCAAGGAATAGGCTAAATGGAGTATGATCAATATTATTCGGACTAACCATTAGCCTATGAGTTCCCGGTAATTCCAGACAGGGCTGTTATTTTACAAAATATATGCGGTTAAATTTCGTTAAAAGGACCTGCAACAGCTGAGAATAAGCTATCAATGGCTTCAGTCTCACCTTTAGAAAACGCCAAATTAGCCTGCTTGTTCAGCGAATTTCGTTTGATTATGCAATGAAAGTGTCAAACATCAATTCCAAGAGGCTGTTCTCATGGAGTTGTCGAAGTTCAAGCTTCATCCAAAGTTCAGTTAGGCTACCTGCATAGTAGGCTAATATTGATTAATAACATACATACCGTTATTTTGCCTTAATGATGACACTAAATAGCCTACAATAAAGCTGTCAGATTCGCAACCCATATGTTCACGCATATTTCCCCTTGTTTAATAATGTCTTGTTTATGGAAATGTGACCAACCTGTTTTACTCGTAGCGTAATCCTTTAAAACAATCCACTTTCCCAGGAAGACCGTGAAACGTGCGACTTACAGCAGGGGGAAACAGAGAACATGCAGCGCACGTGCAGAGAATGGCATTAAAATTAATTGTGAATTAATTGTGTAACGTGCTGCAAATTTGTTTTAGTTTCTAATTAGACACTTAGTTCTCTTTAAAATCGTTTTGTTCAGTTATGGAATAACGGGTGAAATCAGCTGGGTTTTAAACGGTGAGAGTATGGAAACCTGGTCACTGTAATTTAAAAAATATGAAGGACGAAGAATATCTAAGGTTACAATTTAGTTAACATGGTGACATCTCCGTTTTTTAACCATAGGCTATCGAAAAAAACCTTATGCACAGCGAATCCGCTGTAGCCTAGGCTATTTGAAAAACAAAAAATGCAATATTCACTGGACAAGGTTTTGAACTTTTTTCAGACACAAACCATTCTATTTACTTACAGGCTGTATTCATAGATAAACAGAGCTGTATTGTAATGACATCTGAAGCGCATTTTCAGAACTTAAATGTCCGTCTATTGCCGTGCGCGAGTTTTCCATTGAATGACAATTCACGCATTAGGTGTAAATGACAATTCGCGCATTAGGCTTGATATAGGTGTTATCAGCTGCTTTTTAATGGATAGCCATTGTCCCGTACCATCGCACATCGCCTGGATGTTGATGGAGTGGGCTGAAAGCAATTTAATGTGCATGGCATTCCCCTTCGCTGAGGGAAAGGTAGGCTATGGACCCTTTTATTATTATGTATTTTTTGATATAGGCTACACAATAATACTATTTCACATTGTAATCTTAATATTTTAATCATGCTTGTGCGCGCCCCTGTGTGTAACAGACAGGAGGGTACGCGCATTGTGCACACGCCTTTGTAGACGCACTTATATGCGCCGTTAAAATAACATGTATACAACTGCGACATGACTTTAGACCAGGTTAGTGGTGGTTCTAGCGCAAGCGCTTTCTGCTGGCTCAAGATAGCAATACGCCAAAAAGAATCCTGGCCACTCCTCATCTTAAGACCAACACGCCCAAACGGCGCAATAGTACATGCTAGTTAAACAGCGTGAGCGTTAGGCGTTATAATGAACCTACCGCCGGGTGTAAGATAGCAAAGACACTTGCGTTTGGGTTAGCGCCGCTTTGCACCGTGTGTTATAGCTTACCGGTACAATTTCGGATCGATAGCATAAAATGTTACCACATCTAACATCTCTGACGCGGAAATTTTTTTTGAAGAGGGATGTTTGGGATATTTGCGTGCGTAGGCCAATGATGTAAGAGAGTAGCCAATCACAGCATGTCCTGTCACGTCATACTGTCAGCTTTCAAATACGCGTCAAAAGGCTAACGTCAGAGTGAGTAAAAATATATTATGTAAAGCACAAATCATTGAGTGTGACAATTAACCCACCTTAAAACATTGAGGGGGACTTGTCTCACTGTCCATATACAAATCTACGCCCCTGACCACAGACCTCATATTCGGCACAAATCCGAAAACCCCATGGTAAGACCCCATTGGAAATCTGGCGAGGGAACCCATGCCCGGAAGAAACCTCCGAATTGGCCTACAAAAATATGTCATGACTGTAGCACTCTATAAAGGGCTGATTTTATTTACAAACAAACGGATGGGCGGATGACACGAGCGTCGACGACGCAGCCTCCCCCGGGGGAGACGGAGGTGATGTCACGCGGCCGTAACCTTGGCGCTGGCACGCGGCTCGGGAAGTGCCGCCTCAGCACGGCGGTGACAGCCGTCAGTTCCCGGGGCGCTGATGAAAACGGAGACATGACGGGGGGAGAGGACGAGGAGCAGCGACAGCCCTGACACAAATTCAGCCGGTCAGGCGCTCCGGCGGAGCCCGTCCGCACACCCCGCCCGCCCGCCGGCCACTGCCGCAGGGGATACGGGAACGCTCACGGAAAATGCACACGCGTGTGCACGCACATGCCACACGCATACAGATGCACACACGTACAAACATGAATGCTTACGCAAACAAACGAACGCACACATAAATGCATGGACGCAAACACTGCTGGAAAACTACCTCTCTCTTTCTCTCTCTCTCACACTCACTCACACACACACACACACACACACACACACACACACACACACACACACACACACACACACACACACACACACACACACACACACACACACAAACATGCACACACACCCACAAACACACAAATCCAATAATCGCATAGCGCATTCTCTTCACAAACGCTCAGTGAACTCACGCACACATCGACCAATCAAACCACTCAAGTGTTTGCAACTGTATATAAAAAAAGCCTGTCTTCACATAGTCCAGCCCTGTGCCTAATAGGCTTATACAGAGAAAACAAGAAGAATGACATCTCTCTCAATGTCTTCTGCCACGGCTGTCTCTCCTCTCCTACCAGACCCCTTAAGTGGCGATGGTCCACACAGAGAGAGAAAAACAGGAACATTCGCGTTCCCCTCAAACGAAATAGAAATGGGAGCGGTAAGCCCAAAGTTTGAGAAAGGCTGCGACTGTGCTCTCACTGAAGTGCTGCAATACGCTGTGCGTTACACTCTGGCTCTAATCCCCAATGACACTTAATTAGATTCCAGCCTCCTGTTAGGCTCGACTCATGTGAAACATTTATTCTTGCAAATAAGCCCGTGCGGCTTCCGACTCTGGCGGAATGTGGCGTCTGTCCTGCCTTTGCGTGTCAGCACAGCAAAAATCCCGGGGACTGCTCCTTCACAATGTGATTCAGACAATAATCAGAATAATCGGAATTATTTGTTTAGCTGTTAAACGTCGGCGTGTGAGCCTAGGGCAGGCTCAAGTGTAAGATAAGGGGCTATTATTGTCTCCTTGGACCAAAGGCACCCTCAATGTCAACTAACTGTGATGCACTGCCAGTCACTTGAGCGAAGGGGTATTTTACAAGCTATGATTGCAACAGTCTCAGATGGTGATGTGTTCAAATGGTTTTGTGCCTCATGGCAGATCATGGGGCAATATTTGGTTAACAGGATTACTGTAAGATTCACCGAAGATGGGACGCGTCGTCCTGGTGATTGTCACAGTACTCCAGATCATTCTGCGGATAAATAGAAATGTACAAATATACAAATATTTATCATTCTAGTCTGTGTTTGAATGCCAAAGCATGCGATTGAGGAGAAATCCAGTAGACATGGATTATCTGTGCCCGCTGAACTGATCCTTATGCACTTGTGAAAAATTCAAGGGGGAAAAACACATCAGTTCATCACCTTGATGATCAAGTAAATTTAAAAAAAAATTTTTTTTTTACATTTTCACAATGTTGAGCTGGAACTACAATGAAATCAATCTGAAAAAGCGGTTTGTTCTCACCAAATGTCTGGGTAGGTCTGTGAAAAATATAATCCCAGGTTTTTGCTCACTCGCATTTGCATAATGATGACAACTTCAAACAGGCTGCACACCGGTCCGTAAAAAACATAAATTGCCTGCAATAATTGCATTATTTCAATAATTTATTGTCGGTGGGCGACTAAGGCATTAGGAGGAGACGGCAGAGTGCAGAGCAGGAGCGCGTGATGCATTCTGTATTATTATAGCTGCGTAACGTTTCCACACCAGCCTCCGGCAATTTCTCTGACCTTTTCCCCATTCTCACTGGACCAGCCTTGTGACGTTCTGACAGGGCACTGTTCTCTTTGAAAATAAAATGCATAAGGAAAAGTACATAACATTGAATAATAACAGTGAGAGGAAAGACACACGAGAGGGACACTGATAAGGATGATAGAAATCAGAGCAGCACTGGACGTGGTAATGCGATGTAAATTATCCTGAAAACATCCAGCGCATTGGCGGTGATGATGAGTCGTCATCGTGGCAGGAAATCGCGAACCAACCGTAGGAAGGACCCGATTGAACGACGGAATTCGATGCGTAGGCGACAATGAATTCACATCTGAATAAGCTTCGCCTTGAGGGAGGTCCTGTCTACCGTTTAGACGTTTCAAAATAACAGGGCTTCCAGATACACGGGGGAACGAGCGCGAATCCCTGCTTCTTTTCAGCGGCTGCCAAACAAGGAACGCGGCGCACTGCGTGCGTGCTCTCCGAAGCTTTCTTCCCCCGCAGCTCAAATGACTCATTTACCCCCAATGTCTAATTCCAAAAAGAAAAGAGAGGAAACCTAAAAAAAAAAAGTACAAGCGCCGTGCTTTGTAACAGTCGGCTTATTAAAACCTAAGCCATTTGAGTTAGTGTTCTTTATTCAGCGGGAGTGGGAGCACGTGTAGGAGTAGAAAAAATATGGGTGATGCGGGGGCGAAAGAGGAGGAAGGAGTGCCGGTGCCTTAATCTTTTCAGAGACCCCTGGCGTGGCGTCGCCCCAGAGCTACGTGGAAGGTCGCCATTCACCGTCTGTCTCTTTGCACGGAGCAGGAGAGCAAGTGCCATGAACCGGCGAGGTGGGGGCTGGGTGCTTAGCGGAGGAGAGATCTGTCCAAAACACATTTCCACAGAACGGCGGCGGGGGGGGGGGGGGGGTTGGGGCAAAATGCCCCGTTCGCGGTCCTTTGAAGTCAGGAAAACGGGAGGGGCTGCCAACCTGCCCGACTCCTTACAGCCTTACAGCCAACCAACCGTGTTTGATCGGGTCGACCGACAGCGCTATTTCACGATAACAATCTGACTGGAGGGGCAGCTATTGTCCAGCTGACATCCGCGGGTATAGAGGGGAGGAGGATCCGGTGGCCTTTAAGGACACCACTGACTCCAGGAGACGCCGGCTGTTAGACAGCACAGGGGTACAGGAGCTCTGTGTCACGGCAGCGGGTCGACAAAAGACTCAAAAAACAGCTCGGAGTGCACAGCAGGACAGCGGAAGTAAGATGGGTTGCTTAGAGAGATCAGAGGTCATACGTGTTTTGCATATGCATAGCTCACGGAATGTCACTTTATTAACAGCACCTGTACACTTTGGGCCAGATTTACGAAGACATTTAGCATGCGCCAAATCTTGTAGCACAGGCACAACTAATAACACAACCAATGATTGGAGAAAAACAAGTGTCATGACCAATCATTGGTCATGTTATTTGTTTTGTGTGTGCTAAAGGTCTTAGTAAATCCGGACCAAAGTGTACAGGTGCTGAGCATATGCAAAACACGTATGACCTCTGATCTCTCTAAGCAACCTTTGTGTGTAAAAGAAGAGAGGAATTATACCACAGCACTTCAGTCACTTCATAATTTTGAAGGACGTTTTTTCATAAGGTATCAAATATTATTGGATTTCCGAAGCAGGCCTGAGCACATATCCACTGTGCAATCAGCAATATGCCTCACAGTTTTTTTTTTTCATCATGAACAGATTCTTCTGCAAGTGATAGAAGTAGCACTCATTTTGAGAAAATATTTTTACTCATGAACTACAACACCTTTTTTATTTATTGATACATCTCAATTAGATTAGAGGAACTGAGTAAGATGTATGAACAATATGGTTTTTTTGATGCACGCGCACACATACTGTATGCACACACACACACACAGGGGAATTTGATATAGCTTTATAAATTTCACCATTTCAATTTCACGCTCTCCTGTGGAAGGGACTAATACAGAGACACACAGTGAAACACACAGGCAGCCCTCTACTTAGGGATAATGGCTGACATGCATACGACGTGACCACACTGGGTTGCATGCTCTCACACAAAGGTCTGCTCAGATATACCACAGTCAAAGAGAGATTAGCACACAGTAGCAACACCACTGAACACCAGCGCAAGACGACTATTTACAGAACGTGGAACATGACAATAACAAGTTATGAGTCATAGACAACATCTCACCGCTCTTTAGCCCTGAGCAGCCGACAGGAATTTCATGAAAACATATATATAGAAAAAGTTTCATCCTAAAATCATTACTCTGTGTTTAAATATAGATGTACTGTACAGTGGGATTTTTTTCATGGCAAGTGTTAAGTAATTAAAGCTGTTCGAGACAAAAGTTATAGATATTATGATAGATATATAAATTATCAATTACATTGAACCATATACAGTATATTAAGTAGCAGTCAATCTTTTTCATAAATGAAATGTTAATTCTTAGTCTTACAGTTTACAATTTATTTTAAAAAAAGCCACCAAATAGGTAGAAAACTTTTGGAAGTTTTTATTAAATGTGAATGTTGAAATTGTAATGTGAAATTTAAGATGTGGAATGCATATATACACAGCATGAGCATAACAGGTCTTAATCATATTATGTTATGTATGCAAACTGAATTTTGTTGAAGAATCATTTCACATGCATAAAATGAGGTATATGATTTTTGTAGAACAGCCTCATAAAAGTGATTATGGGTAATTCTACCCAATAATTGGAACTCAACTCAATTGGAACTATACTGTTATTAACTATCTCATAACCTCTTAATCTTCCTTTAACCAACCCCCACAGTCTTTTTTTACAAACCACCAGGCTATCTCCATGCACACTTTTAAAATGAACAAATCTCACACATAATTTTTTTTATAGATGGCTCCTTTTGCTACCATTCTACCTTTATTCTTTGGCTGACGTCCTTACTGCAGGGACATAAGCCATTTCCCTAATGCCTACCGATTACAGCATATTCCAAACCTTGTACCTTCTCATCTTCTCGTTTGCCGTTTGGGGGTTCAGGCCAGTTTTTTGCCCAATTCTCCTTCTGTTTCTCTGAACAGCATCTTTGTGACAGTTCTCTGTAAAAAGCGCTATACAAAATAAATTTAATTTAATTTTTTCTTCCATTTCCATCTATTTCAGTTGCTTTCATCAATTGCTCAAGACTATGGAATACATAGATAATTGGGGTGTTAATCGATGAAGATTAGCTCCAACAGTATAGTCTGACAACTTCTACAACGATTTTCCGAATTCAATGCACTGCCTTCTCAAATGTTCACCTTAGCCCTCCTTTTTTAGAGGCGCGGCAGTATAATTGGCTGAGTGGGCAGCAGACAGTCACACTTTTGCCAAACCCTCAGGGTTGTAAGCCACGTCCAACCCCTTTTCAACCCTTTTCTCACTGAGTGATCGCCTAGGCAACATGATAAACACCCTCTATAAAGCCCCCCCCCCCCCCCCATAGGCTTCAGCATTACTAACGTTATAACTGATCCCTTCATTCGATCAATACATTTGGGCCATGAGTTTGTCTGCTGTCTCTCTGCTTCGGCTGATTTGCCAGGCGCTTGATCAAATACAAAAAAAAAAAAGAAGGAGCTGTAAAGTGGCTAAGAGGCTCGGCAGATTGAGGAGGTGTAGAGGCCATGAATAACTTTGCACAAATTGGTCGTTGGTTCTTTACCTTGGGACTGGTAAACCAAAAATAATCGCTGACGTGTGACAAACTGTTCATCCACGGCACGCAACAGATACAGGCAGTACGTACACCGCAAGCTTCACATGTTAAATAATGTGGGGAGGAAGTGAGGGACGTGCACGCACTCCAGCACTGCGTGATGTAGGCCTGTCGGCAATAAACTAGGAGGCCGTGCCGGTGATGGGAGGAGAACTTCCTTGGTGGAGACCTTGAAAAGCTCATCTAATTCCCTTCCATCCGCTTGCTTTTAATTACAGTGGCGGGAACTGTCTCCATGTCAAGGGTGCAAGGCCCCCTTTCTCTTTTTTTAAAAAACCCAAGACACGGTAAATACGGGCAACAGCTGCAGCCCTTATTGCATATTTCTGCGGCGATATCGTCTGTCATTATTACGATTAAGGCTGCCTTTTCAATACACACATCGCAGGAAGGTCAACCTTATGCATCACATCAAGGCTCCTTGTCACTACTCCTGCAAGTTGATATTGCTCATTTGTCTATGAATGAACAACACAGGCTTGAAAACTTTATCTTTGTTTCTGGAGAGGCAGTCGCACATCTCTATCATATATGATATTATATATGGCATGCAGTATTGTACGTCAGCCTGGCATCTGGTACCTTCTCTCCAAACCTTGATTGAAACTCAATATTCTGTAGTGCTTATTTTACAGTTCATTATTATGGACTACAGATACATTAGCATAATGCTAGGGTAATGCTCTTAAAGATCATTGTTTGGCATCTTATGAACCCCATGATATTGGATATTGTAACTAAATTGTTGTTAGGCTCTACAGCATATGCATGTGTCAGTACTGATGAAGGCAATTGTCATCCTGCTCTTTGCTCTTAAGGATAATTGCTAAGCACTCTGTGCACTAAAAAGAGCTACTGTTGCACTGCGTGCGTGCTAGCACTGTTCCCGTTTGCCCCCCGTTTTATACATAATGCATTTTCCGCAATGTCTTGTTGGATGGATAAAGGTGACTTCATAAATAAATAATGAACAAATAAATAGAAACCTTTCACTATTAAACAGATCTTATTGCAATATCTATATATATACATATAGATTTTATGGGTTATGGATTTATGGTTACCCTCTAGGAAAAAGAATGATGTTACAAGTATACAGAATTATATTCAGTTTTACAGTGCAGCTGCATGCATTGCCAAACTACGGAGCCATTCAGATTTATATAAAATGATACTGCAGTTTTGCAATGGCAAGAAAAGAAACATTCAAGAGTTGCCAAGTAGTCATACTTTATTATTGTTTATTTGCTTAGTAGACACCATTATCAAGGGAGCCTTACATAGCATACCCCATATTTACCCATATGTGTGGCTCCTGTACATATTTACTGAGGCAACACAGGATAAGTACCTTACTCAGGGGTACTATGGAAAATCCTGACCTGGGAGTGGAACCAGCAGTCTTTGAATTACAGGCTCTGCAACCCCTTAACTCCTTAACATAGTCAAAGAGATTATGAACAATAAAGGCACTGTTTTGTTTATCACGGATTTAGCTTTGTGCGTCAAGGAAATAAGCAGGTAAAAAAACGTAATAAAAGTATATTTTTTTCTTATGATATTGAGAAGGGCTATTAGCAAGGCCATGAACGCATTATGATGAATCAGTTTATCTGTGAAGACAAAGTAATAAAAAAAACTGTGCAAAAGCATGAAATTACGACGACACAAAGGGTAATAACAAAAGACGCCGTGGATAGATCTGTCCATTAGACTTTTGCAACACATTCTTCATATTCAAGATTACTGCGGAAAAAATACGTTAAGATTTAACAGGCACAATACCTGCACACTACTTAACGTCATACACCGTAACAGTGTATAAGAGATTTGTAATGGCAGTGTAATTTAACTGCATCCACACTCCAAACACACAAATGCATTATGGTTAAAAAATACTACAGAATTAATTTTTTTTATGTTAAATGGTTTCCCTAAATTAATTTGACTCATTCAATTGGAACTGATTAATTAATGATTAATGATACTCTCAGCCCCCACCAAAGAGCTGTTTTTTTTGTGTTTAATTTCCTTGATGGCTAAATAAATACCCAGGATGCTATGCACGGCACCCATACAGTGCCACATAGTGAGTTTTATTGTACAGCTATCTTTAATCTGCCATTGGATCCAGACAGTCAGTTAACATTTATTAATGTTTCATTCATGAAGCACTTTTATTGTTTGTATTAAAGTTATATTAATAAAGCTGGATTCAAGTCGACATTAACAGTGCCTCACGTGTAAATCCTAATGTTATTTTTTTCACAACGGCAGTTTTGCGATTTTAGAAGCTTATAGAAATATATATTCCAGACAATCATGCTTAGGCAGGATATATAATCTGGGAAAGAATGGTTGAGGCTTTACAGATAGAGTATGGCTAGTTCTGGCCTTTGGATTGGTGTGATTTGACAGGGGGCATTTATTTTTCCAGGATTGCCTTTCAGGGGGACAAAATCTGTCAAAACCCACACTTTTGCATCACAAAGCCTGCTAATAGTGCAATAATGAAAGCTGCCATTTAATTATTGGGAAATTATGGACATTATGCTTTAATCTATTGGAATTTAGTTCAAGAAATAATTGATTTTAGTTGAAGACAAAGGTTCTCTCAATTTTCTGGTTGTGGGTAGTACTAGTTCAGCATGGGTGCCTTCGGAGCACTATCAAATGGTGTCATAATGTGAACAAACTGATCAACTTATTTATTGGCCTACTAATGGCAACATACACTGCCCGGACCAAAAAAAAAGTTGCCATTGCACCCATCATGCATAGTGCCCACTGTACAAGCCTCTGGAGGGCAAGTGTTATGATCTGGGGTTGCTTCAGTTGGTCAGGTCTAGGCTCTCAGCAACATTATGCAGCAATAAAATGAAGTCAGCGAAGTACCTGAATGTACTGAATGACCAGGTTATCCCATCAATGGGCATATGCCAGGATGACAATGCCAAGATTCTTCGGGCTCAAATTGTGAAAGAGTGGTTCAGGGAGCATGAGGAATCATTTTCACACATGAATTACGCCACCAGATTCCTGACCTTAAAGGTTGTATCAGCGATCTTTGGGTGACGTCACTTCTGAAGCGAAATCCCCAAACAAACAGAGCCAGCTCCAGCTCAGAGCCAATTATGTTATGTTTTAAAAAAATAGTGTTCAAGCAATCCAGAATTATAACCACGTTAATAACGTTTGTAAGAAACCAAACCGTTTGTAAATCCGTCAAGATTTCAGCGAGATAAGAGTATTAGCGTATTAGTATCACCCACCCCTTGTCGGTGATTGGTTGGAATACTGTTTATTTTTGTTTTGAGTGTTTGGTAGTACCATTTGTTTTTGTGTACGATCTCGGAGCATAGGCTGCCTACAGAGACGTGGTTTTTTGACGGCCTGCTTATGGGGGCGGGCAGCTAGCGGATCGTGAGGAAAAATCAGATGAATGTGATCATTTATGTTTCGACCCAAAATCGCTGATACAACCTTTAACCCCATTTGAAAGTCTTTGGGATGTGCTGGAGAACACTTTACGGAGTGGTTCGACTCTCCCGTCGTCAATACAAGATCTCAGCCAAAAACTTATGCTACTCTGGATGGAAATAAATGTTGTGACATTGCCATAAGGTTGTCGAAACAATGCCACAACAAATGCGCGCCGTAATCAAAGCTAAAGGCGGTCCAACAAAATATTAGAGTGTGCGATTTTTTTTTTTGGCCGGGCAGTGTATTACACAAGTAAAAGGAATATTTATAGAAAATGAAATTATGTTGACAATATTTCTACCTCCCAAACAGCATAACAACTGAATCACCCACATTACTAAGCCCTTTAAGAACACATGTTTTAAAACAAGGTTGCCACTGCAGAAAATGCTTATCAATCAGCCCTCTTCATGAACACACATTTCCCTGTCCGAAATAGGTATTAATGTACGGAAAATGCACATTTTAGTTTATTATAATAGTGACACCCTCCCTTTAATTCCATTATGAACCATAAGCATGTGCATTCCTCTGTGGGCACATGAGTGAAAGACTGCCTTGTACACTGCAGTCCACACAGTTTCTTACAGGAGAGCTAACGCTTGGAGGAGAGGCTCAACTCTCACGAGTGATAGCTAGTAACCTGTAGGTGACTGGTGTGCAGCTAGAGAGTACTAATTTGAGTAACCCAGGAGACTTGGGACAACCTTAACCCAGCCTACCCATGGCAAGATTAAACCAGTTATAGTTATATAGCACCACTATGGAGCCCTTATCACAGTTGGCAAATGAAAAAGCCAGCAATATCTAGGCTAAAGGATTTGACATGTGGTTAGAGTGAGATACTCAAGAAGACTACACTGGGGACACTTTTGATAGAAGGCAATATTTTCCTTTGGAAGGGGAGTTTGGCCCTCAAGTTGGGCGATATTGTGTATACCGTCTTTCCATATAATGGTTATACGTCTCCAAGTGGCTAGGGCGTATCCCTAAAGCCCTCTAAACATCAAGATGATAGCCACAGACTCGTGATAATGGGCTATTCTTATAGCTAATTAGCATTCCCTACAGTACAGTAGGGAATGAATTTACTCTCCGAGCCTGGGCTGAACAAAACAAACATTCTGGAAGGCATGAGAAGAAACCTCTTTCAACTTTCCTTCTCTCATCTTTGCAACTCGGGGAGGGCGGGGGGGGTTAGGTCAAACTTAGGCCATATTTCACACAATGCAAACTAATAGGAAAGGCAAAGTAGCACTGGTGCTTTGTACTGATCTGAGAAAACTAAAATCTTAAACTAAAATTTAAAATACAGCTTCATAGTATTTATATAAAAAGTAAAAATGACCTCATGCGCTTCTCTTCACATATGTGTATAGGCAGAAGATCGATTGTTTTAGCATAGTTCATCTTTGCTTCAGTTCTTTTTGTATGATGAATGCTGAACACATTGCTTTTAGCTTTAGTGCCGCACTATTTACTCCATACAGAGATTAAAATTATTCTCAAGTGGTTACAATGTTACATCCTCCTGCTCTGTGATTGGCTGAGAATTTGAAGGGTCCTTGCAGACAGCTGACCAAGTTTCTACTTTGGGAGTGATGGCTGTCCGTGCACGCTTAATGTGTCCATAACCGATTAGCATGGCACACCTGATGGATCTTCTTCTGAGGCAGCAATCTCATCACCTACATTCAGCTCCTATTAATAGTTCATAGCCGCATTCATGAAAGCGCTGTAAAATGTGTACATTACATTCACCAGTCAGAACTCTACTGGTGGTGAAGAAACCTCATGCTGTGCTTCTGCTTTTACCAGGGTAGTATAAGAAAAAACAACTAAATAAATAAAAAATAAATAAATAATAATAAGCAGCTTCAGAATTCCAAGAGACATAAGTGAGATCAGTAAATCTGAGTTTAGCATGCCCTGATCTTACCTTTGCTGCTGTTCAATTAAAATTCACATTAAACAATTCCATCTGCTTGACAAACAATACTATAACTCCACAAAAGGGAAGCACAAATTGCACTATTGATGCAATCTTAATGTGCAGTTGCTCGACCACAATATGACCGTGCGATTATATAACCTCGATATTTTTCTCAATCAAATTTGTCACAATTAACCGCAATATAGTTCGCTGAAAGGGTGAATTTATCATTATGAAGTGCAGCATCGCCCACATCGCCAACGTTGTTTTTTTCCCAGAGAAATTACAGATGGAAGGCTTAATTGCTTATTTCACAGTCCTTTAAAGGTGCAATCGAGAACGAGAACAGATGGAAAGACGTTGGGATACAATAAGGTTCCAGATTATTTTTTACTATTATTCTCAGCCATGATTTGCAAATAATGTGTTACAAGCCACTTCCTTCCTGCGGGATAAGGACTGGAGAGGAGCACAGGAGGAGAAAAAAAACAAATAACTCGCCCACCGGATCCTCCTGAGGTCTTCAATGACCTCTGCCAAAGAGCCATGCTTATTAGCTTGTTCGTTTCTGCCAGTGGGCGAGGTGCTGATGGATCCACTGTGGGCCCCCTTCCACTGCCAAATGGTTGTCTAGATGCCGGAATAGCCCAGAAAAAAAATAACAAGGATAAAGCCATTGGCGTCGACCTCCAGGGAAAACATTCACTGTTGGCTGCACTACGTAATGCTGCCCATTTCCCGGCAGTTTGGAGTAAAATAGGCTGGACTGCAATAGCGCGCATGTAAAATCCATTCTTGGAGTGGGGCTCAGTTGTTCCAGGCGACTGACTTCCAATTGGAATATGATTACGCCGCGCTCACGCCCCTCCCCCCTTCCCCAGCACACCCCAGCCCGGTGGCGATGGCGAGTTAGCCCTCGCGCTGGTGTCATAGCTTCTCCGCCAGACAGCAGGAACGATGAGATGATGTCCGTGTCGATTTGTTTCGCCATTGACCCCACTTCAGATGTGGGGAAAGGGTTCCCCACAACGCCCCTTTCTTATTTCAGATAAGATGTTGGGGTCTCTTGTTGTATTCTAACCCTCCTTCTCTCACGCCTGCAGACCAGATTTCACCATAGAGCACAATTCAGAATGTAAAGGAGCGAGGGATCCGTGGTTTTGGTTTTATTGACTCATCAATGGTATGTATTAATCACAGGCTGTAGAGAGAAAATGACCTTACGTCAGGGGTTGACCCTATCGCACGGTCTCAGCTGTGTGAACTGTCTCATCTTATTGATGTACAGGTGTGTGTAATTATCTTTGACAGTGAAACACACAGAGAAACATAGGCAAACACACACACACACACACACACGTACTACACACTTAATGAACTAAAATACACACAGAAACCTCTTGGTATATGCCAGACCTCGGATCTGCTGGCAACACAATAGGGGGAATGAGTACAGTAGAAAATACTGAAAATATCTCCATATGTCAGCCAAGCAAAAAGGGGATGTAAAAAAAATCTCACACTAATTATTGTGTTGCATGAACTGTATATATGCTGATATTAATGTAAGGTACCCATTAAGTTCATAAGAGATCCCACGTTATGTTAACCTGTTTTCCTTTACTGGTCAGGCACAGTAACAAGCCAGTCTTCAAACTCAGCTCCAAGAATAACTGAACACAAATAACCCCATCATTGTCCACACAGCATTAATACCAAAAACTGATGGGCCCAGAGAACTGATTTCAACAACAGATTCATTTACACTCTATACAAACCTCATTTTAGTCCATTGCTTTTTTTTTTACTGCTTATCTTCAGTTAGTGTCCTGGTGTATAATTTCCTAAAAAAAATAAAAATCTAGCAGCTTTACATTTCTGCAAATATATATCCCACTGGAAACACATCTCTATTGCCACACTGCTGCTGGTGGACAGGTATACCCACAGCTGCAATTATAAGGAGCACAGCTTATATAAAATCTGGTTTATTTCTATCCCTTCTGATTTTTTATGTGACCTTTAAAGGGAGAAGAGAAGAAAGAAGAATTAATGAAGTAGACCCTGTGACAATTCGGGGGCCTGTCTACCGATCTCTGAGAAGGACAGTGTAATTTTAACACTAATATGTGCTGTCTGTTTGTATGTAATCAAACATATTTCTCCTGGCATTTTAAGCATCTTTTTTTCCCTGCCCCCTAAACCCAGTGGTGACTGTGGTGCTGTGTGCTGGCAGAATTTTTTTTAAATCTTTGTGCTTCTCCCTCACTGACAACACCAGATCTGCGTTTGTACGACACTCGAGTGGAATCGGCCTTTTCCTTTGTTCTTCTCCCTCACTGACTACACCAGGGGGCCACATGTATAAACAGCGCTGAGAAGAAAAATGCCCTCAGAAAGCCCGCGTAAGCGAGTTTCCACGCAGAAATTAGGATGTATAATATAACACCTGCTGTGAGAATCTGCGTACCTCGGCACGCGATGGACACCATACGGACACAATGTTTTGAAGTCCGTTTGATATGGTGACACCGTGACAGAAAGGCAGAGGTAGAAAAATGCAAGACTTTTTCTAAACAGATTTCCGACTATTCACCCTGAGCATTCTTTTACGCATTCTTTTACTCAGAATTTTAGATCTCCATTTGTACGACACTCGAGCGGAATTGGTCTTCTCCTTTGTGCTTCTCCCTCACTGACTACACCAGATCTCATTTTGTACAACCCTCGAACAGAATTGGCCTTCTCCTTTGTGCTTCTCCCTCACTGACTACACCAGATCTCCTTTTGTACAACCCTTGAGCAGAATTGGCCTTCTCCTTTGTGCTTCTCTCTCACTGACTACACCAGATCTCCATTTGTATGACACTCGAGCGGAATTGGCCTTCTCCTTTGTTCTTGTCTCTCACTGACTACACCAGATCTGTGTTTTGTGTTGATACTCGAGCGGAATTAGCCTTCTCCTTTGTTCTTCTCTCCTCACTGACTACACCAGATCTCCATTTGTAAGACACTCGAGCGGAATTAGCCTTCTCCTTTGTGCTTCTCCCCTCACTGACTACACCAGCTCTCCTTTTGTAGGACCCTCGAGCAGAATTGGCCTTCTCCTTTGTGCCTCTCTCTCTCACTGACTACACACCAGATCTGTGTTTGTGTGATACTCGAGCGGAATTGGCCTTTCATCTTTGTCCTTTCTCCCCTCACTGACTACACCAGATCTGTGTTTGTGTGATACTCGAGCGGAATTAGCCTTCTCCTTTGTGCTTCTCCCTCACTGACTTACACCAGATCTGCGTTTGTATGACAGTCGAGCGGAATTGGCCTTCATCTTTGTCCTTCTCCCTCACTGACTACACCCAGATCTGTGTTTGTGTGATATACTCCAGCGGAATTAGCCTTCTCCTTTGTGCTTCTCCCTCACTGACTACACCAGATCTGCGTTTGTATGACAGTCGAGCGGAATTGGCCTTCATCTTTGTCCTTCTCCCTCACTGACTACAACCAGATCTGTGTTTGTGTGATACTCGAGCGGAATTAGCCTTCTCCTTTGTGCTTCTCCCTCACTGACTACACCAGATCTGCGTTTGTATGACAGTCAAGCGGAATTGGCCTTCTCCTTTGTGTTTTCTCCCTCACTGACTACACCAGATCTGCGTTTGTACGACCCTCGGCTCTCAGCAGCTGAGGGGTTTAAAAATCTCTGCAGCTGTTTAATTTTTAACATCACTTTTGGTCCTGTGACGTTAAGTTCAGATTTATTAAAATATTCAAGTCTTTAGCTCTGCAGAATTTCATGGCAGCTGTTATTGCATTTAATTTTTTTAAAAATTATCCATGTCTTAGATGGTTGTTATTATTCAGCATGATCCAGCCTTATTTTTTAAACAATTACCAAGGAGGCGGAAACTAAAAACAACCTAATTGATGTTGCTAAATGGCCATCACCAAAGCGGAAATTCACTGAATCTGTGATGCTTTACTCTCTTTATTATAGAAAATACGTGTGTGTGTGTGTGAGAGAGAGAGAGAGAGAGAGAGAGAGAGAGAGAGTGAGATGTTGAGAAAGAGCTTGGTACACTGTGGTAGCATTCTTACCCTACAAATTAAGAAAAAAAGTGTTCCAGTTGTGATGACCGAAAAAAAAAGAACCAATTTTAATTAGCTTTTTCCATTGATTGTGAGTCTCTCTCTCTCTCTCTCTCTCTCTCTCTCTCTCTCTCTCTCTGTCTCTCTCCTCTCTCTCTCTCTCTCTCTCTCTCTCTCTCTCTCTCCTCCACTCTCTCTCTCTCTCTCTCTCTCTCTCTCCTCTCTCTCTCTCTCTCTCTCTCAATGCAAATATGGTTTGTAGGGCCAGAAAGACCATTGCTCCAATACTGTTGAGAGTTACCAACAGAAAATCCTCCCACCACAGCTGGTTCAATATCCCACTGAATGCCACAGCACTGGATGCAATTATCATACTCGAGGAATGGAGGCTGACAGCCCTGTTAATTTGTGAGCCTGGCTTATACCTCAGGGACCAACAAGCCAATCCTCATGTACACGCAGCATTAGCATTAGCAGCTGTGAGCCATAGTAGCTGTAGTCAATGTCCGTGGGACTTCCTTCGGTTCCTCCAATGAATGGCTTGCAGTCAATCGCTAAAATTAGGGACAGGTTTTACGGCACTTAAATCGCTTAAAAAAATAGACCATAATCCAAATCCACACCACAGTCTGTAGTGTTACGTGTATAGTCTCGCACAAGTGCCATCGTTTTCTCTTGCGTGGGAGTGTTGTCATGCATGAATATTAACGGATTGCAAAAAGGGCATACGGCACTTTGTGCCGCAGCAACAAGTAGGAACTGCGCATAATTTCTCCCAGCCATATAACTAGGCTGCACTCTCTGTGAACTTGAATCATATCTGATAACTGAACATGACCACAGGAGAACACGCCTGTGTCTGCCCATGCACCAGAAAAGGGACCGTGACCGTGTCCTTGACTGCAGCCCCAGTCGACAATAAAGATTAAACTTTTAGAACAACGTGCATAAAGGCGTACATAAACATGGAACTATGTGGTCGTGCAGTCAACCCACGGTTCCGTTTTTTTCTATGGTAATGATGAGATGTGGAGAAAAATAAGAACCATAGTAATTATCAGGACAGGGTACTCAGTAAACAATATCTTGTGCCATGCATATGACACATTAACCCAGCATACTAGCCTGCTGCTAGGTCCCTCATTTATCAAAAGTACATACAATTAATTGTAAATTTGTCCCTAAGCAAATATGTTCACACGTTAAATTAGTCAAACCTGCATACAAACATTTATGTGGTTAATTGTTGATGAATCCCAACTGTTCCAAAGCTAAGTGAGGGCATGTGCATTGGATCCTTGCATAGAAACTGTCTCTAATTACCCATATATGGGGTAAATTATGGAGCATATGTCGTTGATAGTAATGTATTCTTGTGATAAAACCAGCGTGAAATACTAAGCTCCGGGAATTAAAATAAAAGGATAGTATTTCTTCTGAATAAGATGAGAAAATAATAGTGTTGAATATGATGAGGAAATAATAGTGTTGAAAGGCTTGGTTTTTTGGTATTGGTGGCATGAAAAAGCACTTGCTATAACTTATACATGATTTTACATAGGCTTTATCATTGTGTTAGTCTATTATATAGCAATGTATAACTGGAATAGTGTAATATACATCTAGTGGACTTCAACTGTACATATTTAATATTATTCTGTTAAATGAATTGGAGCAATTCACAGATCTGACCTTGCAAAAAAATTTGATCAATATTAAGAAATGTTTTGTTCATTTTCGCACGAACAATACATAACATATTGTCATGTAATTATTCTAAAGAATAATATTCGAGGGAACATTTTTCTGTTACAACAGAGCCAAGAGGAAATGTATTTCAAATATTCTAGTCCCTTGTGTATTCACTGTTATTTATTATTGAAATGTGTGTATGAACAGGATAATACAGGTTTTTAGTTGGCACACAAAAATGAACTGCATTTTAAATGTAGTTTGCTGAGAAAATTCAATTCAAGTTCCAAAACAGCTGAACTCACATGACACCCATGAAGCAACTGCCAAGTCATAAAGTTTCCCTTCAATCCTGCCCTCCCGTTATTCAAGCAGAAGAAAATGATCTCAAGCATGTGTTTGGTGTTTGGAGATCCCATTATGTGCATGTAAATGCACGTGCTATTTATGCACATGCACATTGCACAAACGCAGGCCCTTGTCCTGAAGATCTACAATCAACAAGGTTTTAAGAGATGCCTTTCTACCATGGGCATCCACTGTGGCAAGAGAGATAAAGATCCGCAGTGGATGAATGGTTCTGTTTTAATTATTAAGAGTTGGAAGGAAGACAGAGAAATCTGTAGCTTTCCAGCATACACCACTGTGGTACCTGCTATACGGGTTATGGTATGTGTTTGGGAAAAAAAAGTGAGATGAGCGATGGCTTTTTCCTTCTCCCAAATGGCCCCATTGTGTTTTCAGCTTCACCTCAACTCTCCTGCTGGCATGAACACAGGGATTGGCTACCGCCCTCCCGTCATGCGTTTGTGAAGCCAAGGTGGGGGGAGAGCTCGGTTGGTGAAAAAAAAGAGAAAGCCTTACCAATATCCTCTCTTTTCACACCATCCGCAAAGGACGATTACAGAAGGCAAGCAGACGGGAGCTGTTGTCACGTTTGGCTTCTACTGGCAGCAGTATGTTAGCGACAGAAACATGCAACCTCAGAAGAAAACGTTGTTCCGTGGCCAGTTCCTTCGCGTTGTTGGGATTCGAGTAGTTTATTGTTTGAAATAGTGTCTGCAGTTAGATTCAGAGTTCCACAGAGTTTAAATAACTGAGACAAAATAGTCCTCAGGGACTTAAGTCCTTTTCAGTGATTTATTTTTTTCTCGCTGTGTAGGTTTGGATGGCTCCACGGCGCTTTCAGTTAACTCCTCACACTCACATTGTCTTCACACTATATGGCAAATCATTTTACAATAAAAAGTCTGCGAACCATTTAGAAAGGAGGCAAGTACCATGGCCACGGTGAAACAAAGATTACCTGCCATTTACAATAGAACAGCACTAGGCATGGCACAGAATGAGCGAACTGTGCTGCTTATGTGCTTGGAGGGACACTTGAGAACCTTCTCAATCAGTGCGTCAATCTCCTTCCTTATTCTATAGCCTGTGGAAATGGCTTGCAAACGTCTTTTTTTGTGTGAAAACTAAAGCAAACAGCAACATAATACTTAACCACCACATCTGACCCCCGAACCATGTCTGCTCACAGGTGCAACAAGAAAAGCTGAACGTCCATTAGATGAAGTCTGTAGACCTCCCATCTGCCCTGATCTCACTCACAGATCCGCAGATGTTAAATTCGGTGGCAGGCACTCAAAGTGCGAAGTAAGCCTAAGGTAAGCTACAGATAAGGCAGCGCAAGGCAGCTCTGACATCTGCTAATGTTTTGACAGCTGATCAACTCCTGTTGTTATATATATTTATTTTAAAAACAACAAACAGAAGAAAAGACTATCTTGGCACCTGCTCGCTTGTATTATCCATCTAAAAGACACACAAAGAGGTTGGCGAGATTAACGTGGATTGTGTTTGCCTGATTCCACATTTTTTCTGAGTGAAGGACTGTAGTTGCACTACACATATCAAAATGCATCGGTTCCAGAACTAAAGTAGTAGCATTAATGGCGGTGTCTTTGTAAAGAGAGGGGCTGAAGGCCACTACGGGTTAATTTTTATCTTTCCTCAGCCGTGCGTCTGTGACCCAGCATGCTTTGCTACAGGGCACTTTGCTTTTGTGGTAATCATTGTAATTCATTTCATCCAAGAGGTTGTCTCAGATTTCTGCACATGCACACTGTTGGAAAGGCTCTGTTGCTTGCATTGGGATTCCCCATCAGGATAATGATGAAAGACAATTCACCGCTGGAAGTTTTTACCCACACTGGAAATTATTAAATGGTATAAAAAGAGTGCCCGGAATGCCCTCTACACTCTTAGAGATAAGAGTTCTTAAAGGTTTCTTTGCCTTGTCTTCATAGGGGAACCCTTTTTAGTTCTTAATAAAACCCTCTGTGGCAGGTGTGAAAAGTGTAAAAGCTCCCAGATTTAACTATTCTGCCCACAAGGGACCCGTGAACTAGATTGGGCTCCCCTATGTAGACACAGAGTTGCCTTTTAGAACCCTTCCTTCTGAGAGTGTAGATAGGGTTCCTCTATGGAGACACAGGAGCCTTTTGGAACCCTTTCTTCTGAGAGTGTAGATATTAGGGTTCTTCTATGGAGATATTTTGTCGGATCTGCTTTCAATGACCTTTAGTATGCACTTATTGTATGTCGCTTTGGATAAAAGTGTCTGCCAAATGAATGTAATGTAATGAGATACAGAGGAGCTTTTTGGATCATCCGAGTGTTGATCAGGACAAGCCACAGCTATGCCTACCATTCGTAGCTGGCAAGCTGATAATGCTGTAGAAGCTAATTAAAATGACGAGTTTTAAATATGTATAGTATATTGTCCACCATAAAACAATCAGAACAATTAATTAGTGATACTGAAATTTTACTTTATTCAGTTTATTTTGGAATACTTTAAGTTACCAGTTCATAATTGTTTAAGGAGCTAGGGATACAGCCATCTGAAATACACACCTAAGTGTCATGACCACACATACAGTACTATCAGCATTAATGGAAAATCTGATTTTATAGTGTACATTAACTTTCTGCGTTTTGTTATGGAGACTTATAAATCATTACTGCTTAATGCGACTACAACAAGATTCTGTATATCCTAAGATAAGTATGAGAAATGATAATTTCCTAGTACCAAATTAAAATGGCTGAAAAAAAATAGCAGGAGATAAATTGTTGGTGGGACTGTGATATGAAGTGCTATCTGAATGACTAAATGTAGAAACTGAGAAATATTGTCTCCTTGGATAGCTCATACAGAGCTAATTAATCACGGGCAGCACACTGGATGGGCTCGCTCGCTGCGGAGTCTAGAAAGGAGCTTTAGCTGCACGCTATCTTCCCATGTTTCGGTTTGTTCAGCATGAAGTCTAAATGCAGTAGAGTACCTTCTGGCTATGTAATCTGCAGAGTTCTTGTTTTCAACCCAATGGGTTGCTGATGTCACACTTTATTAGCATGAAGCTAAAAAAGCTTTCCTGGAAGTTCAACCTACATTCAGACAACAGTGTCTTACTACTACACCATATGACTCCACAATATGCTACTACACTATTATAATGCACTAATACTCTCTATGTAAAAGAGTGTTGGATAATACATACTGTATAGGTTATATGTTTAGTCTGGTACCGAATGTTTAAATATAAAGTTAAAAGAAGAAGAACATGGAAAACAAAATCTATGCAAATAAAAATTAATAATAATATTCTGCCTGTGTGAATATACTTTTGTACACTGAACTTTTTTTCATTACATATTCATGCCAGGCAACAGTTTTAAGCCGTATTCTGAATCTGCCCAGGTGAAAAAATAGTATACTTTAGTGTAATAAAAATATAATTTAAGTATACAAAGGTTATTACAAGCATACTTTTCCTTTTTGTACTTAATTTGAAGTATGTTTAAAATGTACTTTTAAAAAGTGTACTTCAAGTATAGTCTCAAACACACCGTTGTTTCAAACGCACTGTTGACATAATGCAATTGTACTGCAAGGGTATTTAAGATAGCAACAAATCATGCTTTTTGTTAGTGCACTTAAATATAATTGAATTAAATATTAAATATATTAAATAGTCCCATTTTAACATATAGACATAGTGCACTTAAGTATACTAAAAATAGTCCCATTTTAACATACACACTGCACTCGAAGTACACTTAAGTACGACTTCAGTTCTACTTTTGAACAGCTTTAGTGCACTTAGTATACTTAAAGTACAATTTAGCACAAAGTACATAATTAGTACAAAAACAACTAAAAGTATACTTTGAAAAAATATATTTCAAGTATAATCTTTTTTCACCTGGGTGTGCCTACTCCAGGCCTAGGCTTAGGGCGTTAACTCAATTTCCCCTTTACATGTTTTTTTTTTCCTTGAGTCTTACCATTAGCTATGATCTACATTATTACTGTTAAATTAAACATTAAGCAGTTACACTTTACTATTATCTATTATTTACATTATCACTGTTTATTAATATTTTCTTGCTGATGTAAGAGGGGTCCAACTGCTGATAAGAGTTACTTGTAAATTAAGTCTGAAGGGAAAAAGATATTGTGAAAACTCATTGAATTCACCAGATGTGTTTTTTTTGCCTTGCAAGCAGCAATGTTGCCGCTGGCATGGGATGAAAATATATTTTGGAAGTCAAAGAATAAGTCTGATTTCGGAAAGAGTTATTCAATTTCTCCCTCCTTTTTTTTCTACCCGGGAGAGGTCAGTGAGATTCTCATCTTTTTTTCAAGGGCACCCCGGTAATTACATGGTGGATCTTGTAATTTAGAATGAGCCGATGCCTTATCAGCTTCCAGATGAATTCTGAGAACTGTGTCATTAGTACTTTGTCATTTTTTTTGGGGGGGATGGCTTTTGCTTCAAATGTGTGGCTTTATATTATTATCTGCAATTATAAGAGATTCTTCCTTGAAATCCAATCCCATTACCCCTGCAAAAGCATGGCTTTCAGCTTAGGTTCCATCTTTGATCTTTGTAAATAAATTTGTCGCCATAAAATGGATTGCAACTCGTGGTCTACCACCCCTCTGTCCTTTTTTCAGCTGTACGTGCGTTCGTATGTTTAATTGTAGCGTCGCTCCGCAATCGTGGCGCGATCACGTCACGCGGGGGGGGGGGGGGGTGACGCGTTTCACCAGCTGCCGTGACATAAGTTCCCTACAGGCACGTGTAAAAGTGGACACTTATGGAAACACTGGGCGTACAGCGCTTGAATGTCACCGTAGGGTAAAGTGTCTCTATTTTTTGACAGTCAGCCTTTTTTGACGTGTGGCCTTCACACTCTCTTGCTGGCCAACTGCTCGGATGGGCTATTGCTATAAAAAAAAAAAAGTGAATGCCGATCAAATGCAGGACCCACTACCGCCCATGTTCTACACAGCACTGAGCCTTCTTGCAATGTGAGCAGAATGGTTTCGATTCCCAGCAAGGGTCCACTGTTTTCTCTGAGCCCCAGAGGACGGATACAATATCAGAGCAAAGCTTTCCTGTGCTGCTTACTCAGTCCTGCAAAACCAGGGCCTTAGAACCCCCCTCAGCCCTCCCCCCCCCTCAGCACCCCCCCCCCCCCCCCCCCCCCCCGCTTTCAAATCTTTTTTGTGATCAATCATTTTTTTGAGATTGTGTACAAACGTTACTATTCTATTTCCTATTATGTATTGTTATGTACTAGCTTAAATATGAAGGCACTATATTATACATTGTATAAATTGATTACTAATATTTTCATGATATTTTTGCGGGTTTTTTGTGGTCTTTATGTGAGCATATGTGAATTGCTTAGCTTTATAAAGAAAGTAAAGAAGAAAGCACATTAACTTCAGTTTATCAAACCCAATTTGAGTCTTTGTGCATTGAAACAGCAGGAGACAGGAGCAATAAGCACCCAAGCCATCATTGCCCAGCTAAGGAATACATTTTCCTGCTCCACTTTAATCCAATCTAGCCTTCAACAGTCAACAATGGAACACGGAGAAAAACACTTGTTTTTTGTTTTTTTAACTCTCTGAGGGAGCCCGGTTTCCCTTATGGATTCAAATCAAATATCTGGGCAAAGCTTTAATTGCTTTAGAAATAGAAGGAAAGAGCTGCCCAACTTGGAGGAAAGTTAAAAAAAAAGTGTAAAATCAAATCAGCCAATGATTTTATCATAATTTTATGATCACGGCTCTATGGATTATGTTTATGCACAGGGTATGCTGCCTTATCAAACACTGGCTTATCTGTCCTTGATTTATATGCAGATTGGGAGTTTTCAGTTGAAACCGAGTTCGGGAACATCTCGAAGCACTGCTGAAATTCCTGTAGAGTATTTTTGTGCAGTGCTACCACTGAGCGTGCCCTTGTTAACCCCTCAGGTCATGGGTGGTGTTCTGCTGTTTTATGATTTAGCTAGGTACAGTATAGGGATGTATCCAGATAGAAAAGTATAATTTGGATACACACAAATGAAGTTTGCCCATGAAGATGAGAGCTCCCAGAATATTTACAGCGGTATTTGGATTCGTTGCATGCTTTCTGCATTTGTGCTAGCTCAGTGGCCAATCTTTGCAGATGCACAGACTCTTGTAGGATGCAGAGAATACATTCTGAATGTGATTCATTCTGTGGTCTGTTTGCCTCGTGTTCACAGCCAATTGGAGAGAGAGGGCACACTTACTTGGAGAGAATGCTTCCACAGTATCCAGCAGGCAGTTCTTCACAGAAATCATTGGCTACTGCCAGTGCTCTTTTCATTTTATTTTTTTAACACGGCAAAACATTCTTGCTTGTTCATTGAAGGTATAAAAGACCTTGTGCAATCCAATTAATCTTTTTAATAGTCTGATTGCACATACTAAACAAACAAAAAAAACACTAAAATATTAAATCAGTTGATATTTTAAATTTAGATTTTCTTTTTTAGTTTTCGCAACAAAGTACACTGCCCACTACTGTCAGATTTTGGTAGTGGACATTTGGATAGTAACATTGCGTTTACATTTTAACTGATCAGTGTTGTAACCATTTAATGGGTTAACATTAATAACAAGTTGAGTATACAATTAATTAAACTGATAGAAACATTATCAGAAACATTCACATTGCCATACAACGTCCATTTCACATTGCACTTCAACTTCCAGACCAGTTAAACTCACAGTTAAAACTACAACCGTATCCAGTTTAACAAATGATCATTCAAATAAGGACACATACAGGAAGAGCCTCATCTGGATACCCCAAGTAGTTCACTTCAGGACTCCAATACATTCGAAGCTGTACTACATCTAACACTGACTGCTCTGGATGTAGATATTGCTGAGCAAATAAAACTACAAGGTTCAGGATATCATTAGGTAAATCATCATCATTTAAATCATCATCATTTAAATTCATTTGACATTTCTGTCTACCCTATTTACACTAAGATCTGAACTATGCTTTTTGTAAAAAAAGCGGCAGTGTAGTATAATGGTTAAGGAACTGGCCTTGTAACCGAAAGGTTGCAGGTTTGATTCCCCGGTTTGACACTGCCGTTGTACCCTTGAGCAAGGTACTTAACCTGAATCGCTTCAGTATATATCCCAGCTGTCTGAATGGATAATATGTAAAAAAAAAAAAATGCTAAAAAGTTGTGTCAGTCGCTCTGGATAAGAGCGTCTGCTAAATGCCTATAATGTAATGTATAATGTAAAAAAACTGGGGAAGAACCTCAATTTCAATACTGCAAGAGCATCCAAGGTAAAATAACAACCCATGCATGCAAATAAGTAAGTATGAATAATGCTTAACCACAAAATAGCGAGGCTTTGGTGTTTACGAGAGGGTGCTGTGAGCTTTTTCCCAGTCAATAATTGATGGAAAGAAATTCTCTTTAACTTATGACAAGTCACAAAAGGGCAAACCATCATGATTGTAATTGCTATTGAGATGCTTGAGTAATAGGTCTGCATGTTCATTGCTGTTTATTTCTTGTTTTGCTAATCTTGCTTGCAGTCGCTTATCTTGCCGCGGTATTCGTTCCTATTTTAAGCAACCTATACATTTCCGAACTGACGGCGATTTATGCATGTATACCGTAATGAGCCATTACATAACCCGCGCAGCTTAGATTTCTAAAAACAAAATAATTGCATCTTGCCCTAGCTCATGAATACCCAGCAAGAGAAAGCCAAATCAATCCTCCCTAAATCCAATTAAACCCATATTATCTATGCATTCCGCACTTTTTAACCTTTGTGCAAGGACTATATACTAGGTTGAGCATTTCCCAGCAGTGATTTTGACAAGTCATAATGTGTTTGTCTACAAACGTATAAACATGAGATCCAAGGGGGGGGGGGTTCTACAGACTCGCCAAATACAAATTCAAATTCCTTCTGGCTTTATTCCGTCCACACTTAAATATAATCAATTCTCTTACTTTAATAAGAGTGATCTATTGTAAGAAACAGTAAAAACAGTGACTTGGACACATTTCACATCATTGGCCCGTAACTTTGACTCACGACTTAACTTCTTTTTTTACAGTGGACACATCATTCTTTTAAAACGTTTAAGTAATCCCTAAGCTCTGCAACCACATTTGTGAAGTAAAAGACAAGCATTTACAATTGTGAGCCAAGGTTACAGAGACACAATAAATGGTTAAATAAATGGACTGAATATGGAATGAACACTTTATGAATATGGCATAGTTAATTAATAATATATAATATAAATGGAAAAAGTCTTCCGTATGTTACTTGCATGCTGTATGAGACATATAGCTTCCTAATGAGTTACCCCTGTTCTTTGTGTCAGGGACATCTTCTTTATACAGAGATAATTATTTTGAAGAGCATGACCTGAACTGTTGGCGCTTTGTGTGTGTGTGTGTGTGTGTGTGTGTGTGTGTGTGTGTGTGTGTGTATGTGCGCGTGTGTGCGTTTTATTTGGTTTTTTACATATATGTCTGAGGGGTAAGGGGTATTTTTAGAAAATTTTATTTACTGCACAGTGGCTCTTTACGCCACCATAATGTAAATCCAGTCTCATTGTTTATGAACATCTAACAGATCCTCCAAAGGAACAAGCAAGTCAACTGGGGGTAGTGGCTACCTGAAATAAAGAGCTTGTGATCTACAGTATTTACTGGAACTCTATGTGAAGCTCTCACAAGCTCACTGGCTCATTCACCCCAAAACCGACAAGGGCCAGCGTGCAAGATAAGCTGTGCAGGGTCCTATTAATATTAAACAGATAATTATGCACTGAGGAATGATTTTTTCCACGTGCATTTTTTTTAAAAACTGATAAATGGCCATCCTTAGCTGCGTAGTTTGTAGCAGTCCTTGGGCTCTCTCCGGAGCAGCCTAATTAATCTGTTTAATTGATCGATCTGATCTATAGCAAAATGGCAGGGCTGTTAAATGTGTTTTTCATCATCCTGAGTTATGAGCGGAAAATCTGTGACTAAATGGCTTTTTGAGGAACTGGAATTTTGATAGCAGGTGACGTTACGTCCACCTGAAATATTGCCTCCCGTGAAAACGTTCAAGATTAAAAATGACTTTGATTCAATAAACGATAATATCCAGCTACGCTTATGAATTGCCCCACATAATGACTTCCTATTGAATTCCACATGCACCCTGAGAGGAAAGGCAATGCAGAGCTGTCTCTCCATCTCCCCCCTTTTCTTAGTTTATCTTTACACTATACAGGCTATATTAATCCACAGATCCCGCAAAACCAAGCAGGTATGACAAAACAAAAGTAGAACTAAAAACGAAATGGCAACCAAAAAACTTTTGCCCACGTCGGGGTGCGAAATCTGTCAAAACAGCCCAAAATAAACATGTAGCCTACATGCAGCGTCCAGGTAGTTTTAGGCAGCAGCAATAGTGCAAGAATAATCAGTTCGGAATTGCACAGCATGGGACGCCAGATGACTCAGACGAGGTAGTGTTATGTGGTTAGGGAGGACACACCAGTCACAGTTTTTCAGTCAAAGGGATTATTAATTAAGCCGAAGCGCCCCCAAAGTTGTATGCCCACGTTGCCCGTCGGTGTCCCCCTTGACCCTTGTCCTGAGAAACAGCAAAACATCTCCTTCCACAGCGCCATTTACAATTCAATGATTATAGAAGATTAATGGCACATAGCACGTCGTGAACAAGCAGTTTAGCATTACAATTCAATGTGTTTTATTGATTGCAGGAGTTAGTGAGGTGTGTCTAGGGAGGCTATTAACAGAACAGTAGTACTGGAAGTTTCAGGAGTAGGGCACAGAGAAAGGGACACACTGTACTGTAGCCCTTCAAAGTAGACGGATGTATACAGCAGTGTGCATTTGTCTATTTTCCAGTTCTCACGAAATGGCCACGAATATCGAGGAAATAAAGTAAATGCCCACAAGCTGTCTGTGAATCATTATCCATGAGAAAATAGCAAGGCCTGAGGCGGTGCGACAGCAATCTGGAGCAGAATAAGTCAGTAAGTCCTGTTCAAGCACCTGGAACCTCATACAGATATAAAAGCCGGCGATGCGTTGGAAAAGGACACGACTGAGCACAAGCTGGTACGTGAAAAAAAAAAAGGGCGGGAATGTAAGTTTAGCGCCAGTCAGAGCGGTAAAGTGCTGGACCTCAATGAATCTGCCCGCACGCCACCCCCTTCGCCCCCCTCCCCACACCCCGCCTCAGAAAACCACATTGGCTTAATTAAGCACTGTGATAAACGTGACCTTAGGCTCCATTGTTTTCATAACGGCCCCCGCCAATAGCTCTCGCGCGAAATTGTGGGAAGCCATGTGTCTCCCGCGCATCCACCGCAGCCCTCGGCGGCAGGAAATGATGCCCAGATAGCCCCCGCTGCAGCGATGCGGAAGACCTTTCCGCCTTATCTACCCCACCAACAGCCGCCCCTGGCCAGGTCACTGTTGATAAACCACGTCTGAGATTTACACTTTGATTCCATATGCCATACATATGAATCTTCAAGACAGGGCAAATGAATGTGTAATGGGGGCAGGGGGACACAGTGCTAAATCATTTTAATTGGCGATTTCCAAGTCATTTTCCTCCGTGAGTCAAAATAGGACTCCTGAGAAAATTAATATCATTATTTTTATTTGTTTTTTTTTTTAATGCAATTTTTTGCCATCATTTTTTTTTACTTGTTTTTTTCCAGGAGTGACACCGAGGTTCAATAGAGTGAGGAAAATGCAATATCACATTGCAAAAGTTAGGTCCATTCCCATCTGTCTTGCAATATACTGTATGTGTGATACAATACAAAAATATAACCAGTTACTTTCCACTTCTTGGAAGGCTCTATTGGACATTAGAAACAATTAACAAAATTTCAGGGCTTTTAATTAGCCACTTCACACGTTCCTTGCTCAATTCCCCACGGTTCCTTAATATCCGCAAACCTCTTATTTATTTATTATTTGTGTATTTGCAAAAGGTTTAAAAGGCAATTAGGCACAGCATGACCCAGCAGCGTTTCTTTCCTTGACTTTCAATGTACCTCTCGCTCCAGAGGAATGAAACACCTTCAGGTCGGCTAATGCTCTATAGGGTGGCTCAGGCGCGTGGGGCCGAACCGGGGGGGCCGCGTGACTGCCGTGCCTGCAAGCTGCCCCTGGTCTAATTGAGTTTGCAAAGAGCACTTATCTTCAAAGTGTATAGGCCTAATGTATATGCTGAACCGCTTCTACGCTCCCCACGCAATCATTTCTCAGGGCTCTTGTACGGCACGGGAGAGGGCTGAGCCTGGCCTGAAACACATCTAATAACCTATAACTTTCAGAGCCACTCTTGGCAAAGGCCGCGGTAGACCTTGGAATAGCGTTCGGCACCGGAGATCAGGAGCCCTGCTGCTCTCCCCCGCCAAAAGAACAAGGGGGAAGCCGGCTGCATTATTACTGTGTACGCAACAAGGACCCATATTGAACCGAGGAAATGAATACATTGGTTTCACAGAGGTGACATTTAAATGCAATTCCAAGTCCAGAAAGCAACATTTTAAAACTTGATTCAGCCTCTGGGAAATAGAACAAAAAAGAGAGAGAGTAAATTACAATGAAAAGAGGATGGGAGAAAACAAATGGAAAAAATGACTTTATATTAGTGCCATTATTTTTCATTACACAAGAAGGAATCACACTGTTTACTATCCTTACAAACAATTGAGGCATTTAACTATGGAAAGGATTTGAGAACTGCTTGATAAAGATCATTAAATAGATATTTTCTGAGAAATGCATAGGTTTTCAAAGTAATTGTATATTTTATTATGCATCATACTATATTTAGTAAAAATAAGAAATAAACTACAACTACCATTATTTTCTGATGAGCTGGAAACAACATTTACTTCAGTGGTTCACTGAAAGGACACATTCAATTGAAATACCATAACACAAATTATTTCACACAATGCATTAATTTGGACCAAACAGGCAGTTATTACATTGCCTTTATTATTATTTTAGTCAGCAACACTGCAATAACTTAATTTTTTTTAAGTTGTTTTTTTCTGGAAGCCAAGCTTAAGTGCACAATCACTGAAAGTATTATAACTGAATTTGAAAATTATGCAAAAATCACTGACCTGAACATTTCTATCTTCGTTTTATTTGTGTTTTGAGAAAAAGTAAATTACAAAGGAGCACCATTGAATGCTTCCAATTTACACTGAGGTAGAGGTATGAGTCGAGTAATTCTGTTTCTTGCCATAAAACCATGTGTAAAAGAAGTCAGATTTTGAATTGTTACACTTGCTTGACGTGGGATTGGGTTGGTTTAGACAGTTTAAAATCTTTGTATTTTATACACATTAAACTTGCACTCTTTTCCCACACAAGGGCAAATCACACAGCTAGATTTTGCAGTTTCCCATTTCCAACAGTGATACGGGTTAAGTGCCTTCAAGCATAACACTACACTGACATACCTTGCATTGAGTACAGAAGCATGACAGCTTCAGGTCCAGCTAAAAAACTAATGTACAACACCTATTTATATGTTTACTATTGCCAAGAGAAAGCATGGTGTCCAATAGGACAGTTGTGTTTCAGTTTTGTAGCCTTATACTCCTGTGCTTTTGGTATCAGGTGTCATTCAGTTTTGCCTCAAGGGCTCTGTCGAAGTGGAACTAATGTGCCAGAGTCAGTACACAGCTAAAGTACTGTATGTCCACATCGACAAAAATATTAAATGCAATTGTCTCTAGTTGCAGCTTGAATTAAATCGTTATCTTTATCAAACCGAAAGTAAGCCGCAATGTTTGTAACTGTGTGCAGCCTCTATAGGCCAAGTGTTGAAGTGTGACACAACCAATCATGATCTCTTCCAACTCCTAATTACATTATATTACATTGCAGAGCATAGCAGATGCTCTTATACAGAGCGACTGGCATTTTTTTAAGCATAAAATCCATTTATACTGCAGGATATTTACTGACACGATTCAGGTTAAGTGCCTTGCCCAAGGGTACAACAGCAATGCCCTAGCTGGGAGTTGGACCCACAACAAAGTCCAGTTCCCCTAACCATTATACCACACTATCGCCCCAATAGAGAAACATGAAAGCAAGTATCATTTCTTATTACTAAACAGATTTCACATTGCAATGCACCATGAGAAAATTTGACTTGCATCTAAATAAACGTTACTAAACGTTACTAAATACAGACAAAAAATAAATACGGGCACAAGAACAATAACTGATCGATACCAGAGAGTGAAGCATCAACAGTGCCACTTACTACTGATCAGAGAGTGAGGCATCTTAAATAGGCTACAAACATAAGTTTTATGTTTTTAAATTGAAACTAAAGGTCTGGCTTAACTTATAATCATTAACCTTGTCCTTTGTATGGCCTAGTGTAAAGAGTGTATATAATCCTTATTTTTTCTACCCCCATCGCTTTGTATGATATAGTCTATCTTGTTTTGTATAGTATGTTGTCATATTGATCTATGTAATGTATATATCCTGTTTTGTCACCATAATGTTTTTAATATCTCTCTGCCAAGGGACTATAGATGAAAATTAGCTACTTGACTCCGGTGCAACTAATATGTTATGCAAGGTCCCTGTTAAATAAACAAATAAACTAAACTAAACTAACATGAAGCTATAATGTACCGTCATAACATTTCAGCATTTATTAGGCATTAGGTATCCAGAGTGACTTGCATATATATTTTTACATATCCATTTATGCAGTTGTTATTTCTGAAGAAGCAATTCAGGTTAAGTGCCTTGCTCAAGGGTACAGCAGGATGGCCTTCACCAGGTATGAACCCCGCAACCTCTGCTCTACAAGAGCAGCAAGCACAGTTATCTCAGTGTAACTAATTGAATTTCTGGTGACCTTGACAGAAAATTAAACGTAAAATAAATACACTGTATTTGCAAGGGGTGGCCGAGGGATTTCAACCTTGTTTTCTTTGCAACTTCAATTAACTTGACTAAATCCAGCAGGGGATGAACTCTTATCTTTGGCTGAGCTGGATGGTTTAAATTTAAAACATTTGCTTTGTGCAGTGAATCAGGGTTCCTTTACCACCTAGTTGTGTTTTTTTTTTTTGGACGGAGTACCAAATAATCACACCAGAATTAATTTGCACAAAGTTATTCCGGATCGACTGCAAACACAGCGCAGAAACCGCCGGTTTGAAAGCAATATAGCAGTTCTCATTCAAATATTTCCTGGTTGTAACTGGGGATAATACAAACTTGATTGCAACTGCAAAATAATAAACAATTTGAGCAGTTTTGCACACCTATTGGTAAGCAGCTAAGACATGTCTTATAAACAGAGCATGCAGAGCGATGATCCGTAATTGTCACCTGTGAAGGTTTATAATATGACTAAACAAATATGTATTGTGCATGATTTACAAGCTCAACAGTCTTGTTTTAAAGCTATATAGTCAGTCTTTTGGATGGTTACAACAAACCACAAAATACATTTATTACTGGGCTATTACCTATGAAATCTGGTATGTTATTTTTGTTTAAAAGCCTGACCCCCACAGATGAAATTAGCCTGCACATACGAGCTGTGGGCACTGGCGCTGAGGTGCACAGATTCGGATAATGTCCTCATAAAAGCAAACAGAGCAGGGGAAATGAGGTCCTATGCGATATCAGATATGAGACTGGCCTTCTGCTCCAAGGTACTCTTGACCTGCTGTCCATTGTGATGGGGGCCCACGCCTGGTTTGCCATTTCATTTTTAAGACATGAATCCCCAGCCTCAAACTTCCTCATAGGTCAATTTCAATTAACCCGGCTGTTGTGCGCCCTTGGACTCACAACCAGTTGCATTATATTGAATGTTCATTTCAGCTTTTTCCAAAAATACGGTTCCTCAGGCCCTTATTCTCCACCATGATTCTTCAGAGCTTGTGGAGGGGAAAGATCAGGCCCCAAAATAAATGGCACAGGAAATTCTGCACATTCACAATGTTTTCCTTTACTCATATCAGGAGCATTAACTCTGACGCCGTTTACAGATATTGCGGATGAGTTATTTAGCAGATTGTCCAAATACTGCATGCATGCCACACACTCCTGGGATTAAGGGATACCCACAGCCGATCAAATGGCTTTTGGCATTCACAAAACCGTTAGCATAACCCAGACTGTGGGAGGACTGTGGCCTGGATTCAATAAACATTTGTCCTTAACTTTGACTCCGGAATAAATTCAAGACAAACACAGTCTGGTAAGCTGAACAATAGCCAAAATAAACTCACCAAACCGTTTTTGTGAAGAATAAACCCAACATTTGTATTTAATTATGAGTCAAAGTAAATTAAAAACCATGACAGAATCCAGACCTCTTTGTCAAAATAAAAAAATTTCAATTAACCATAAACCTGTTTAAAGATTTGTTTTAGAAGGTAACTAAAAAGGTAGGTAACTAGTAATCAGGTTGCCGGTTTTCACAGAATAACCCTTATGGCCACATTGTCTGTTCTACCATGTTATATGCTTTAAACTATTCAATGTGCACGGCTGCACTCTGTAATTTCGAACCTAAGCATAGCATTCCTCGACCGCCTTGCTCCGCTGGCTTAAACAAACAAACATTTAGGTGAATAAATCTGAAAAGGTCAGTTGGCATAGGAACACCAAATCCCAGAACTCAATGCCAATTGCTTCGCAGAAAGGTATTATGGGACTTAAAGAGATAGTTGGACTGAACCTGTTAGAAAGCAAACAGGACTCAATTTTATAGGCCCTCTGGAAGCATTTGAACTGAGTCCCAGATGGCTTGAGCTGACAAAGCCTCAGACAAGGTTGATCCAGCAGCAATTGCTACACAAAGCTGGTTCAGTACATAGGAGCAAGAAATAAAATGTCCTGTCTTGGGTGTGTTAATGCGTACTGCACCTTTTCTAAATTGTATTGTGGCTTAAGATTTCCACTGTGTACAGAAATGAATGCTGGAATTTCCTAGAAAAATAAAAGTCTGAAAAAGATGACAGCATTCAATAATTAGGAGAGTAATTGAAACGATAAAGTATGAATATTGCTCTTTTACAGTGTAGCTATTACACAGTAAAATATTCGGTGTTAAATCAACTCTAAATGAGTGCATATGGTCCATATTGGACTAACATATACTCTGTATAAGTTGAATTAACACTGGACATCTTACTGTGTGGCATTGAATTGGGGAAGTGCATAATCTAGTTGTTAAGACCTTTTATAGAATTAATACAATTATGCACTTGCAACTGTGATTATGTTGTTTGTATCAAATATTAGCATACAGCCTGGTATCAACATCATCATAATGATTTGATTTTTGATTTGTTCAATTACAATGAAATGCAAAAGTATTGGGACAGTGACACAGTTTTGTATCTGTACTCCAGCACAATGGATTTGAAATAAAACAATGAATATGAGGTTAAAATGCAGAATGGCAGCTTTAATTTGAGGGTATGTACAGTACATTCCACATTGGGTGATTTGCGTAGGCATTACAGCCCTTTTCATTTAATTGTATAAACCACTTGAAGGACATTTTTTAATTTTAGTGAAAGAGGAGCATGTAATGTGTGAGATACACTGACGTATGATACTGTAATTAATTGAGAGAAAAAATGTGTTTCTGCACTCAAAACAGATGTAAAAAGTGCAGTTTAATTGCATGTAAGAAACAAATGGATGGTACGTCATGCTGTAAATTTCATCGGTTCTGTGTTGAATAAATATCCCCTCACAGAATTGCTTTCCACAAATGGAATACATATCGTTCAGTGTCACGGCACAAGGAAACAATACTGAGCATTGCAAACAGGGCAGTTTGGCTGGGCAAACGATTGTGGAAAAAAAGACAACAACACCTGCTTTGGCTTTTACAAATTCAATTAGCTCTCTTTCTCTCTCACTCTCTCTCTCTCTTTCTCTTTCTCTGTCCCTGTTGGCGATCAATGCTTCCTAATTGCTGCAACTTGCAACAGTTGGGTGTACTCTGTATGGGGAGATTTCTTAATTAAAGATGTCTCCCTCTTTCCCAGTTATTGTGGTTGGGCAAGGATCAGCGCACCAGAGGCAACTAAAATATACAGTCGCTTCAAAATTATGCATCTTTTCCTCCTGTTTCCCCACACATAAAAAAAAAATGTGTTCCGCCCTGCCCATTAGAAACAGGCACTTTAAGAAAAGGTGCAACATGTTCCGTGAAAGGAAGTGATTCTAAGCGCAGCAAGTCTCTTACATGCCATTTCACTGGAATGTTATGCATCTTATGTTCAGATGTGTGAGTGTGCATTTCCTTCAAGTGTTCACCATCAAACACTAAGCCATAGTGAAACAAGCTTCACCTCACAAATGAAGTCTGTCACAGTATGCGGAGAGGCAATGGCACTCATCAAGGTCAAACCATAGCACGGCAAGAATATATTTAAATTTAAAAAAAAATATTTCTTCTTTTTCAGAGATCTTCAGGTCTTCAAAAACTTCAATACTGTGCCCGCTGTTCAATCCTTTGTTAAAATCACTTTCATTTTCCACTTCAGTACTTTTCATCAAATTGTATCGAGCCACAGCTATACCAATATGATAAATACAAATGTTTGTGAGTAGGGGGAAAAGAAAACAGCAGTGTGGTATTTGGTTTTAAAGGGCGGGAGATTAACCCCAGGGCAGAGTGTAGGAAGCAGTGCGCGGCAGTGTAGTATAATGGTTAAGGAACTTGCCTTATAACCGAAAGGTTGCAGGTTCGATTCCCAGGTAGGACACTGCCGTTGTGCCCTTGAGCAAGGCACTTAACCTGAATCGCTTCGGTATATATCCAGCTGTATGAATGGATAATATGTTAAAAAAAAATGCTAAAAAGTTGTGTAAGTCGCTCTGGATAAGAGCGTCTGCTAAATGCCTGTAATGTAATGTAATGTAATGAAGCACATGCCTCTGACGCAGTGTGGTGGTCTTCTGGATATGGGAAGTACTCTCAGTGGGAATCTGTGGATGTATGCGTTGTATGTATGTATGTAGGTGTTGAATCTTGGGGGTTGGCAGCGCAGGTCATCTACAGTGAGCAGAATTAAGGGCTTAGTATACTTCAAACAAATTAGAATTTGGCGGATAGGCAAAGGCTGTTTAACTGGTGTCGAATACGGCACTGGGAGGAAATGTCCGTATACTCACTATGACATGAGGTCTAGTCGTTTAATGATGCTCCATGCCAGATGGGGGAGCAACCAATCAAGTGGTCGGAAGAGACGACAGAATCGATGCGATAAACACAGGAAGTTTACCGGAAATGCACAGGTCAAACCGTGACCAATGACGTAACATTGTTGACCAATTGCAGGCGATGGTGTATTGAAGGGGTGGTGAACGAGGCCATGCAAGTTCGGCTGGCCAGCCTGCGCACACCGCAGCGATTGAAGCGAAATGTGATTCTTCGTTTTGGTTTGAAATTTAGCATTTGCGAATCCGCCGAATTCAAGTTCAAGTATACTAATTACTTAAACCAGTGGAAACTTTTGTACTGTATTGTGATACCAGCAACCGACTGTGAGGATTATAAAACAAAAGAGTGTTTCTGCTAGTGTGGAATGAACAAGCTTTCACTGAAAAAAAAAAAAAAGAATGTTCTAGAATTATTACAGGTCATTAGAACCAGTTAGGTAAAGAACATTTTAGTAAATCTATAGTATCTTGACTACAAAAGCCATGTAGAACTTATTTTTTGAATAACATATTTTAGTAATGATATCAGGAATACGCCAATAAGCTAAAAAAAAAGAACTGAATACCGGTCACACTTACCCCAGACAGAAGGATTAGTTAACCTGTTTATTTACCTCAGACAAAAGGATTAGTTAACCTGTTTATTTACCTTGGACAGAAGGATTAGTTAACCTGTTTATTTACCTCAGATAGAAGGATTAGTTAACCTGTTTATTTACCTCAGACAGAAAGATTAGTTAACCTGTTTATTTACCTCAGACAGAAGGATTAGTTAACCTGTTTATAGAGAGATGTTTGAAGTTCACATAAGAGACACATATGTAAATCTACAGCATTTAAAATGTTCACCCTGAAATTAAATATACATTGGTTAATAGATTAATTGATTAACTGATTATTAAATCCATAACCCCATTCTATCAGCTAATCACAGAGCTGGTCAGGTTATGGTGTTGGTGTTCTACCCGATTATACAGGTGCCTAACATGGTAGCCTACCTCACACCACATTGATTGCAGAATAAAAGTCTTGTTTAGAAAGACTTGCATTCTCCAAGCAAACTATGAGAGATTTTATGCTACGCAATCAGCTTGTGTTTTTATTGCAAAATTGTGTTTGTCTCTGAAGCAAGTAGATTAGTGAAAGAATAAAGGGTCTACTAGAGTCTTCTCACAAAGGAATTGATTATTTTTGACAGCTGTCCAAGTCATTCACAGAAAAAAAGCCAGCACTTAACATGCAATTACTGATTTAAAAAGGTGAAAAGGAAAGTCAATCCAATGTCAAAAGGCAAGCTTCCGAGTAGCCTTCCAAGTCTTCAATCAGCTTCAGTGCAACTACTAATTGTGCTTTAGAGGCAACAGGATCAAAATATGAGAGAAGAGATACCCACTATTCAATGACACAGCTGTAAAATATCCACACTTGGCAGAGAGCTCTCTTTTAAAGTCTAATAGAATGCGTGAAATCTTAAAATGAACAATGTTCTTTGAGGAAGCAGGTTTGCATGAAAAAAAACCAAACAAAAAAAACCATCCAGGCACATGGAGATCCCTCCGGTACTGACCAAGCCTCTGCTGTGGTATAAAACCGCTAACAGTCCCATAGCTCATGCAGGGTAGGTATGAGGGTGTACAGACAGACACTTCTCCTGTCCTGCATGTGGCTGCCAGCTCCCCGAGCCTTCAGTCCACTAGAAATAAGGCTCATGTGGTTCCCCTGAAAACACTGTATATCTATGCCAGGGGATGCTGCGCTTTTGAAGGCAAGGGGGTAGAGGGGGAGGATTCAATTTTATTTATTTATTTATATATACTGTATATACATTTTTTTTATTATTATTATAATTTTTTTTTTTGCTGTAGCATGTCCTGCCAGCCCTGTTCAATAGAGGCAATGTAATGGAATCTGTAAATCTGTCTCGGCCGGAGAGGGGCAGCTCCATCCCACTGTCACTCTTTCCCTGCTGCCCTGAGAAACTTACGAGTTCAAAACAACGGCTCTGATGCCCACTTCATCAAACAGCACGCTCACAGTCGGGGGGGGGGGGGGGGACTGCAGAACCAGTGGCCGACGTGTTGACAACCGCAACACCACGTAATGACACAGCAATGCGCACTGCTAATTTGGAGCCGTTTGACACTGACCACCGTTTTTCCTCATCCGCTTACACATTAACTCCCTCGACTAGTCAATTGGCCTAATCGTCCGTCGTTTCGTTCATCATTGACTTTAAACTACCTGTGCATGGCTCTGGTCCTGGCCGAGAACTTGACAGACATTACGTTATTTTTTTCCCTTTAAGAATGTGGCCAGCACCCCCGTAGCTATTTTGCATGGTTTCATGTCCAACTGAACCTAATGAAAGGCCCGCTCCTCGGCAATAGGGATCCGGGGGGAAACGGAGTGCGTAGTGATTGGCTCACACCGGCCAGCGAAGGGACGGGACGGGGCCGTGGACACCTAAAATCGGCGGGACCGCCGAGCGCCATATGCGCTTCGGCAGGGATGCCGCGGCCCGGCCCGTGTCGCCCGGCGCCGCTAATTGATCTGTTTTCGGAGACGGCTGAGCGATGCGGTAACACAGTGTTGTGGGTGAGCGGAGGAGCAGCTGCTGTGTTCAGGTACATTAAAATCCGATTAAACAGGCATCATTAGAGGGCTGTCCTCTGGGCGCTGCTCTCTCCCTGGGTTCACATCTCTCCTCAAACATGCAGCAAGACGCTTCATCAAGAAAACAGCGCCTCTATTTCGGCTGCATAATGCAGAGAGGGATAGTCTTTCGGATTTGGGGCAAATTTCACTAAAAGTATTGAACAGATTCAATATGAGGAGCAAAGGACGTCAGGACAATATGAGGAGAATCATAAACACACGTCCAGATAATTATTGTTAATCATTAACTATATTAAGAATTATGAATATCTACAGTATAAGCAATGTCTTACAGTAGCTATGGGCAAGGGGCTGATGTGAGGAACACATGTTAATGGATGGAAATGAGTTAGTGAGTTGAAATGTAAACGGAAGAACTTGAGCATGGATATTGTGATACTTCACCATCATACATTTTCATATGATTTTTGTTGTGTGTCACAATGTATAATGCTGTGTAGCATTGAACTCTAATTTCATGGAATAGTGCTTTGTTGTTCATGTATAGTGAAACGGAGAGATAGGTTTAACATGAGTGAGATCACATCTACATATGTATGGTTGCATACCAACCTTGATATGTTCTGAAGGTTGATGCTGCCATTTTCATGAAATGTATTTAAAAATGGCATACATAATGTGCTCCCATGAAAAATATATGGATATTATGCAAAGCCTGCGAAGATACCCAATGTAACTGTTCCAGCCAACGTGTCACATGACCACAGACAGGGCAAGTTTCCCAGAATAAGCGTGTCTCCTGGATTTGCATAACATCACACGGGTGCCTCAGAATAAATTTGTCCCAAAAGCAAAAGAGATGACAAGATACAAAAGTATTAAATTTATTCCTAAACAACACTGCTTGCCTCATCAACCAAACCCCCCCCCCCCCCCCCCCCCTCCCACCCCGCCACCACACACAGACAAACACATGCACGCACGCACGCACACACGCACACACGCACATTCCTGCTCCTCTGTATCTTGCAGTTCCCAATAGACTCTTTCACTTAGAATGAGAAGCGCTAAAGATTCATTCGTTATTTAATGGACTGGAACAGTTAAAGCCCTGTTATGGAATATGAAATGTAGAAGGCAATGCTTTGTGGCTCCGCGAAAGGTGTGGACTGTGGAGTGCTACCTGCTGACAAAATTAGTCCCACAATAAATCTTCATGAGACAGTCCGAGACATTGGTCTGCTAAAATATCGCACCCTGGATTAGCCACAGTCAGAGGTGATATCATGGGATATGAGATCTTATCTTTAATCATTCTGTACTGTGTTCAATTGTACAAAACACAATTGTAATCTTTTTTTATTTTTGCTTTTGCTTTCATGGATAATTTGACCTGCTCGATTCGCTTAAAGAGTCACATAAACAAAAGGTACCATACAAAACAAAGGCTATGCTTGCTTGCTTGCACAATGCCGTTGGAAACATATGTTGAGAGAAAACCTCTGGTACCAACACAAAGGGGTCACTTATTGTAATTGTAAATCACATTTTGGTGTGTTTTCTGTGTCAGTGAGCATTTGTGAAATCTCCTTGAGAATAATAACACACTTCAGCAATATGTCACTGAGCCTCACCCCCTGCCCTGGCCACATGTAGACGGCTGTTTAAATCCACAGAGAAAATATCAAACTTTCGGCACGGCGGGGTGAAAAAAAGCCAATTTCCCATCAAATTCAGTATAAAACGCCGCAACCTCTTGTCAGAATCCCTTAAGCCATCTACAGCCAATATAAAATGTGCGATCATTTTTCTAAGGAGGGAGACCAAAGGAATTTGTTTATCAGGCTAATACTATAGGCTGTTATTCAGGGAACATAAGCTGAAAATGTACTTCAGAGAGGCCATAGACCCCAGCTGCGATGAGACAAGGGAAGAAAAAAACAACGACAACAACGACGACAAAAAAGAAACGTTGAAGATTGTACCGGCTTCAAAGGATGATTAGCAGATGGCTGTGACCTGTGGGCAACCTCTGTAACAGGCCAGATTTGTCTTCTGTCAGTGGTTGGAATGCACAGCTATGATCTCCCTCCTATAAAATCCTTCCCTGCTTGTTAGGGATTCTGGGCAAGTACCACCAATTCCCCCTACTTTCCCACCCTCCCACCCCTCAATCCCACCCCACAGAGGGTCCCGGCAGCCCTACGATTGCCCCGGGGGCAGTTGATGGTTTAATTAGCAATTAGACATACGATACTGGGCATCTCCTCTCTCATACAGCACACTGCAGTTTGTAGGCCCCACTCTGACATCGATACGCCAAAAGCAGTGCTTTTAAAAATTGTATTTTTCTCTCTTATTTTTGGCCTTGTTTTTCCACAGTGGTGTGTCTTTTTGGATTTCAGAGAGCTTCTGTGTCTGCCAGTACACGCTACGTTTGTCTATTGGAATGAATCGGAAAACTGCTGGGGGATTTGGAAGTCGTTGGCTAAACCTCCAGCCTATCAATGGCCCCATCGAGAAAGTCTTCTGACAAGTCAACTCCCAACTCGGAGAGAGGGAACTATTTGTCTTGCACATAATCTCTTCCCTTAAATTGCACCAACAACTGGGAGGGCAAAAACAGCAAAACAAAAACCTGAATTATCTTGCGGTTAGTTCAGCTGGAAGACAAATGATTTCCTCCTGGCTAAACACTTCCTGAAAAAAAGCACATCTGGACTTAATGATTCCTTAACCTACCACTGAGCATTAAATGGCAAAAGCGCTCGCCACTATATTTAGATGTTCTTCTCCGATCTGACACCAATGCAGCGTGCAATAGGCTCACAGACAATATTTTCATATTGATGACAGGCACACAATTGACTGTCTCCAACAGATTGTCCTTTTAAACATGTGCTGATATCTCCCTTTCTTTAGTAGAACCCCTGCCTGGAGCCGAATGACTCACTGAAACAATGTAATCACGTCTTGCAGGCTCCGTGAGGTTACTATGGGAACTATAAAGTCACTATAAAGTCCATCTTATATTGTAAAAACAAATTGTGGGGCAGTGGCCACATCTTAAAGTGTTTTGAGGAGAAAAAAAAAGTATTTAGGGTAAATTAAATTTAGATTTCCTGCATGTAGTGTATGAAGTGCTTTCTTTGGTCATGCAGGCCTGGACTTAAGTCTTTGATGCAGAGCAGAGCCCGACTGCATGAGGCGTAATTGCAGATCACTGGGTGTATGGATGCACAAGGGTAATCACCTGGACACTACTGCCCACTGATCTTCGAGCCATGGATACCGATGTCGACTTTCTCACTGTGGCGTTAGAGGTGGACCAGATGGCCAGTGTGCTCCAAAGGCTATATTTGAAGACAGGCTTCTTAGGAAAAGCTGGGGACATGTTGGACGTCGGGGCGCACGGGGCACCGGTGCGGCATGTAAAGTAATCTAATCGTTTCTAGCGACAGCTGAGGGCACTTAGCTCAAGTTACAGCGGGCCCGTGTCTGTTGAAGCCAGTCTGGTGGATGATGGATCAAATGTAACTTGGCCGCCTCGATTCATGTACAATACTTCAGCGGAGTCTGCCGACCGTAACCTGGACATAAGCTTCAGTAATCTGTGCAGGGGTTGAATGTCGGATCAGATAACACTGTGGGCAGTCTTGAGGTTTTCATTGTTCTGGTGTTCGGGGGGGTCATCGGTGCCGCGGATCTCCCGCACTTGACACAGATGAATGAAAGCCAAACTGCCGCAGGAGCCCACGAGGCCTGAATTTCCAAATCAAAAGTTACTATCTTTGATCTCTCGCTACCCTCCTGTCATAAAACAAATGTTATTTGCTTTTAAAAAAAAAAGTTGTCAGACTCAATTCCTCGAGATGGAAATATAGAGCTGGTATTTCATGACTTGCTGCTTCTCTAGGAACCATGGGGGGGGGGGTAATGTGCATAGACAACCGCGAGCTGAAAAAACTTTCGCGACAGAAAGCCAAGTGAGTTTAGTCAGACACGTCTATGGTTGGGTACACTGTCCATGAAAAAGGATGAGTGCACTTAAACATACGTAGATAGTCTTCATATTAATAACTCAAAATTGTGTCCATGGACTCGGAACAACAACATACAATTAAAGGAATAGATACATTCTAAAGCCATCTTATGTGCATAATTCAAAAGGTGATGCCCTTTTCATATTAAACCGTGATGCTTAGCAGTCATTTCCCTTTGATGCAACAGGAAAAACCACATGGGACTTCCTTCCTTAATTCACACTTGCTTATGTAGGAACATGAGTGAAAAATAATTTGATTTGCTCATCTGTTGTTTTGCCCGTAGTGATTATGGCTTTATTATGAATGAAAGGAAATATTACACAATGTCTGAATTTGGCTATTTGGACAGATTTGCAGTTGCCTTCTATTTAACAGAGTTAACTAATTATCTTGCATTTGATGTTCAAGGCTCAAAGAGCACTAATGACTACATCACAAAACACTTCAGGCGGAAAAACAAGCCATCTGTGATTGCAAGAATTGGGATTTCAGGAAGGCAAGATTCTACTGACCCATGCCGTGACTTCCTGTGCTTTCAAAATTTCAAAAATAAAGTATCTCTCTCTCTCTCTAATGCAGTCTGTAAGTATGAAGACAGGGACACCATTTTTGTTGTATTGGCTCTGCACTCCAGCACATTGGTTTTGAAATTAATCAATTACGATGATATTAAAGGGCAGACTGTCAGCTTTAATTTAAGGGTAGGTACATCCATATCCAGCGATCCACCTAGGAATTACAGCCCTTTTGACACATAGTCCCCCACCCCACCCCCATTTTAGGGGACCAAAAATAATTGGACAAATGAACATAATCTTAAATAAAGTTGTCATATTTTTGTACTCGGTTACATTTAATGATTGAAGTCTGCGACCCATAGATATCATCAGATGCTGGGTATCTTCCCTGGCAATGCTCTGCCAGGCCTGTATTGCAGCCCTCTTCATTTCCTGTTTGTTTCGGGAGATATTTGCCTTCAGTCTCATCTTCAGTAAGTGAAACGAATGTTCGACTGGATTCAGGTCGGGTGATTGACTTAGCCAGTTAAGAACATTCCACTTTTTGGCCCTGAAAAACTCCTTGGTTGCTTTAGCGGTGTGTTCAGGGTCACTGTCCAGCTGCAAGGTGAAGCGCCATCAAATGAGTTTTCAGGTATTTGCTTGGATCAGAGCACATGTTTCTGTACACATCATAATTCATCGTGCTGGTGGCATCAGCAGTCACATCATCAATAAAGACAATTGAGCCAGTTCCAGTGGCAGCCATACTTGCCCAAGCCATAACAATACCTCCACGTGTTTCAAAGATGAGAGGGGTGGGGGTGGGGGTGGGGTGCATTGGACCATGAGCAATTCCGTTCTTTCTCCACACTTTTGTCTTTCCATCATGTTAGTAATACTCCTGTCATCTGTCCATAAGATGCTGTTCCAGAAGTCTACAGTTTTAATGTACTTTTTTAGCAAACTCTAACCTGGCTGTTCTGTTCTTTAGGCTTACCAGTGGTGTACATCTTGCAGTGAAACCTCTGAGGTACTGCTAGTGTAGGCTTCTGTTTATTTTAGTCTGACACATTTTTGCATACATCCTGGAGAGTGCTCTTGATCTGTTCGACAGTTGAAAAGGGGTTTTTCACAATTCACAATTGAAAGTATTCTTTGCTCATCCACAGTCGATTTCCATGGTCTACCAGGTTGTTTGCTACTGCTGAGCTCGCTAGTGCATTCTTGCTTCTTAAAAATTTATGAAACAGTTGATTTTGACGTGTCAGATGTTTTGGCTACGTCTCTGATTGATTTATTCAGATTTTTCCACCCCAAGACGGCCTGTTTTACTGGCATTGACACATCTTTGGCCGTCATGTTCAGAGACAACAGCAAACTCCAAATGCAAATTCCACACCAAGAATCAACTCTAGACTTTTGTTAGCTTTCCTGTGCATGAACTAATGATGCAACAACACACAGCAGGCCAAGAAACAGCTGAGCAGCTAATTGTCCAAATGGGGGGGGACTAGGCTAAGTATAAAAAGGGCTGCAATTCCTACATGGTTCACCCGATATGGATGCAAATACCCGCAACTTAATGCCAACAGTGTGCACTTTAAAGGTGTAATATGGAAGCCTCCTCCTCCGTCCTCAACGCCACCCACTCACCTCCATTGTGAAAAAGAAACACCCTTGAGTGCAGTAAGCAAAATGTCAAGCGAACAGGTGAGGCCATCAGAAATATAGTGAAAATAATATGTTTAGCAACATGCATTGTTCCAATTGGATGGTAACAGTAATTGGACAGTGTTATAATGATCTTTACACTATAAGTGCACCTCATAGGAACATTGTTACTGTAACAGTAGTTACTCCCGAGTGCAGTTGCAGCAATATTGTGGTGTTTTTCCTTGTTCAGTATTTAGCTATTCTGAAAATTCACTTAGAACTGGGATGTAAAGACAGAATAGTGTGTGAAATAACAATGACATTAGCAGGTCATATCTGATCTATCATGGCTAGCTAATGTCCTTGTACAGTGAAAAGTTGTTTATACTGTATATGTTACCGCCAAATCTCTTTAAGACATACAATGCACAGTGAGTAATTTATCATTAATACCTATCTGTATTAACTCATCAAAACATTGCCTTCTTAAAAGCATTTTCGGTTTTACCAACAGGTGGGTTTTCACCTGTGATAATCTGGCGATCACAAGTTTATTGCTATTAGAGTCTTAAAGTGATGTCATGTGATGTTTTTTGTAAATGAGAGTCCTGATCATTGTGTTTCATGGATAGCAGGGCATAACATTAGAATGAAAGGGTCAATTCACAATTTAGATATGTATAGTCAGACACGTGTCTGTGTGCGTGCGCGTGCGTGTGCGTGTGTGTGTGATATGTTCCTCACAGAATATGTTTCTGCTCCATTTCAGCAAAAACAAACAAGCAAAAAAAGTTAAACTGAAAATCATGCAATATATTTAAGAAGCTAAAAAAAGATCTAATTTCTGTCTCCTGTCGTTATTTTTATGTTTTAACAGAACTGTAACATGCTGGTCAAAAAGGATCTCCCATTGCAAATTTTTTACCAAGGATAACTATGTGACAACACACACTTTTATCTCTTTCCATGCCCCCAAAAGCTGCTCATTCTGAGACGCCTTTTATTATGTTTCACAGTCCAAAAAGGGTGGTGTCAATTTAGCAGATGCTCTTGCCCGGAGCGCATTTCTTTACGCGTACAATCTATTTATACGGCTGGATATTTACTGCTGCAATTCAGGTTAAGTACCGTGCTCAAGGGTATAACAATAACAGCATCACACTTGGGTTTCAAGCCCACAATCTTTGAACTGCAAGACCAATTCCCTAACCATTATGCCACACTGCATCATCTCATTATCGCTTGATCACATTCCAGAAAGCCAGGTTGCAACCAGCACATGGCGCTCAGTGATGCTCATCTTCATCAGTAACGTTTTGTTTTTTTTTCCTAGGGAGAGGTACGTCTCATTTTTGTTCAAAAGAGCAACTCTCAGAGTACAGTAGCTCAACATATTATAAGTTCGATGAAACCTCACTCTCCCATCCCAACTGTTCAAAAGTCATGGATAGGCAGGAAACAGCTGTATAAAACGATAAATTAATTGAGGGATATGCACAGGTTGCCGACAGGAAACAGGCAGCTGCCATGCCAGAACTACATAGTTTCCACCATATTTAGGCATCTAGCTCTCAATGTCCATCCTTCCGTGCTGGCTATGGACAGTGCAGGGGCTTTCGCCACCCAAGATTATGTGTAATGACCTCATCAACAACAAGGCCTGTCTCGTCGGTCTGTCTCTTTAGCTAGGTGGGGGGGGGGGGGGGGGGTGGCGGGGGATCGCGATTTGCCAAAAAAAACAGACGATCGCTCATGACGATTATTATTCCTCAGATGTTATTTGCGTCTTTTCCCTTCCTTTCCCCAACTAACCGGCCTGGACTTAACCGTCCACGTGTCAGAAGCATTATCATTAGGAGTCCTGAGGCACTCTATCGAGTTTCGCCCTGTGCTGTTCTTTCCAACTCCCTCTGGAGAGTCCTGTCAGAAAGCACTTATCACACCCCCACCCCACCTCCTCCCCGACCCGTCCGAGGTCAGCAGCTTCACATCTGGTTCAAAAGTGTCAACTTCCTCCTCCTCCTTTCGCGAGCCAAGGATAGATTCTCCCATGTAGTCCCCCGGGGCCAAAATAAACACGGCGGAGGATTTATTCAGGACGATGCCCGCGTCTCCAAAGCTTTCCTTGAAGCCCACCCCGTTGCGCGCGGGCCGTTTTGACAGGGCCGCGTCGTAATTACAATCAGAATGCGAATAAGCCCTTCGGCGCGTACCTCTGAGGGTTTAGACTCCATTAACCTTTGGCTGCCTCCCCGCTGAAATACGCGCGGTGATTTACCCATTATCTCAAGGTGTCTGTGTGTGTGTAGATTTCTGTTTCGCGCCAGCGTCGGTGCACGCCATTGGATATCCGTGCTTAGTCAATCAGGGAATTGTCACGAAGACGCTGGGAGCTGCTAGGCCATGCATCAGTCTTCTTGTGACAGGTCAGACATCAGTTAACACAATAATCCATAATCAACTCAAACAGAACACAGTCATACATGCTGAAAGAAAGACAGAAAGACCTGTTGTTGGAACTTCTGGAACTGTGTAATCTGTTGTGCTGCATTGGCCTCCTTGACAAAATTACAAGGCCAAGGGCTTGAGAGTGAGAAGAGCATGACTTAATTACATGGTGGGTGACAGCTAGGCTGAATTCAAGTTGCCTTGAACAATATCTTACTCTTTTTTTCCCGTGGATTTCAGATTCCAGGAAATAAGGACGGTGTGACTGTGAAAATGTAATTTTATTCTTGAAACAAATTTAAAACCTCAGCTTCGCGAAGAGTATAGAAACACTGTTCCAGGAGGCAATGGTAGACATGAACAGTCTTTGCCTGTGATCTCCTAGAGCTCAATAGTGAAAGTAATGGATTTCAATACTCATACGCAGCAAGGCACTCAACCACTGACATTCAATTAATTTAATTTTTTGTTTAAATTACAGTATAGGTAAACTCGTCATTCATGGTCCCCACCAATGGCATAGCTGCAAAAGGCATCATTTTTAAAATGATAAGCCCTCTCAAAGGGGCCGAAAAATACCCTGCCCTTCTCCTCAGTAAAATTTTACCTATTATTTTGCGAACACAACAAACTGGTCAGAGAAACACCAGACCTCGATATTCCCTGAAGTGACTCTGTCTGACTGAATGTAGCAGCCCGTACACAAATAATGGATTGCTCTGCTCTTTGGCAAGTACTGTAACCCCTGCCTATACAATACAAACACAAAATTGAATTTTTACTTAATCCACTGAATTCGATACTTGGGAATGATTTGCCCTGTTCTGTAGCTGCGTATACAAACCCGATGCAGCACAATTCATTTGGCTGAGCTAGAATAATGTCATAATTATTTTGATTACATTATTTTGATATTACTATTAATGTAATTACTACGTTGCAACCAGTAGTATTTCTGTATGATGATGTTTTTTATTTTACTTTTAATTCAATTTTAAGATGACGATGCCAGAGCTACTGATGATAATGTTAACATGATCATAATCATGATGATGATGATGGTGATGAAGAAAAGTATTCTTTCAATTGCAACTACAACAGCTATAAGGATTGACAGCGATGTCCTAAATTAAACAGATTTTCAACAGATTTAACTTGTAATTGTGGTCTTACTAGGTCTTGTCCCTCATAGTTTAATATACTCTTGATAAGTACTTAAATTAGCCTGTATGTTTTGAGCGTGTTTTGAATCAACCTGTCGCAGACGACCGCAATTCATGTTAATGCAATTTCCTTGTGTGCCAATTACAAGTTAGTTTTTCGCAGATGGTGTTCAGACTTGACAGCGACAACGCCATTGTGTTCTGCTTTTAACTATACTAATTGCTACTTGTGATATTTTTCTGGTAAATTTGTCATCCACTTTTAACAAGTGAGCTTGCTTCATTAAAATTACAATTATTGTCTCAATTTCTAGATGGGCCATTTGAGCATGCCAGTTTTTAATGAAGTCCATTTCCCAGCACTTGGCAATGACCTAATAGCATTGAAATAATATCCACCTCAGACTACTTGGATTATGCACGTTTCTGGCTACCCATAATATTAACATTCCCACATAATTTATGTAAATATTTTATAGCCAACATTGGTTGGTACATTGGTCTGTAAAAGGTAAAAGAAGCAGCATTTAATAGTTGTAACAAGTATTTGTTTTTTATTATTTATTCTTTAAAATTTTAACTATTGTGAACTTACGAAGCTTGCATAAAGAATAATGCACACGTTTTCCAACCGGAGTTATATAAAGCCAATGTCAATGGAGAATTTATTTTGGTCTCATAAAATATGATAGGCTCTTTATAAAAGAACATTTAGGTCTATATGCTGCAATTATGCAAAAGCCCCCTTGTCAAAACAGTTCCTTGATTATGTTCAATTAACTTGAATGAATATGTCTGCACATGGGTTTATAGAGCTGTTAACTGGCCAATGCTCCGCTCACATTTCAAGATGCTCGCTCCTGTAGCGCACTGGCTAATGTATTGTAATCGCTTCACTTTGACCAGACTTATGTTTTCAATTTTGGAGAAAAAAAAAAGGTGATCACAGCATGCAGTCAACGTGACTGTTGTAGCTTTGTTGCAGTAGCTTGACTGAGCTAGGATGCAGGCGTTGGGATTTTCACCAGTCGTGGGCTCTCAGCACACATCTCTGTCATTCTGTGAGTCTGTCATTCCATTTTGCATTTCAGCGTCACCTAGTGCATCCCTTCAAATTACATGCATTTCAATGACATGCACCTACATTTTTTGAGATTTGCCAGATTGTGTAATTTACCGGATTCTGTGTAAATGAGTGAATCAGTGATTTCTGTCTGCATACTCCACATTGCGGAAAACCATATAGGGCTCTTTCTTTCAGTGGTAGGGACCTCCACTGTCGATGTGTAACCATGAAAACCTACTACTATAGAAGTTGATGAGATCATGTAACCCACATATAGTCTGTTGTGATGTACATTTAAACAATCACAACACCAAATCTTTTTAAGCATATTTCCTTACCTAGCACTCTAGCCAAAAATTACAGATGGGGTGTGTTAGAGGTACAGATGGTTATTACCGAACTGGCTTTTTATTGGAGTTGGATGATGCTTTTGTCTGTGTGTATTTGAAGCTACATGCAATTTTCTGACAGGCCAAATGTTCACTTTTGTGGCATAACATGGTTTTAGAACCACTGGACTATTTTGCTATTAACGGTGTGGGCTTGCGCCACTGTATCCCAGGCCGATTAACGGTGTGGGCTTGCGCCACTGTATCCCAGGCCGATTAACGGTGTGGGCTTGCGCCACTGTATCCCAGGCCGATTAACGGTGTGGGCTTGCGCCACTGTATCCCAGGCCGATTAACGGTGTGGGCTTGCGCCACTGTATCCCAGGCCGATTAACGGTGTGGGCTTGCGCCACTGTATCCCAGGCCGATTAACGGTGTGGGCTTGCGCCACTGTATCCCAGGCCGATTAACGGTGTGGGCTTGCGCCACTGTATCCCAGGCCGATTAACGGTGTGGGCTTGCGCCACTGTATCCCAGGCCGATTAACGGTGTGGGCTTGCTCCACTGTATCCCAGGCCGATTAACGGTGTGGGCTTGCGCCACTGTATCCCAGGCCGATTAACGGTGTGGGCTTGCGCCACTGTATCCCAGGCCGATTAACGGTGTGGGCTTGCGCCACTGTATCAGGCCGATTAACGGTGTGGGCTTGCGCCACTGTATCAGGCCGATTAACGGTGTGGGCTTGCGCCACTGTATCCCAGGCCGATTAACGGTGTGGGCTTGCGCCACTGTATCCCTTGACCATTAAGAAAAAAAGCTTTTATGAGCTTAAATTTATTCATAGCTCTGTTCTCAAGGGCCTCTTTTGACAGGAAAACCTTTTTACATGTTATCTGTGGGTGTTAGAAAACTGGGCATTACCTCCCTATGATGTTCAAAGGGTCTGACTGCGTTATAGTGAGATCACACCTTCAAAGCGTGATGTTTTTTTTTTTGTTTTTTTTTTCCTGTCCACCCTTTTTCTTACGGCAGACAATCCACAGCCCGGGAAATAAAACCGCAAGAGAAGCAGTATTCCTCCCACAAGGGCAAGGCATTTGTATCCTTGCTTATTCACAAATGGAGGCTCTAATCAGATTATTTATTAGCGCTGTCTCCAGCGAAATATAGGCCGCATGTCACAGCACAGCCAGGAAGACTCAGCACACGCGCGAGTCAATTGTTTTTATAATTAATTCCAGTTTAATATATTTCTCTTCAGGCCCACACAGCACAGTAAATGAAAGAAGATTAATGCTACCAGTGCATATTCAGTGAAATTATTGACTCCAAGAGTGGCAGATAGTTTGGAGGCAGGCAGAAGAGGGGGGTGGCGGTGGGCTGGGCTTGCCATTTTGAGCTGGCTTGCGAGTCAAGCAGGCCCCAAGACGAGTCAAAAGTTCTGTCGCCTTTACGACGAGTTGCCATGGAGATCACTTCATACTGAATAGGTGTTTTTCTTATTACAGTCACCAGAAACTTAACTGCATTGCTATAGTAGGGAGGAAAATGCTCTGTTCCCTATAGAATTTATAGATTTACTTGCCGCATTCTGCAATTCTCTATGGGGAGGCTTGCGACGCTTGCTGTATTTTTCCAGTATTACAACATAACAATGTAATAACTCATGGTGGGGGGGAAAGTGGGGGGGGGAATATCACCAAGAAATAACATGGGAAAAAAAAAGCCGCCGTTTACGCACCATGTCTTTAAGCTATGTTTGTGAAGAGGCTGAAAAATCTCCCCGTACACAGGGCAGCTTTCCGCATGGGTCGATTACGGCTGATTCATCAAAATCCCCAACAATTACAGTTTAAATGTGATAACCATCTCATAGAGGTGACAGGGTATAGCCTTTTATTCTTTATTAATTACATTATTAAGTGAGTAATGTCAAGGGCTGGGGGAACCTCGCTGAACTGCTGCTCGGCGAAGAGGTGATCACGGCCCGGCTCTTGAAGCAGAATATTAAGACGGCAATTAATCCGCAGCCGCATATAGTAACATCCCCGGGGAATCGCTGTCAAAACACATTACTGTCACTTTTATACAGTCTTCATATTCACACATTTCAGCCATTATCACGCTCACATTAATCTCCACGCTCTCTGCGGTACACGTTTTCAAACGTTAACAGTTTGGGAATGAGGCAGGACTGCGTTGCTTTGATTAACAGCACCCAGCGTTTCGTAACTCTGTGGAGCAGTGTGGCAGGGCTCTCGCATTCCTTGTAATTCTATGGATAACCAGTACATAGACACACTTAGTGGGAAAGAGGGAGAGAGAGAGAGACAGAGAGAGAGATATGCTCAATGCTCAGTTGAAATGGCATCAAACAAGAGATGTCAATATGTCAAATCCCAATACAAAGCATGGGTATGAATCTTTAATGCAACCTTGAGCGATATCAAAGTCAGAGCATTCCATCCCCATTTGTTTTTTTAAAAGGTGGGGGAGTATGGAAGATCTATCTATCTATCTATCTATCTACCTCCCTCACACACACTCATACACAATGCACAGTCAACTTTGCAGCACGTCATAATTTAATTTGTATTAGAAAATAATAAAATGCTGTTTTGGGAATGGCTACATTTTTCAAAGTGTTTTTAACATTTCAATCTGTGTTGGGCATTGTTGCGGCAAAGGGAAATTATTTTTAAAATTCTAAGCATTCCATGTAAGAGTATTTATTATATAATGTACTGGATATTTAATCTTAGGTAGAATTTACAGAAAATGTAATTCTTAGAACACAAAGCTCTTCATGTACCCTATCAAAAAGCTATTTAATGACTTTTTAATGAGGCCATTTGTTTAATTAAAATTATCCACAAATTCAGCAAGTTTTTTGCTTGCCCCAGAGAAATTAATGGACAACTCAAAACATCCTACAGAATAAAGTCATTCATAAACATTTTTGTTTGAAGGACTGAAATGAATTCATACAGCTGATCACAAGCATTCCAGAAGCTTCTGAAATTGGCTGAATGCTTGTCCTTCTGAAAATGGCAGTTATTCCATAGCGTGATTGCAGAATAATTTTTCACCATAGTAATCGCTCGCTGCCTTTCAGTTGGAAATTATGTTGATGATACTTCTACGCCTCTAAACAAAACAGCTGTGCTATGCTTTGATTGTTCATTTTGAGTAATACAATTTATGCAAATAATATAGATGTTATACTTCAACAACATTATTGTTAAGGCGGCTCTGACATTATTCACAAGGAGAAAACAGTCTAATAATTTTAAAAAGGTTTTTATATACAGTATGACAGGACGGTTTCAATGTTTGGGTTAGGTGCTCTGAGGTCAGACCAAGCCAAAGTTGACATTATTCCTGAGCATGGTAGGTGGGTGGTGGGGGGGGGGGGGGGGGGGGGGGGGGTATATATGCATCTGTTTTAAAGGTTTTCCCACCTCCATCAAAAGCTTCTGGACACTCGCTTGGCATTCTCAGGCACACGTTCCCCAGTTTCAGATACCTGCTCTGTAGTGCACTCATAGCGCTCTGGGGGTATATATGCATCTGTTTTAAAGGTTTTCCCACCTCCATCAAAAGCTTCTGGACACTCGCTTGGCATTCTCAGGCACACGTTCCCCAGTTTCAGATACCTGCTCTGTAGTGCACTCATAGCGCTCTGGGGCATCATAGAACTGCCATATGTCATAGCACTTCCCTGTGTCATAGCAGTTTGGGGTGTCATAGCACTGCCCTGTGTCATAGCAGTGTGGGGTGTCATAGCACTGCCATATGTCATACCACTGCCCTGTGTCATAGCAGTGTGGGGTGTCATAGCACTGCCATGTGTCATAACCCTGCTGTGTGTCATAGCACTGCCCTGTGTCATAGCAGTTTGGGGTGTCATAGCACTGCCCTGTGTCATAGCAGTGTGGGGTGTCATAGCACTGCCATATGTCATGGCAGTGTGGGGTGTCATAGCACTGCCCTGTGTCATAGCACTGTGGTGTGTCATAGCACAGTGGTGCGCCATGTAAATGCATGGTGTCCACCACTTTTAATAGATTGTTCCAAAAAAACATGGCAGCTCTTGTGTAGTGATTGGGGAATTGCATGTTTGTTTGATTTTTGTTTTTCTACTAGAAGGCTGGGGGTTCGAATTCAAGGTCAGTTCAAGCTGCAGAAAGACCTCCATCGACATAAACGGGTAATGATGTAAGCCATGAAAGGATAACGGCAATTGCAATACAAATAAACACTAGAAAGAATTGCACATGTAAAGTCCCAAGGTGAACCTCTTACAGAATTTAACTGAAACTTTGGCATTTAAACAATGATGTTCAAATCGTTTGACCTCGACTGCAGTTATCACCACAAAGTGCTCTGCAGATAAAATTTTGAACCTGAGTGATAATCTGCTGTTCACTATTTGTTCTTAGACTCCCAAACTGACATAATGTGATGCTTTGTGAGTGAGTGAGAGTCCTGATCCCTGTGTTGTGTGTGTGTGTGTGTGTGTGTGTATGTGTGTGCACTCAGGAAAAAAAGGTACAAAAAATACCTACAAAGGTACAAACTTTAGTCACTGGGGTGGTACCATATAGGTGAATGGAATTGTGCCTCTAGCCAGTAGTACATAATTAACATCGCAGTGATAACCCGGGCGTGCAGGTTCTTCCTGTACAACATAAGGAGAATCCGTCCCTTCCTCACCACCCACTCAACCCAGCTCCTGGTCTAAGCGATGGTGCTGTCCCGCCTGGACTATTGCAACTCTCTCCTGGCTGGCCTGCCAGCATCGGCCATTAGATCCCTTCAGCTTATCCAGAACGCAGCAGCGCGCCTGGTCTTCAACCTCCCCCGACACTCCCATGGCACCCCCCTGCTCATTGACCTCCACTGGCTACCTGTGATGGCTCGCATCAAATTCAAAACATTGGTGCTCGCCTTCCAGGCAGTCCGAGGATCAGCCCCTCCATACCTCCAAAAGCTCATCAGACCCTACACACCTGCCAGATCCCTGTGTTCCACCTCCTCAGGACGACTGGTACCCCCCACCCCCCCCCCCACTTCATACTAGCACCCGGTCTCGATGTCTGTCTGTCCTGGCCCCACGGTGGTGGAATGAGCTCCCCGTGGAGGTCAGAACAACAGAAAGTCTGACCACCTTCAAGCGCAGATTGAAGACTCACCTCTTCAAGCTGCACCTCTCTCCACCCCTCCCTACCTCCTTGTGACCTCCCTTGATTGTGTTTTATGATTCCTTGTTTAAGTGGTTCAAGCTTCTAGTTTAATACTTGTAAGGTTACTTATTGGCTTACTGTTGTACACGCCAATCATCGATATCGTGTGGTTACCCCCCCCAAAAAAAAAAAAAAAAATCATACTGACTACGCCTGGTACTTGAACTCGTATTTACCTTTTAGGGTCGTTTTAACGCACTTGTTCCTAGTTCAAAAATGCACTGATGTACGTCGCTCTGGATAAGAGCATCTGCCAGATGACTATAATGTAATGTAATGTAATAATTCATTTGTACCTTTTTGCTTGAAACGGTACTTATTAGTACCCAAATAGAACATTATTGTTCTTTCAGGGCACATTTGGGAAATTTGTTCCTTAAAGAAGAAAAATGTACCTCCACTGTACCTTTATTTCTGAGAGAAAGTGTGTGTGTGTGCGTGTTACTGACTACATGTTCATAATAAATCTATATCAATATTCCTTTAAACTGTCCCCTTGCGGAAGTACATCAGAAGATGAGAATAGGCTAATACACACTGTAATGTGCATGCTCTACTGTGCACTTCCAGTTCCCAAGCTCCCATCCTACCTTTTTGTGTTTTTTGTGAAAGAAACGTTGCTGGTTTGACACTGGGGGGTAAAATGAATGTGAAAAGGCCCGTGCGAAACTGCCAGAGAACTTTGACAAAGTCAGCCGAGCGAGGTCTTTGAAGATCTCCGCAAGTTCTTCCACCATCATCCCTTTTATCTGAATTGAATACTGGGCCGGGGAAAGTGCCGCAGTCCTGAAGCAGATTAACCAAAAAGACCCTCGTGGGAGTGGCTAAACTGTCGAGGTTATACTTCATATCGCTGCAACGGCAGTTGGGGCGGCCATTTTGGATCAGGCAGTTATATGTACACGGGAGGAAATGACTGACATATGGCAAAGCCTGGGCCTTCTCATACGCTGAGCCATGCCAAGTTCTGAAATAAATAATCTGTGCTTGGCTGTAGGCCGTTTTGTACTCGCCACGTTTGATGAGGACTATTTGAAAAGCTCGGTCGTTTGCCGCCACGGCTGGCATGTGCCAACACACACACACTTTTTTCCCTCCACATCTTATAAAGGAGGAAGCTAATCTGACAACACTGGACAAGCCCTTGAATATTCATGAATTGTTTTCTTCAAAAGTTTATAACCCCTTTTATTTGCTACTACCGCTTACAGTGCACCATCCCATCCTAGCAAAGCATTTTATAACCAGCTGCTCTTTAAACTTTATTGACTTGACTTGCACTTTTGATGTTTGCTCATCTTCCAGGGTGCCCCTTTGTAGATGTATACTGCCTCTATACAGTCACTAGGCACAGTACATCCACACAACATCCAGGCATGTGCACAGTGTTTAAAAATCTGTTTTATTCATTTCAAATTAGCTGAAATTCAATCAAAAAAATTTGATGAAACTGAATCAAAATTATTCTGAAATGGAATGTAGTGCAAAATACTTAAATGAAATGTAGAGATCAAAATAGATGTTGCAATACTTCAAGAATATACCTATGAATTTGCATTTTCATATATTAGTAAATATTTTACAATACATTGCCGTGACATCATTATATTTTCTAAAAAGTACATATAGTTAGACTATATTTCAGTACATTCCATCATCGTTGAGTTGAGCACAGACCTCATAGAGCTGTATACACTCTATTTTGGTGGGGAAATTACAGAATCAGATCCACAAAGTACAAACACAAGACATAAAAAAAAAATCTGAAAAATCATGAAAAACGACTGAATGAAATGTGTAAGAACTTGAGTTTTACCTGACTTTTTATCTGCCTTTCAATTCTCCAGCATCAAGGGATTGATACAGGACTTCTGAAACCAATCAACAATTTTAATTTGAATCAATTTCACCTTTGCCCAGCACTACAACAGCTTATTAAATTCATGAACAAATCATGGTCCTCAATCAAGACTTTGATGAGTTGATTCAGGTGTTTTATTGCTGGGCTAGAACACAAATCTGTTCTTAAACATGGTCACCGCTCATTTAGATATTTGCACCCTTGAGCCAATAAGCTCTTATAATTTGCCTTAAGTGTATGAATAGTTTCATTACTTTGACTTCTTACCACTAACTACTGCGATTAGACTGCTTCCAGGGACGCATTGAGCATAAGGACTCAAGTACAGTTTGTTTCCCAGGTCAGGTTCAGGAAAAAAAAAAAAACTTGTGGCCTTCAATATGAAATGTACATAAAGTTAAATGCAAACGTATTGGGACAGTTGTGTCGAATTGGTTGTTCTCCCTCTGTACTAACCAAATGTATGTTTCAAATCGATGTAGACATTCAGAATTTTGCCTCGTAGTCATTATTATGAATTGAAATACAAATATGATTGGCAGAGAGGAAAAATAACTAATTTACCATGACTATCCCAATGCGTTTGCATTCAAGGGTGCACTATGCAGGATTTTTACCTTGAAAATATTGTAAAAAAACATGCTCGGTTATATTCATGATGCAATGGCAATCTCTCTGTTTGCGCACATTCGCAAATCCGTGCTCCTCTGCCTGTATTTATTATTCTAAGATGTTTCTGGGTGTGATGCTGTTTTCTGTAGGGATGCACTGATCTGACTTTTTCAGTCCCGATACCGATACCGATACCTGGGCTTTGGGTATCGGCCGATACCGAGTACCGAGCCGATACCATTATTAAATTAATAAACTGTATGCCTCACTGTGTGGAAGAGACTGGGATCATTCTTTTGTGCAAGGCAACATCAGGCTTGACTTAAACATTACTTTCCTAACTTTGTAAAACAAAATGTAACAAATTAACACATACATATAAATGTACTGAATTATTATTTATTATTAAAATAATAAATAATCGTGCACCAGCAACTTGAACATTCAAAATAAACAGGAATCAAAATTCTTTGTAAACGTTTAGTGCAAATAGGAATTTAAAATTCCAATATAAAATAATGTAGCAGCTGAAACTGAGAAATATAGAAGGTAAATCACAATTCACAAGTCGAGTAAACAAGTAACTTGGTAAAACATTAAAAATAAACAGGAATCAAACTTCTTTGTAAACGTTTAGTGCAAATAGGAATTTAAAATCCAATATAAAATATTATAGCAGCTGAAACTAAGAAAAATTAAATCACAATTCACTAATAAACAAGTAACTTGGTAAAAACAAAATATTCAAGTGGAGAATTCAGTGGAGAATGTTTAAAATGTCTCACAATCTGTCTACCGCTTGCAACGGCATCACTCACACTCACACGTTGTGACAGTAGTCCCTCGTTGATTACAAGCTGCATTGTATGTGCAACGCAGCCTAAGCTGCGCACTCCCATGTTGTCCCATGTTGTTCATGTTGCTAGCATTTCCCTCAAAATGATGTGCACTTTGGTCAACGGGATATGCCACTGTTTTTTGCTTGTACCATCGCACTGTGAGGCGTACAACTCGTGTCCAACCAGTGTACAGTTAAACTTAAACGCGACATGGGGCACACGTCGGAGCTCCAGATACCTGTGATGAAGATCATCGCTTTTATATCTTTTAACTCTTCCGATATGTGTTTGCACACTGTCTTGTACAGTTCAGGCAGAGCGGTCTCAGAAAAATATTTTCGTGACGGCAGACTGTACCGTGGTTCCAGGTGTTCAAGTAGGCGGCGGAAGCCCTCGTTTTCAACGACTGACAGGGGTTGCTCATCCAAAACAATGAATTCCAGAACCTTTTCTGTTATTTTTGTCACTTTCACACTATCACTTGGCAGTGTCTCGCGTCTTTGCAGTGCATCCGCCAAAGTTAACTGCTTCGTCATATCGTCGTTTTTTGTTTTGTTCAACTCGAGGAACTCGGCGTGCTCTTTGGCATGATGATTGTGGAGGTGGTTGATTAAGTTGGTTGTGTTATATTTTGCAGTGCCACGACCACCCCTCGGAACATTGGCTTTGCAGATATTGCAAGTAGCCGTCAAACTTGTTGGCGTAGCAAGCGCAAAATACCTCCAAACAGCTGACCCTTTGGCTCACTCCATGCTGTATTAGCTCCATGCATTTGCTGTGTTTTGAGAAAAATCTACCGGCGTGCTGCGCATGCTGTTGACGCATGACATAGTACGCGTCACACACATAGAAATAGAAGTGAATCGATTGGCTCCATGGATCAGCCCCATTGTCCGATACCCGATCTAGCTATTTAGTCAATATCGGGGCCGATATCCGATATCAATATCAGATCGGTGCATCCCTAGTTTTCTGTGTGGTGAGGGGTTGGTGTGGCTACAGAGCCTGTGGAGTGGGATCAGCTGTTTCAGCAGAGCGTTTGTAGCTAGATAGCTAGGGATAGCTGCTACATTATGCAAAGGATGTGCTTTGCCTTGTCTGTTCTGTAATGATGATGATGTCTCTGTACGCACTTACTGTACGTCGCTTTGGATAAAAGCGTCTGCTAAATAAATGTAATGTAATGTAATGCATGTACAGCAAAGCCAAACAACAAGCTGACTGGGCATTCAAGAAGTGGAGTCAAGCTAGGACTGGCTTTTCTTCGATTGCGACAGCTGAAATTTAACAAGCGGATGAAAAGCTATGCAGAGTTGGTGTGTTTTCCGTTGGACCTGTAAGTAACATAACCTCTAGCTAAACAGCTAGCTACGTTACGAGATGACCAAAATCAGGTACCTTGAATGGGTGGGGTTGAGGATGGAGGAGGAGACTTCTTTGATTGTAAACACTGGTCCACAGCCAGGCTACAAATCCTGCATAGTGCACCTTTAACTATATAATGTACTCAGAAAGAGAACACTTGCAGTTTAGAGAGAGGTCATGCAAGGAATAATGTCTCTAAATAAATCATGCTGTAAGAGTATGCTGATATATCACAGCAGCATAGTCCAAAAATCAGGAAGTATATCATTGGGCAATCATCTTTAAAATATTCCCCCCCCCCTCCAACCCCCTGGACAAAGTGGATGATCCCAGCACCGACTGTTCCATTACACTTTAAAGCATTAACTAACTAACTAAGCACGGTGTCCTGTCCTCCCGAGATCAGAAGACACTGCCCCTTGTGCGTGCTTCTCTCTATAGCAATCTCAGGCCTAATGGTGAAAGACAAGCATTAGCGGGGGGGTGGGGGGGTGTGGGGAGTTCAGATCTTACCAGAAATAGCTAGACAAAGCAATCAGATTATTTTGCCATTAAATTTTGATAAGAGCGACCTTATCGGGAGGCAACCGATCAGATTCTCAGTCAGATAAGCCGAGGACTGCTTTTACCTCTTATAGAAATGCTGTCTGCTGAGCTTCTTCATATACAGTTTTTTTTCCTCATATTTTAGGCCCTTCCTTACTGAGATGGAAAAACAAATGTTTATCCGTCACGTTAATCTAATTAAATTTAAAGCCCTTTCTCCTCAGTTTTGAAAAAAGTAATTTACACAAGCTTTATCACATTTTATTAACAAATGCTATGTTTTTTCTAATGAACATTTGTACATGTTATGAGTTCATCCGTCTCTGGAAAATCAGCTCAAGCAATAAACAGAATTTCTTATTGAAATGGTACAAATCAAGTGATTGACCTATGATACTTGGGTTATTTGCCTCTATCACACACTTGCATCCTCTTCCTGGCAAGTTTGCAACTGTTCCAGAAGAAACTGTTTGATTATGTGTTTCTTGTGCCCATTACCTGATTTGTTAAGGTCAACAACCATGTGTCACTTTTGATTTGACAGTTCATTGACTTTCCCCATGAATGACAAAGGGTATGCTTAGTGACTCATTTTTATACCCAATGAAACAATAAGGGATGGAAGGCCACAGTACAGTTCTACAAGGCTGAGATTAATTTACATAAGTAGAGTTGTCTTGCAGATGTACCTTTGTTTGACCATTGTCATGGTTATTGGCAGCCTCGGATGTTTCTGCGGTCGTTATTCTATTTGGCGTCGTCGGGACGCTCTATCGGATTTTTCCCGTCTCCATGCTGGTTTTTGGATCTTGCTCGGCTATTATTCCTTGCACCTGTTTGGGGTTTCCTGCCGGTTATAAATAGCCCAGGACTTCCGCATTTCCGACACTTCGATATTGACTTTGCTATGTTGACAACGAAGTCAGTAAGGTATAGGAAATTTGGTCACTGCATTTCTGGTTCGTACGAATAGGAAACGCAGCAAGTCCGGACTAAACAGGATTAGATCGGTTTTCTCTTTTCTTTCCAATCATTTTCATTATCCTTATTCTTTTTACCTGTTACCATTTGTTTTCAAGCTCTTTTGCCTATAGAGCTTTGGATAACAGGTTTTCTTTTCTGTTCCTTTATTTCACTAGTTTTTTCGAGTTTTTGCTTTGTTTCTCTAACCTCCTGTTACGCCTAATGATTTAGTGCGTGAGGTTCTTTTGTTATTTATTCTCGCTGTTTATTGAGATACGCCTCCGTTTTTGAGGTTGCTTTGATTTGTCTTGTGCTAGGGAAGTTTTGCTCCCGTTCTTTTGTTTTTCTCCTCCCTGGTGCGGTTCTTCCGCTTTCTAGATATGTTTTTAGAATCCTTATCGGTCGCGTCTGGTTCTCCGAACCTTACCCTAACCCTCACAACCATTTAAAATAATCTTTATGGGAGCCAATAAAATTGTAACAGCAATGTTTCTCAGAAAATAAAATAGTTTTACTTAATAAACAAGATGAATTTAAAGAATAATTGTATTAGAGTGAAAGTGTTCCGATACGTTTGATAACATATAGCTCATTATCGGTGTTGTTCATCACATACAGCCTTTTCCCCTCATTTTTCCCCAAGAGTGCCAATAATTCTAGGCGTGACCATCTGTATTGTGCAACCAGTAGAATTTGTTTATCCATATTTTACTCAATACACATGAGCTTGTGTAGTGAAAATGCTTCACAAAATAAGGTGCAGCCATTAAACGTACAGGTCTCAGAGGGAGGTTTTGCATTTTTTTCTACCAAACTCATCTTTGCCCCTTAATTCCCTGTATTAGTCACTCTTTAATTAAATTTTTAGCAGTTTTTCATAGTTTTATTCTATTATCTTTATTACCAGTACTGTATAGCTGGGGGAAAGGGTTATGATGTCATTCTAAATATAAGAGAGGGGTTTTCTAAGCAATAGACAAGAAGTATTTTCTCTGTCCTCTTTACGTCTAGATCGGTACGATTCCATGGCAGCACAAACACGTGTGCACGCACACACACACACACACACACACACACACACACACACACACACACACACACACACACACACCTCAATTCCAGAGAATTAATATCTGATGTGAAGAGTTCTGGCAATGTGTAAGAGATAAATCCAGGCCAGGCCATGAACTGCCTTCGATTGCATCAACATCATTTCCAAAGCATCAGGACATGCGCCGACAAGCTGACCCCAGCCCCTCCTCCAAAAATCTCTCTCAAGAACACTTTAAAGGAACATTGTCATCAGGACAAACCCTTGGTAACACGTGGACATTATGTGCACACAAACAGACATTCAATGTAAAAGATGTTAGAATATTTTCTCACAGTCTAGCAAGGTCGCTTATTTGTATCAGTGAGGCTGATGTTAGCTTGATTCAGTCATCAAGCAAGAGATAAACAGAGGAAAGAGTAATATAAATATGCAATACTGTATATAACACAAATAATTTCGGACTATTATTGCACGTGATTACCCATTGCATCCCACTACTAAAGCAATAGAGAGGACTCATCTGCACCGAAACTGAATGTAACAGGGCAAAATAATCAAAATCACGTCTTAATGGCAAAGAATCAGAAATATTCACGTGTTATGTCTCTTGAAAAATGAAAACACTATCTACCCGTAAGACACTGTCTTTACAGACAATTATCTGTGTTTATACAAGGCCTTTTGCAAGAGAGTAGCATAAAGTATGAACAAGCGCATGAGGTGTGACCACCTAAACCACAGCCAGATCATCCATTCTACCCAGTCGTCTGGTGTTGCAGGGAAAGGAATTTGCCAAACACAATAAATCTCAAACTGGGTGAGAAACTGACAGACAAAACTGCCTTTATGTTTCTCTCGCCCACATAAAAGGCCGTTTTGGCGCTGATAACATAATTGCTCAATGCACACCCTCACCCACACACAATGCGGGTGGGTGGGTGGGGGCTGGTGGTGGTGTGGGAAGAGAATCACAGATGAGGTTCAAATTCTGAAAAGCTAGTGGATTATTTGTGCCTGTGGTAGTAAGTCTATCTATGGAAACACTATCGGTGTTTCCAATATCACTCAGTCTTTCCTCAAAAATGGAAAAATACTCAGGAAAAAAAAACGTTTCTGTGGTAGGCCGATATTTAAAAAGACACTTTTTTTCTGAATGAAAAAAAAAAGCCACTGCGTAAAATATATCACATCAAGGATTGTTATGGGAGTGGTGTGACAGCAGGCTCTGACAACCTTTTGTACCCAGAACTTATCCGATTGCCAGCAATGTGTTACGTCACGTCCATGTTTTACAAACGTGTCTTGTACAACTCTTTTGCACACAAATTAATTTGTAACATAAGAGCGGAATAAGAGTCCCACAGATGAAACTCGTGTTGCTTATAGACTGAACGCGAAATAACTTGTAGACTCACCAGAGTTTCTCTTGGAGATAAATTTGAGATTGAGGCAGGCGGCGGAGGTGATTAGGAGAATAAGGAGGGCTGAACGCTTCATCTTTCAGTTTTCTGTGGCAGCTGAGAAGGAAAAAAAACAAAGTAACGTAAGAATAACAGGGCGAACAACAGGGGCAAGCTCTCTCTTTGAGTATCCATAAATATCCACACCAGCCAAGGGAAAACATCGCGTGATATTACTTTTTTTTTTTTTTTCAATATACGTATGCCACGGTTTTTTTTCTTGAACAATAAAATCTGAAATTTTAAGATCTGTTTCCCTTATCAGCTTCATCCCACTGTAACACAACTCAGACCAAAGACAGACACGCATACCCACATATAAATGCATATCTATTTCATTCTTGCTCTCTCTCTCTCTCTCTCTCTCTCTCTCTCTCTCTCTTTCACACAAACACACACACATGCACACACACACACCCACCCACACACTCTCACTCACTCACCTTCCCTCTCTCACACCCACACACACACACACACATACACACAGTCACACACACTCTTTCTCTCTCTCAAACACACATAATCAAGCCATGATGCACATTTGTTAGTCAAAGTGAAGGACAACACATATTTCGGTTAGACCGAATCATTCATAACCACTGACAATGAAAGGCTGTATTTGAGGGAATTTTATTTCTAAATCAAGCATGGGGCTGTAAAGTCTAAAATAATGGCATGTCTTGCTAACACACACCGCTGTTGCTTAGTTTAAAGAATAACTGATTTCTTTATTTTAAAAATACCTTTGTCACTATGGGAACAGTACAATTTTCCACCTGGCCGCGATGCACAGTCTGCAGCAGTTCCTGCTGTGCTATTTCTACAAGAGTACGTACAGTACATGGATTAAACTGGAGTGGTTGATGGGGAAAGTGTGGAAAAGGATGAAAAGAAGGATTACCCCTAAGTGATGTGTGCTACATTATCCAAATTCATAGACAATCTGGGTTTATGGGACACATAAGGTTCTGTGCTGCAATGCATTGTCTGGATGTACTGACTCCCCCTGACTTATCCTCAAATTTCACCAATACAGAGTAGTGGAGACACGACTTGCAGTCTTTGATTGCGTAAGTATTCAGTCGTAAATTAGGTCAGGTCAAAGTTCATAATGGCCACTGTGCGAGCACTAATGATCACACGATCTCAGAAAAAATAGATAAAATTAAGGACATCCGTCTTTGAAAAGTCCTTCAGTGAGGTAGTACCTTTCAAGCAAAGATTCCTTTGTTAAAATAACTCAGGGATAAGGTTGTAGAAAGGCAGAGAAGGGCATAAACGTTCTTAAAGTCCCTGGATGTCCTTTTGAGCACGGTCAAGTCAATGATTAGAAGTCCGTAGGTGTACCGTGCCACCTGGATACTGTCCCTAAAAAATGCAAGCGCAAAACTAGTTAGGGAGGCCACTGAGGTCAATGGAAAATTTGAAGGAGCTACAGCCTTGGCTAATTTGAAAGAGCTACTTAATTGGTGACAATGGGGGGGAAAATGTCCATGAGCCAAAAATATCAGTCTACATAGTGGTTTGTAGGTAACAATTATTACATTGTTTTTGGACCAGAACAAGAGGGTATATTTTACACTGATATCAGGAAATATTTTTCAATAGATGTCAATACATGAATGCCTGAAACAGCTTGACAAGTCATGCTAATAGAGTCAGAGATATAACGGTGTTTCCAATGATCACTCATACACACACACACGCACACGCACCCACACACACGCACACGCGTAAAAAGAGCATCTTTTCTGCAGATTATAAAACAGCTATTATGGCCTCTGTGTGCTGTTGAGCGAACATGTTTCTTTTTGTACCGCCTGATCCATTACTGTTCTGTGAACCTGGCAGCGCTATTTCACAACACCTCATTCCCAGGACAGGATTGCCTTCAGCTATTGGAGGAAGAGACACTTCAACTGTTGCCATGAATAACAGGAGAATTGAAAAATAAGTATTTACCGGCTGTCATAAACAGTAGTAAATGTGTTTCCTCAGCAATTTACAATTGTTTTCCATTTGTTGAAGTGCCACTTTTTCATGTTTAATTCCCTCTTACAGAAGGCAACAGTTGTATTAAGAGGTTTCTAGTTTCTGTAGTTTTCATCAAGGTTTTTTTGTTCATTCACAAGTCTAAGAAAGAGTGGTGACAATAAGCACGCCTTTTTCTGCAACCTACTCTGATTGTAATGGGATCAGAAAAAAGCTTGGGCTGCAGCTCGGACACACAAAGATGCACATATACACAGATGCACACACACAAGAACACCACGCGCAGAACACACTCAAAATTTCCAAACAGGGTGAGCAAAAGTGCCTCATATGAAATTCATGAAGTCTATGTGCTTTGTGCCACAAAAAAACTGAGCTTGCCCTCAGCAAAAAAAAAAAAAGTAATTTTTCCATGTTCTCTTCCTCACTCACCACCCCCCACACCCCTAAGCAAACCCCCAGTAATAGAGAATTGAGTGATAGCTTAGAATAAAGTTGATCCGTCTTCTGATTAATGCAACAAATCCCTTCCTCATTACTTGTAAGTGGGGATAATTTCCAGCTAATAAAATCAGGCCTAATATTGTTCTAAGTGCAGTTCCTTGCTGGCGGGCAGAGAGAGAGAGAGAGAGAGAGTGAGAGAGAGATTCTTCCTTGTTCCTAAGCTCTCTTGAGCCTAATAAATCTACTCAGTCTCACAGTCGTACGCTACCTCAGCGGATCCTGCCATTGGAATAAGAGCTACTATGGCGCTGTCCACCGCCGATGAGGCTCTGTAAATTTAACTCATTCATATTTTATTAAATAAGGCAACAATGTAACGTTGTGCAGACTGTAAATATATAAGAAGATGCACAATATACATACAGGCCTTAGTGCTCATTTTGGATGAAGCTGGGATTCTTTTCATCAGGTTTGCCATAGAGCAGCTCTCCAAGGGTGCACCTGTGGATTTCGGGGTGGGGGTTGATCACATGAGAAGGAGCAAATTACCTCAACATGTATAATTTTACAGGCCATCTCATTTTTCAGGCTCCTCCCCTCCTCCCCTGTGCCTCTTCCTCCTGTCTCTCTTTACCTCTCTCTCTGTCTCCTGAAACCTTCACCCCCCCTGACAGGACTCTCGTGGGCCTATAAGCCAAGGCTGTGATGTGCAATTCCCTTCAAACAAATGGGACCTATGCTCACTGTTCATGTTCCACGAAACACGCCTCACTATGCATTCCTCAATCAAAGAGATGGATCACACAATGCCGCAGAAAACTACAGAGTCACTTATCTAGAGTGAGGTAAGAATAACGATATCTGTGTGTTGGCGACAATGAATTCTATTCAATCTACGTGAGAAAAATGCAACCGCAATTAACTATGCGTTTGCAGGCTGGGAATACTTGAAGCAAAAGTGTCACGTTAAAGCTGTGGTAGCAGTCCGGCATGACTGACACAGAACTGGACTTGCAAACAAACTTGCAGGTTGTTGGTTCAAGTCCCAGATGGGGAGCTGCCATGGAACCCTTGAGCAAGGTATATAACCCAAACTACTTCAGTAAAGGTATCCAGCTGTACAAATAGATTTTATGTAAAAGAATGTAAGCTGTGAGAGTCAAGTCATTTTGGATGAGAGCACCTGCCAAATACTAAAATGTTGCCAATTCGCAAGGCATAAGGAACTTTGTCCCCTGCTCCCCACATTAAATCTGAAATTATGATGGCTTCCAAAACAGTGGCAAACCTGTGGACCTGTGCTGTGCTGCCATTTGCTACCCAGGGAACTCGCTGTAAGCCGTGAGAGTCAAGACATCTTGGATAAGAGCACCAGCTAAATGCTAAAATGTTGCCAATTCCCAAGGCATAACAAACTTTGTCCCCGGCTCCCCATATTAAATCAGAAATTATGAATGGCTGCCAAAGCAGTGATAAACCTGAGGAACTGTGCAGTGCTGCCATTGGCTATCTGGGGAACTCACTGTGCTGCCATTAGCTACCAGGGGAACTAACTGTGCTGCCATTGGCTACCCGGGGAACTCACTGTGCTGCCATTAGCTACCCGGGGAACTCACTGTACTGCCACTGGTTACGCGTGGAAAACAATTTTTCATTGCTCAGTTTCACCTTTGCTGCAACCTTAAGGGCATTGTTGTTTTGAACTCGTTCACCTGCTGTCAGTACAAAGAGGAAAAAAGTTCCGTCGTAATTATAAATTTGAATCCTCGCCATGGTGCTACATGGTGTAAGAAGCATGTAAATTACGCTTCAGGACAAGCCAACATAAATCACCGGGATTCTGCACCAGGCGTTTTCCTTTTTTTGTTCTCCACAGCTTCATTTCCACCGCTCGTGATAGGAGGCACATCAAAGCAAGCGGTGTAAACGCACTTGGTGACCGGAGAAACATTTACAGACCGTACCAAGGGCCTGATTTACTAATACCTACACGAAACCAATAACACAACCAGTGGTTGGTGCAAGACAAATACCGTGACCAATCATTGGTCTTGTTATTGGTTTTGCTTGTGCTAAAAGGTTTTGCACAAACTAAAGCTCTCAGTAAATCAGGCCCTAAGAATACAAAGGAGGCCAGTCTAAGCTATAAGAGTGGGAGGGCGGGGGGATACTTGACGGGTCAATTTTTTGGTGAGAGAGAAGAGTGGAGGGAGTGGCAGTGGGGGGTAAAAGGAGCGCAGTAAACACGAGGCTCTCAATGTGAATGATCCTGAAGCAAACGAGGACTCCTGAAAAAAATGTTCTGTAAAGGGTACTGTTCTCTACTAAGACAGGCCATAATGGCAAAATAATAAATAAAGTAAAATAAAACAAAAAAAACAGCAGGGTTCTCCCCAGAGAATGCAACATAGGCTGCGCGCCACTCTGTTCCCTCACTTCCGGCACTGTGTAAGCAAAATAGTAGCCGTTGTCACCCGTATCCTGTTGCCGGTCCACTCACGCTCAGTCAAGGGAGAGACGCTTCTGCAAAGCTGGGTGGTGGAGGAGGGGGTGGGGGGAGTAACTAATCAGAAAAGACCTCAGCGCTTGTTTTGTCACAGCTGGAAAGAAATGTGTGCCTTATTTTGTTCAGAAAGAAATTATGGCCAGCTAACCACTGCTACTGCTACATTTTAATAAACGAAAAGCAATTTTATATTTTGCATTTATTTATTTTTTATCTGCTGTACCGAAAATGTACTGAACCGACAAACGTAAGAACAACCCCCCCCACCCCCTCCCCCTCCCGGGGCACCACTGTGTGAAAAATATATCTACATTCTTTACAAACTGGTTCAACAGACAGAGGCCATTAGGCCCTCTTTCCAGGTATATTTGCATGAAATATTTATCCATTTCCATTAAACCCTTGAAAACATATGCTTTATTTTGTCTGCGCCACACTATAAGAGGCTCTTGCCCAGCTCAAATTTCAACAACTTGCTGTGAAAAACTTTCTTCTCTTTGAAGGTTAAGGAAGGAAGTCTGCATGCCTGAATTGACAAAAGTTTTAGAAGACAAAAATAACCTTTAATGTGTTGAAGTCACAATAAAGCTGAAGCCTCAAGTGTTCCTCCAATCCAGTTAACATGATATGCACAAGCATGCGCTAGACACTTCCTCTCTCATTCACTGCGGTGTAAAATGCCTTGTACAGGTAAATAGCAAGACCTCACATCTATTCCAAGGAATCCCAAAGCAAATTATGTGCCGACATGATCTCTTGGCTTAAAACTGTTATGATTCTCAGGGTAGTCTTTACTTCAGAAGACATAATGAAGACCCTAGTGCAGGAAGTCTCAGGTTGCCTATCAAAGCTGATGAATTCAAATTGAATTTTAAATTGAGGGGTAATGGGCAGAGGGACCCAACTTGTGGCAAGATGCTTTAAGGCTGCATGAAATTTCAAGAGCCGTCCTGACAGTTAACATGGGTGTTATATCCATAGGCCCAGTTGTCTAGCTCCCAGTGGGATGGCATGGCACTGTTGTTTTAGAGAACTTCGTACTCTGCTTTGTGACTGTGCTAATAGCACAACCATCCCACAATCCAGCACCACACACACACACACACACACACACACACACACCAACCAAAGAGCCTTGACATACAGAGCCTGGTGTGGTATTTCTCCCAGTTTAACAGAAACCAGGGAGAGGCCGGATTACAAAGTGCCACCATCCTTTAACGACTTGACCGGAGACAGCCTCACGTTGTCGGCTTCCTCACGTTGCTGCTACCTGCTCGCCGTATCCCCAACAACAGTAGATGGATGTAGATGAACGGATGTAGAATTTTTGTGTGTGATCTGCGGTTGCGCTAATGAAAGTCTGTTTATTATTTGCCGTATTAAATCCCACTCCAGTCAACTTTATTGCCGCTATTAGTGGTGAGGTACACTGAAAAAGCAATGAGATACAGTATTTGAGAGGGACCGAAGGCTATATACACAGTGTACAGTGCAAAGGACTGACACACCAATATAAAATAAAAAAACAGACTTTTTGTATTGACCTCATAGATTAAAAATATAGCGTTTCCACGCTTTAATATTACAGCCAAACTATATGGAAATAATTTCATAGGTCACTGTACTGTTTTCTTTCTGTGACGTCCATTCTCCCGAACAAAGAAGGTACTGTAGTTTGAGCATTTAAACGAACACACAGTACCTGGAACGTAAGGTACAGGATAGAGACACTCCGATGAGTCAATGTTTTAGAGCACAATACACTGACGCAGATCACAATTATGACTTTCTCTGTCATAGTATTTGTCTTAATTTACCTGACACCATGCTCGTGTCTTAATAGGCCAAGTCATAGCAAACAATTTCATCAGTTCCCATAACTGTACATGTCCGTTTGAAGTCCTTCATACACAGTGCAGTGAACAGTAACTCCCATCATACTGCGCAGGATAGTGCAGCGATAGGCTGATAATTTTCACCACAATGGATGTTGCTGCACCTGTTTGGCAGCGAGACTAATTGCATGCCACACATCACCATTACACCACCATTAAACGGCTGTAAAACACCCGGGTGAAAATGGTGGGATGTTTAAGAAGACAAGCTGAAAAACACCATGGCTTGTTCACTGGATCTCCAGTATCGATTCCCCACATTTTCTAACCTTCTCTTGGGCTGCGGACTCACAGATTGGGCCACAATCAATGGCCGAGCGCTAATGCTTGTACACTTGAAATGGGCTTGCAGGGCAAAGGGTCAAGGAAGCAATGCGGCACTTTAATTTTGTGCGTGTGTGCGTGTGTGTGTGTGTGTGTGTGTATGCGTGCGTGTGCGTGTGCATGTGTGTGTGTTGATGCTTTGATGAGACAAGGGCTGAATTATGCCAATGGGGAATGCAAAACAGCTGATTTCAATCAAGCAATTATGTCTCCCATATTGTCGGTTCAGCAAAATTGCAACCACTGTGTTTTCAAACATGCAAATAACCACAAATCCAATACGGCATGCGTCGCCTATTAGACGAACGCTCGCGCGCAATAAGTTATTAATTGTTCTGTGGAGCTGAGAGCGAAGAGCGTTTGCGCATGCATTAGGCGCCACCCTGGACCCATAAATAAGAATTGTAAGACCAGCCTTCCCTAATTAAATGCTCACCCAGTCCAGTGTTCTCCAGCGAAAATGAGATTGCCCTATTTGGAAGCAGTCCGACCAGCGGCATCCACCTACTCACTGACAGGGGCCTCATTGGCTGCGCCGCTGCCGTGGCGACTCGTGTCAGCCCTGCACACAGCCCCCACTCTTTCGTCAGCCCTTCCCGCTATTCGCCACCTTATTAAAATGCCTGTGAAATACACGCTGTGAAAGACACTGCCGGGGTATACAGTGATTCAGACGTGGAAAATTACATTTGTTAAAAAGACTAATCACCACATCCAGACAATGAACACTCACAATTGATTTTTGCCTCGAATCTGAGAGAACGTTTGTCCTTTATCAGCAAAGTAAGTCAAATGAGAGCACCTTTGCAAAACATCCTGTAACATGTTAGCCAAAGTGTAACTGTGTAGATGAAATAAAAGGAACCACTATTTGAATAGATAATGACCTTTCTCTCACATGCACAAACAATACATGTATCCTGTTTATGTTCCCACATACAATTTATAATGGCTGACAATTTCAAGGCCAATGCTGATTGCTAGCTATTTGCTAACACTGGTAGTAAAACCACCATTAGCATACAGAGTTTGTTCCTCTCAAGCATAATGACAGCAGTGCATAGGTTTGTCCTAGCAACCCAGTCACCAACATAGCAAACACTCACTGCACTGCACGTGTTGGTACAAAAATGTTTTTAATGAAGCTTCAAATGAAGGCATGCTTACAATAGTAATGTGTCAGCTCCCTTATTAAGTCATAATAAGTTTGCTAAAGTAGATTGACTGGCACAGTATATGCATATTGCAAAAACATATTGTAAATGTATTTCTGCTGTATTCTTATTTGCACTTGGTTTGTCTCAATTATATTTATGAGCTGTAGACTGCTTTATAGACAACTATATTACAGTTTTCCATTTCTGTGATGTTTTCCTCAGTTATTATGAACAAAGGATCCTCGGTTGGGAGACAAACTGAGTTGTTTATTGAACATCGTGGACCTGTCTTTTCCGAGGGAGAGTTTACCGGAACAGACATTACAATCCATATTTTGGTTGTTGATTTCTGTTTAAAAGAGAGAGGACTGACAGGACCCACTGACAGTTGCTAGCTAGCCTGCTCTGCGTATAACGGTTGTTAAATCACTGGTGCTGTGACCAGTGTTCATTAATTTAGGTTGCAGACACATTTTTATGGTACTACTGTATATAAATAAAATATTGATATATTATATCAGGAATTATATCAGGAATCTGAATTTAACCCTTTATCAGAATAATGCATCTTGCAAGTGCATTTATTTTCTTAAATGTGTCGCAGACAAAGATTATTACGGTTAGATTGAATGGATTTAATGTAATATCCATAACCAGTGAAACAGTGGAAACATCACAGCAAAATAAATAATGTATGCAAAGAAGTAAATTCTAAGCAGTATGACATTTTAGTCAGTTTTTATTCAAGCAGTTATCTGTGAATAAAAGTTTTCAAAAAGTTATACACAGTGCTATTCTGAAAACTAAAATTTAATGGCCTAATTTCAATGCCTACTTATTAGAATCCAAATTTCTAGACTGAGCAGTTTGAAATTTTTTGAAAATTACAACCCCTGGCAAAAATTATAGAATCACCACACTTAGAGGATGTACACCCAGCTTTTTAAAAACAAAAACCAGCACTAACACCTAAACAGAAGAAAACAAGGTTACAATGGGCTAAACAGAAGCAATCATGGAGTGTGGATGATTGGATGAAAGTGATATTCAGTGATTAATCACAAATCTGCATTGGCCAAGGAGATGATGCTGGAACTTTTGTCTGGTGCCATTCTATTGAAACATATAAAGATGACTGCCTGAAGAAAACAATCCAATTTCCCCAGTCATTTATGATATGGGGTTGCATGTCTGGTAAAGGACGAGGGGAGATGCCAATTATTACCTCAACAGTCAATGCACAGGTGTACATTGAAATTTTGGACACTTTTCACATTTTTTTGGTGATGATGAAGTCATTTTTCAGGATGATAAAGCATCTTGCCACAGAGCAAAGAGTGTTAAAGCTTTTCTTCAGGAAAAGCATATCAACTCAATGACATGGCCAGCAAACAGTCCGGATCTCAATTTATAGTGGACATTTTTAAAAATCCTGCAATGCTGATCTGTCAACTGCTATTCGAGAAAGTTGGAACCAGCTTGATGGAGAATATTGTTTTTCATTTGTGAAGTCCATGCCTCAAAGAATTCAGGCCATCATAAAAGCCAGAGGAGGAGCAACAAAGTACTAATTGTGATTTTTTTTGTTGATGATTCCATAATTTTGTCCTCAACATTGAGTGATTCCATCATTTTTTCCTCTACGTGATCTGGAAAGAAATATGACATTAATTTCATTTAATTTGTTTGAGGTATGTTTCACGAAGCCAGAATGTTCAGCTATTAAACAAAAATAGTTTTGTGTTATATCTGTGATTTGTTTATTTGCTACGAAGTAAAAAAGCTGGGTGAACATCCTCTAAGTGTGGTGATTCCATAATTTTTGCCAGGGGTTGTATGTGCTCCAAACTTCTGCTAATGTAGCTCATCAAATATTGATTTAGAGCTTTCAGAAATATTCAGAAGAATTAAAAACGTAGAAATGTCAAAACCAAGACCTTTTTAAAAGCACAGAAAAAAGGCAAAGAAAATATTCTTAGGTGAAAAAAGCATAAGCAATTTGAAGCATATTTGTTAAATTTTGCAAAATCAACTCAGTATACCAATTCAAACAAGTCTAACTATGCTTTTAAAAACATCTGAAGAACTGATGCACACTTCATATTGCAAAACAAGATGGCATTCTCTGCAAAGCGACTTTGGGCTGTAAACATTTTTTTTTTTTCCACGTATCACTTCCACTGAGTCCACGATGTTGCTGGGAGGTACACAAATGGGTGACCACAACAGAATTATATAATAACCAGGACCAGCTGATGTAATACTATCACATTGCAAGCAATTGAGACAATTAAATAATTTTTCCAAGTGTCAATCTCAATTACTGGATGGTGTGATTTTCATACAATGAAGAAGGGGATATCATAACAAAATTCATTTTAACGTTTTTTGGTTGATACTTTGCATTCCTCAAATTACTGTAATGTAAGAATGATCAAGTACCAATGTATTTAATTTGTCATTTTGCAAATCAGATCACATTTATCTAGTATTGGAAGCATGTTTGTTTGCAGTACAAAGCACTGACCTCAGTTTGCATAATGTATTGACAATCAATTCGGTCTCAGCCGATACACAAAGCCTGAAATTGACTGAGTTTCTGTAAGTGAAACCAACTGCCCGCAGTTCCAGCCATTGTGAACACAACAATCTCTCCCAGACAAAGTCTTCCTTCTGTTGTTCCTGTAAAATACGGCTTGGCAGACTTCACCAGAGGCTGCCACACTGACAAGGAGCTGTGACAAAAGGCCCAATAAGTAAACTCAACTTGCGTTTTGTTTTCAACATTATATGCTCATCATTTATTTCTTATGGAGACATAACAGAACAAAGCGTGGTCAGAACCTGTTCCTAGACCCCCCCCCCCCCCCCAGGTAAAGAGGTATAGATTAAGAACCAATGACACAGTGCATGTGCGGGTTAACAGCACAGTATATTAGATATTGAAAACAGTGCAGTCTTTCTCTCTGCCTCGTGTGTAGATCATGCAAGACGAGCATCTTTCAAAAGTACCCATTCAAGAGTATGGCAGTTTGCGGTCACGGTCACACCATAAAGCTATTTAATCTGAGGCCCCCTGGAAGAAAGCTATTTCGCAAATTTGTGCAAAACAAACAAAAAAGGGTTTTTTAATGCAATACGGCTGATACTGCTCGCTCATGCATACTGACGCGTGCGCATGCACGATAGCTGTCTCGCAGCACATACAAACACACTCACTGACACACGCACGCACACACACATAAACACACACACACACGCCAGAAAAAAAGAATGCAACTCCAGTCGATATGGCGTTTTCCAGTGTTAACTGGAATCAATGTGGAGATGATGGCTGCAGGCCCACACATTAAACTAAAGCAAGGGGATATAATCAGGCCTTGACCTTCACACACTGGAGTCTGATTCATATGCATCATTCCACAAATATTTTGAAGTTTGCTGCAGGTAGCGGATGACATTTTAACAAGGATTCATGAGATTTTAAATATGTGAGTCAGGGACATTGATCTACTTTTCCAACAACAGAGAGGTTACTGCAATAGGGTTTATTTCCCTTCAGCTTCCTTGCTGTTACCATTAATTCCACTTGGCCATTACAGATATAGTGAAAGAGTTTAGTTTAGTGAATTACTCATTTCTGGTCTTCACATCCTACAAGAGTTCTGCTATTGACATTACTTAAGTATCACTAGTTTGCCTTTTTTTCCCTCTGTTATGGCTTTCAACTTCAATTTCACGGTAATGCTACTCTCTGAATTTAAAAACGGTTGACACCGAGTTCATAAAATCACATGAACACAAGTCACACCCAGTTCCCTGTCATGTCTCGCTAAAACACAGTGAGTGTGCAGACAGAGGAAGTGGATGTGGACCAAACCACACGTGCAATGCGAAAAGTGGGGCGACAAAAGTTTATCTCGCATCAAACCTAGCTGCAGAAGGTTAAGCACCAGCGTGACTAATAATTTGTGTCAGATCATTTCCCTGACAGAGTCAGAGGACAGGTAAACATATGCTCCATCCTTCGCCCGCTTGCCAGAACATGTCCTCCTCTCTCTCTCTCTCTCTCTCTCTCTCTCTCTCTCTCTTCTCTCTCTCTCTCTCTCTCTGTGCTTTAGCAGGAAGCGCTAAAGGAAGCGCTAATCTGTAGAAGCTCTGGGAAACGTGCAGAGCGGGGGTTTGCAGCTGTGGTGAGCCTGTGCCACGGCGCCCACTCGCCATGCCAACACTGGCTGCCGTTGGGCTTGGGCTGGGAGGCTACTGGCCGATGGCGGCGTGGAAGTCTGTCGCAGCAATTAGCAGCTGCCGGACCGCTCCTCGCGCAGCACACGCGAGGAGCGACGGACGTCATGCGGAAGGCATGCCGGCGCTCTCATCCAGACCTGTCAAAAGGTGCTCCAGCATCAGATTCAACCGTGCAATTGAGGATATGTGACTATGAGTTGGCCAAACGTCATTTTGTATTTTTTTTTAAATACTAGATTGCATAAAGTACTGAGTGATGATTTCATGAAGAATTTATTTGGATCGAGGAAATATGTTTGTTTCTTTGTTTAAAATAACCAGTTACTATGAAAGATCGAATGCAAACGTACCCCTGCCCACGCACACTCACAGATTGCAGAGAATCAATGCCTGCTTTTAAGCATTCTGCAGCACATCAATCTCTTGATTAGTAGCCAGGAATAATTATATGGCTTTGGCTGCAATTATCTCACCAATGGTGAAGCTTAAGGTCCGCCCTCCCTGCCAGTCAAACAGTAAACATATCTACACTTAAATTGTCCCATTATGTTACTGAAACTTCTGTGTCCTTATTTGTTAAGCGAGGCCCTCTTTTCTCCACAAAAGATCATTCAGCCATAGGAGCTACACACAGGCCGCTGATCCGTCCGCTTCCCTCTTTATCCCAACGAGTTCCTCTCGGAAGTCCCACTGACGGCATTCGCGCAGATAGAGGGTGTGAGTTGACCCTGAACAGCCTTCAGAGAGCTTCAGATTACATGTCAATCACGAGCGCTGACAGGGCCAGTACAGTTCGAGGCTGAGGAGCCAGCCCACTCACAGGCCCTGTCTGACCCAAACACCTATTCCGTTGGGCATGTCCCTCTCGGATAGAATTGAGTTGGTTTGAAAAGAACATCATTCTCCGTGACTGACTACTAGTGGATAGCAGGTTGATAAGTGTTATATCAAATGGCATGACCTTAAGCATTGAGATACAGTCGTTTAGACACTGCTACACTATTTGTCCTCTTCATTTGGCTCACCTTTTCACCCTGACTACATGGATTTTTACAGAAATTACCCAGACTCGTAATTCAGAAGATTACATGCAATTTATTTTATACAGGTGAATTCTTTTTAAATCTTCAGAAGAGGTCTTGTCAAGACTCAAAATGCCCGGTGCTGTTTCCAGGCTGAATGGCAGGCCTGGATGTCTGTATCCAGGTGATAGAGGTGGAAGGGAAACACTCTGTGGCACCATTAAGCCACTTTCAATAAAATCGCAGCCAGTGGTAAAACAGTCACTTCAGCGAGTGGCCTTTGAATACGTATATTGGAATCCTCTAGCCTCCCAGAAAATGTGGGTGGCAGTATTTATGTCTACTTACATTTGATAACAAGAACCCTGTTAATTAATGTCCATTGTGTCACAAGCGCGACTGGATTACGCCCACATGTGTTAGGTTGAGAGGACAATATGACAGTATACAGATGCTTCGGTCAAGACTCATTACTATGGTCTATTTAGCAGCAAACTACTTGGTTCATTAGCATTTCTTTAATTCATTTCAGGAGCGTTCACTTTGTTGAATTCAGCTCCTGAGCACCTTCACTTCATTTACAGTGGCCGTAGAGCTAAACAATTTGAGGCAGCGTGCACAGCAAAAAATATCGGTGTAAATGTTTATATGAGACTCATGTACACTACCATGTTTGCTGTGTGATCTGTATGAAAAGTTATATTATTCACCTTTCATCCATAGTGAAAGAATAGTGCACAAGATGGACTGCTACTACGTATGGGCACACTCACAAATAGTGCCAAATGTGTCCTAATCGCTTTGCAAATTCATAACACGATAACAAACAATATTCGCGGGAAAAAAAGGTGTCACTGAATAAACTAACAAAATTAGCTTGAAATCAAATAAATGACTATTGAAGACAAATATTTAAAGGAAGCAACAATATTTTTCCAGTCATCCAGAAATGCTAACAGGATGCTAACAGGCCCCATTGTTCTTGAATAATTCATGGTTTTTGTTCCAGCTGTAAACTGTCACCCAGTAGGACCCAGGCTGTTGAGGAAGGCTTGCACAGATTGTTCCCTTGTTCTTCTGTGACCCACTAAGCTACAGTGGCTAAGGAGATGTAGCACCAGCCAATAACATGGCGGATGGAATGGCTCACAGAAGCTGGGCAAAAAGCCACTCTCCGAGCTAAGAAGGAAAATCTTTCCCGGCTAAAACACAAAAGTGAACACAAGCCAAGGCTTCCTCTTCCAACTCGGATCTGACACAATGTCTGCTCCCTGGAGACAGCTGTCACATGGAGACATTTATCACGTCTCCTGATCAACATTTCCACTTAATTAATCTGCCTATACTGGTCTTATTATTATGTGAAGCTATGAAAGCTTCAGCCTAAACATTAAAAGGTTAATATAAATCAATAACTATTGTGAGCCTCTTAAACAGGATGGATTAATGGTATATGCATTGGGTAAGACCTGCTCCGAAACCTCTTGTTTATAGAAATGTAGCAGCAGTGACTTCTCCATATGGAATTACCATATGTCTCATTAATATATCATAATTATCTATAATGTATATGCAGTCACTGATTCAATACAAAGTCATTTGAAACATAGATATGGCTGTTATACTTAATGACCCATTTTAAATCACATTAGTATGTGTTTGTGTTCATTTAAAAATCAGCTTGTGAGAAGACAGGGTTTTGTATTGATCAAACTGTATCAACAAATGGTTTATTTTATAACCATGAAATATACTAAATCAATAAAGGAACCACAAAACAATGTTTCTTTTGAAAAAAATAAAATAAACACAAAAAAATTTTTTACTTAACTGAAGAGCATAACTTAAGTGTCAATGCAAAAAGATTAACAAATCCATCCTCATGCGTCTTCAACAAATCGAAGACAGTCAAGAATGTAACCACAACATACAGCCAATGGGAATCCAGAATTTATGGTGGACGCTGCCACAGCAAATCACCGTTCTGAGACAGTGGGCGGGGTCAAAGGGCGAGAATGGGCCAGATTTCACTTGGCGGCGGCCTTTAGTTTCGAGGTTTCACCTTTAATTGACAGGATTCCCGCTGGACTACCCGCAGTGCCTCTGAGGCTATTTATAGGATATAATGACTGACTTCCATTTTCTGAGGATCGCTGTTAAGACCAAGACTGGTGCTATTAGCTTGGAGGCCTACAACCTCATGTGTCACACGGTGCGATAGCTCTCATCAAATGGAGGAAACCGCTTCGATGTCGCTATGCCTCGCTTTGAGAGCCGCCTTCAACCCAAGCGATAAATTAAAATGTCCATTATGTGCCACACTTTGATTCTGATGACCTCCCGTGTGCATTATTATTTATTAATTTATTGAATATGAGGTTTTCATGCTACACAGTCTCTGGTCATTCAAGAAAGACATAGCCAACTATACTTCACTTACTGTGCTCTCGATCTACAGTGATGCATAAAACTGTATGCAGGCTCTTTGGCCACTATCCCAATGTTAAGATTATATCATGATATAATGGGAAGCAGGGTAAGATATCATGATATAATGTGAAGCAGCGTAAGATATCATGATATAATAGGAAGCAGTGTAAGATAATATTTAAGGTGCTTCGCTTGTGACTCCCGAGGTTAGATTCCCAGGTCGGGTACTCCCATTGTACTCTGGAGCAAGGTATAGAGCCATAATTCCCAATGCATTTATATCTTAATAGTTTCTACTTTACCAGCAGACAAAAGGTGGCCTGGGTGGGTTGAAAACTAAAAGAAGACATTATTCAGCACCAAATTAACACCGAGCCAAATGTATTCATTGAGACCCCCACACCCCCCCCCGCCCGCCCGCCCCCCCTATTGTGAAGTCCAACCCAAGCTGATGCTAACGCCTTTATTGCAGACCGCAAAATGACCAAGCTGGGCAGAGGCTACATATTTTCCATTTGCAATGGAAATGAGCAATTCCACTAGCTCCCAGGTGTGCGTGCTCTACCATCATCACCATAACAGGGTCCATAGACTATAAAAGCTCAGTTTTACACAGTTATGGCTTATCAAAGTAATGTTATATTTGGACAGCAAACATGGAAATAAAAATCTAAAATGTGTTTAGATTTAGTTCACGGACATGTGCATACTTTTCAAACGGCATCGTTACAGAGGTTACAAAAACAAGCAAGGTTGGTCTGAAAAGTACGTACATCTCCACAGCTCTGAATTTTAAGTACTTTTCAAACTGAATGGAGATGTAGGCCTACATGCTGTTCAAACTGCACCTTTACCATTACTACAAAAACAAACAAGATTGGTTAACTTAAGTCGTGAGTAGCAGATTGTCCAAAAGTCTTGTACTATAAAGGACAAATACAATGGCAATTGATTTGATCGCAAAGATGTCCTTCATGTTCAAGACATTAACATAAGATACCATCTATGCGCTTGTTCATGAGATGTTTCTAATTACATGTAGGACTATCACGCAGGACTACTGTACAAGCGTGGCTGGACTGCAAACGAACCCCGTTTAAAAGCACAATCAGCATCAGCAGATATGGACGTAAAATTATCGGACATCAAATTCTCGAGCAGTGCATCCTCGGCACTTCCTGTTTATCGTAACAATCGTACAATCACAACAATAATATAACACCGAACAAACAAAACCCTCTGACCTGCACAACTTCATCCAGCGACCAACGCAGCTATTGACTGTGTCCAAAATGACAGGCAGTACACACAGTACACACATTTATAATAAACATGCTGCAAAAGAAATACTGTGTTGCCCTCTAAATTTCTATTTTATTCCATTTCCCTGCTTGGCCTCTTCCACTATGCAGGCCATTAAAATGCTAAGTAACCTCTCCCTTTGGGTTTTTATTCCGTCCAGCGATCTTATAAGCATGCTTCAAAACAGGATTTGCACTTGTAAAACTTAATTATAAATGCCTATTTACAATATTCATGCGAATAAATCTATTGAGCCCCTGGTTAAAGCTATTACCATGTTCAGAGGGAAGCCGGCTCGCCGAGGAAGAATCTCTCAGCACTTTGGCGGTGATTTATGTTTACATAAACAACTTGCAGTGGACTGACGTCCCCCCCCCCTTCCCCCCCTTCCCCTTGTTGAAAGGCTTATTCCTAATGACAACTACATTTCAATTATCTTGCATATAAACGTGTCACCGGCGGGCAGGTAGCTCTGCTAGGTGCGATGGCCTGCTACCCATTGACACGCGATAAAAGGCATCTGGTGGAAACTAATTTAAACCTGGTTTTGGACTGCAACAATAAACCCCAAAGAGCCCCTTTCAACGTCATAAATTAGAATTTCAGCCAGGATCTTTGCGCTTGGCTCTCCATTTAAAAGTAAAGTCTTCATGATGAACAGGTTGATGATGATAAATGGTCACGGTGAAGGCGAGCCTGTTCCCTCTCTGGGATTCGCGCCTCCATCTGTTTTCATTTAGTTGCCGTTTTTGTCCGATATTGTAGGAGCCGGCATGGTAGTATAGGTACCGGAATTCTCTCCGGAGGATGCGGGAGGTAAACTTCCACCATTTGTTTTCCACGGCATCACTTCCATATTCGGAGTGCTCTGTATCTTCCCTGTTGTGACGAATGCTACAATGAAAGGATTCAAATTCTGACCATATTTACCATAGAAACATTTAATTTCCAAAGAACCATCATTCCACATTGTGTCCCAGACTGAGGTCTTTGGGCCTCTTTGCTGGGATAAATAGATTGTAATGATTTTGGATCGACCAAAAAAGAATAATTGTGGTGACTGAATTTTTATTTATTTTTTTGTTCCTTCCTTGCAGTGAAACTGGTAACCTAACCTCACTATATGCATAAGCATTATACTCACAAAGTTGTATTTGTATATATATAGACCTGAGATGAGGCTTGATCTTATGCCCCTTTTGCCTTCAGTCACAAAGTGTGGAGGACGAAGAGTATATGTATCCACAATTTTAAATAATGTTGATAAAATGCAACATTTTGTGATGCAAATAAAAATTATTTTATTACTCGCATAATAGCCTAATTGAGAAGGACTGGCTATATCTGATGATGTTGAGAATTTTGTGAATTAATTGCTTATTTATAATCAGGGGAAAACAGGTTGAAAACAATAATCAGTTTAAGGGAAAGTTTTCCGCCCTGTCAATTTTACAGCTCAGCTTGATCCGACACTAGCAGTCACTGAGTACATGATGTATTAATCTAAATGTTATCCTATCACTAAACACCATTCCTCTCACCCTGACACATAGAGTACATAGGGTCAAGAATCTTCAGCAGGAGTGTTGCCTCGTCACCTTTGGGGAGGCAAAGTTTTTCAACCAGGTACCTAGTGGTAGTTATGCTCTACTGCACTGTAGTGTGTGAAGACTAAAGTGTCTGTGAATTATAATGTGTGCGTAAGCGCTCTATGGTGAAATGCAATTTGAAGAGAAGGTGTTGGGGGCAAACATGTGTACAGGGGGTGGCCTTTTTCAGCTTGAAAAAGTCCCTCCAAAAGTCCCAGATCACCTCGCAACTACAAATAAGAGGTGACTAATAAGGAGAGCAATAGTGAAGATTTGGCATGACAGGAACTGGCCATAAGATCTACTCCCTTCCACACAAAGAGCATCCAATATTAGCTTCCTCAGGCATAATTCTAAAAAGGCCTACTTCATAAGGCAAGCACAGACTATGGCAAACTATCTGTCAGATATAGCTCTATGCACAGGTGATGCTAGCAATGGTGAGGACTGTGGTAATTACAATAGCCAACAGTAGTATTTTATAATTATTACCAGTACACTATGGTATTAGTAGTTTAAGGTTAGCAACCCTGCTCCAGAAGTGCTGGAGTAGCGTTGGACTTTTATTAATTCAAGCTATCTATTCCCTGAATGAATATGAATTAATTATTAGACTAAATTTGTTATGCTGATGACCATGCAATTAAGAAGACAGACATTTTAAATTTGGATGGTCTAAGAAAATCTATAGGGCACACACACGCACACACACACACACACACACACACACACACACACACACACACACACACACACACACACACACGTGCCTGCACTCATGTGCATGCCAACAGCAACAATGGTGTATATGTGGTGACCATAAAAAATCACTCCACTGTAGTTTATAATGCAGTTGGCACTGCTCTGGAGCACAGGCTGAGCATAACATAAGTCATCTTCTACATAACTCTTTTCTGGTCAGATAGTGTCTGAAAACATCAGACATTGATATAAAAATAAATTTAAAGCATACATAGACTACAGAGGCAAACTGTAATGTAGACTGCCGTGAAAAACCATGGTAATTTCCCTCCCATGGCTTAATAGAACTTGTCTCTTATGCGTTAATGCATTTTTTCAAATCACCTGTCTGTGTGAATTTAAGCATCTCAGTCATAGTGGTGCAAGTCTTTTGCTATTTGACTGAGAGCAGGTTTGAGACTGTTCAAGAAGGCATTCAGCCAAACTTATTTCATGGTTAGGACCTGAGGTACAGGCACAGTGAACACAATAACTGAACTTTTCTTAGCCAGCTACAAGTCAGGAGATGGCAGATGTTGTATTACTGTGCGGTCCTATTACTCCTACAGCCTACTAGACCTGTTAAATAATGGCTTGGGCATCATCCAATCCCCTTTTGATTTGAGAGGTCATTTTGTAGCAAGGGCTAGCACGGGGAGAAAGCAGGATCATACATATTTGTACATTTAGCAGGAGTTTTAAAAGTACTCTGAGAGAGGTTTTAACGGCAGCTGGCTTGCAGATTTAGAGATGGTGACAGGGGAGGGAGACACTGTCACAAATTTGCTATCTGTCCCATTTTCCAGAAGGACTTTTGAGGAGAAACTGGAACTTGTCAACAAGGGCAGACCAAGGCCAAATCTCCTACACCTTTGCCAGCACAGGAAAGCTTTTGTTCTATATTTCCTGGCTAAGAAAACATGATAGATGTCTTTCGCTCACAGGCAGTATACACACAAATACTATATCATGTGCCATATCTTCCGGTAACTCCTGTACAAAGGGCTGTTCATACGTTTGTACTGTTGAATTAATTTGTAATTAATTCATCTCTGCGCCTTCAACTTCAAAATGATAATTTCTCTTTATCTTAATAAATAGATTTGAAGTAACATTTATTTGTAAAGCATTTTCAAACTGAAATATAATTTCACAAACGACCACCTTCAACAAATGATGCAATTATTTCCTGCCCTGGCTTGTAGGTGTATTGTGTCAATGTTATAATCCAATATGCCATTCATAGCAAAATCAGTTTGTGTGTAGGACAGACTAATTAGCTGTGTATCTGACTCGTAATCTGGCATAATTTAATAATTCTGACCATCTTCCTGATTTAAACCACATCTGCAGTCTACCTAATACTTTCTTTGCAATTTTCTAAAAAAAAAAAAGCAAGCTGTTATAAAAATGTCAGAGTGCTGCATATCCCTGTCAAAACGAGGAGGACTATCTCTGACTCTATCGCTGTCTTCGTGTAGACATAATATAATTTAGAACAGATATGACAAGAACCATTTCTAAATATCTCGCATATCTCCTTTTGACAGAATCTAACGACCAAGGGCACCCCTCCGCCCCTATACACTCAGTGTTGTGTTTGATCTCACAATATACAATATTACACATATATCAGATATGTGTGATGTCAGATAATGTATTGATTTTGCCTTACTCAACGAAACACTTTAGAATAAACGGAGATGCGTAGCCTATTATTTCTTATAAGCCGCACTTCATATTTAATTTCTTGATCCAGGTTGCATTAGGTAGCCTACCACTCGACCTCACTTTTGAATCGTAGGCCTTTCCATAAATGGAAAGGAACGTTAGTCGCCAGCATCACCGTCAGTTATTTTCTGCCCTGTCAAAACTCTTTATCAAAAACGATTACAGCTATAAAGCGTTTAACTTTACATCTGAATTGTCAAGAATTGTGTCTTAAAGTATATGCTACATAGCTTATATTCAGTGGCCAGGCAGAACTCTGAAAGTGTAGTAAAGCCCTGATGTCTCGGATAGAACAATATAGCCTATCATGTCCTCCTGCTAGTGCGCAGTGCTGAAAAGGAAAGAAAGAAGAACTCATCCCGCAAATAGTTGCCTACGTTAAACAAAATCCAAATCTAAAAGGGGATCCACTGCCTGACAGGTTCGATAACGTTTCTCAAGACTGTCCAATTAATAACGGGTGAATAGCCAATAGGTTACGTTTTTCTTTTAGATAGTAGACGATATGTGTTGTCCAGCTCACATCTATTTTGTCTCGGAAAGGTAAAAGAGTGATGGTAAGGTGTCTTCTTACCTATTTTTGTTTCTTTTCAATATCGACGTGCTTATTTGGGAGACTTAATACCTCAACGGTGCGGAGACGGCTTACCCGAAGACAAACTTATAAATGCGTAATATAAAGCGAGTTTCCAAAACTGTCTGGGGAACAGGCGCGTGGTTTGCGATCCTTCATTTCCCATGGATTCGTAGGCGCTATCCTCTCGGCTCTTCCCGCGTTGCTCCTATGGCATTACAGATGTGCAGCGACGCTGAAAGTGACAGTTAAAGTCTGGCCAAAGTCGATCTCCAGTCCTGAGCCTGATCTATGGAGTTACTTTATTGTATAAATCAATGTGGCCAGACAGACTCCATCACCGGGAGCCCGCTTCTCATCTGGATTGATGTGCGCCTGTAGTTTCAGCCCTGTGGCAATTTAAAAGCTCTCGGACAAACATTGCAAATACATTTCGGCAAAATGATGGGATGCGTTAAAAATTATGATTAGTCTGCTTTGTAGGCTAGGCTACTTTGTGTTTTGCGGTTTCAAAAATACGGTGCTTTGATTAGCCTACCAGTTAAGGGAAGTCAAAGGGATTAAATAAAACCCATAGCTTGCCTCTTATAAATGACTGTAACTACGCACAACCATATAAGTCTGGTTTTACCCTAAGATGCCAGCTTATCAAGGAATGTTCAATAAATATCAAATGCGATTCCCAGCTTTTAAAACGCACGATGTCTATTTGAGAGCCCGGGTTAGCCCGTACTAGTGTTTAACTCGGGTGTTGAATAAGCCACCACCTCTGTCCAAAAGACAATTTGATGTCACTGTAAAATCGTTTCTGCTAGCTTGTGAACAGGCTTATAATTAAGACATGACAATTAATAGCCTATGTAGTAATACGTATGCTTATTTATCGTATCAGAAAGCTGTATCGGTGCATACACATTGTATAGGCTAAATTCGATAAGCTATACATGCTTATTCTCATTTTAATAGTCTATTGCCTTTCATTTGGTGGTATAAATAACTTGTTTTGGTACCATTTAAATTTGTTCGCACGCCGGCGCGCACGCACACATGTAGGCTACATGCATTCTCTCTCTCTCTCTCTCTCTCTCTCTCTCTCTCTCTCTCTCTCTCACACACACACACACACACACACACACAATTAATTAAGCAAAATCCGAAAGACTTGGATTCATCTTACCTGGCAGGATACTACTATCCTTTTACTCGCCTTCCAGCCAAGTTGTTTTCGATATCTCCACTTGTTAAAGTAGCCGATGCTTTAGTTGCGTTTCATGATGCAAATCAGCTCATGTTGAACGTTTTTTTTTTTTACAATAATATTCAAAACAATATATGCACACTTTACTGACCATACGAGCAATTAAAACTGCGGTAAACGCTGCTTCTTACTTCAAACGACTAAAGGCCTCCGTGAATACATAAAAGACAAATAGCCTACTTTTGGTAGTTCCTTTGTAAATGTCAAATGAAATCTCAACTGATTAGAACAGATTTCGGAGTTACTTCAGCTGTTCTTAGTGTTTTCATTCAGTCCGCTAAGATTCTGAAGACTCGCCTCTACTTTAGACAGACAAAAATAACTTCCATTTTTTTCCGGAATCCTTCACTCGGTTGCGCAAGAGTGGTACTGCTGCATTTCTCACGTATTCTACACTTTCCCCAGCCTTGTATCAGCCCTCGTCAGTCGAGCCGCTCGTATTGCATTGGAAAAGTCCCACATCTGATTTGCAGTGGTGTAGGTAGGGTCTGTGCAGGGTCCAGAAATCGATGAAGAGCGCGCTGCAAGAGTTCCCAGTCCTGCTCTTTCTCTCATTACACTTGCATCTGAATAGGCTACAGTGACAGGGGAAATCTCGGCAAGGACGCTGTTCTTCAGCACCACGATGGAAAGTGCAGTAATGCGATGGACTGTCAGATAATTCTGCTTTGTGTAATTTTAGGAATACTTGCATTCAACAAAGCTCAATACTGGAATGCCGGTGTAAAGCTAGAGTGGTAACGCGTTTTTTTTAGGAGGGGGGAGGGGGTTATTTTCGAAAAATCTAATGCCTATCGCCTCCTTGTGGTGGGCATTGAGGACCCGAAGTCTTGACGGAGAAGACGTTTATATTTCAGGCTACAGGCTAGATAAACAATTATGGGAGCAAAATAAAAGCAAGGAAACAAAATTGTAATTATAGGCTGTAGAAAGGTTTTAATTTTCTTTCCTTGGCGCATTTATTTATTTATACGATTATTATTATTATTATTATTATTATTATTATTATTATTATGCGGTCCATGCTTCTTTTTGGACCACAGCACCACCGATTCTTCATTGACACCTCTATTCTTAAGGACATGGATACCAAGCTGCTTGTTGTTTTAATAGTATGATGTATAGGTAATCATGAAAGTCTGCATAACAAATTCATCTTACGTAGTTTAGCTGCATTCATTCGGAGGAAAATAATGTATATTCATATGCATTTGCCAAGTGGGTTCATACCTGTATTTGAATTGTATGTCACATTGAATAACTACAATAATCTATGTTGAAGTTAATTATCAAAATAATTGAAACATGACCTCAAATTTGTAATGATCAAAACTTCTTCGAAGTGGCTGTCTCAGTGCCCGAATACACATGAACCCCCATTAGCCTATTCTGACGTACCTTGCCCCAGTAGGCTACATGTTAATTAAAAGTGTTAATCTGACTGAAGTGAAAATAAATTCCTTAGAGATAAGGACGGTGCTTAAATCACATACAGCATGTTCCAATAGGAGCTGGATGAGTCTTTTAAATAACTGGGACATTAACCAATACAGCACCGAACAAGCTCAGTTCAGTACAGTCTATTTTATGGAGGTAAATGTCCTTTTAACAGCTGTAATATTAAATGTCGCTTGAAATTATCCTGATTTAATAAAATCCTTATCATCAAAAGTCAAACAAACATTTACAGCAGAGTAAAGAGAGAGATTGTTGATAAGCATACAGAGTACTTCTAAAGAGATGGCGAATATCAAAAGCAGGAAAATATCGAACATATTGCTTCATGAGGCGATCAATAATATTTAAAAACAAATCTATATATGCTGATGGGAATCCCACTGTTGCATTGGTTCGCATTGGTTGGGGACATAATTAAACTCAGTACAAAGTTACACCCTTCCATAATCTTCCATTATGTCTCTCTTTCAGTAGTAACTAGTCTTAAAACAATGATGATGATGATGATGATGGCACTATAATATCACTTATAGACTGCACAGTCTTATGGGAGAACAGGTTTAAGGCTTCCACAGCTAATCGTACTGAGGCCCTAATGGTGTGTACTCCATCATCTGAAGTTGAAAAATTTAGATCGGATTGCATTCTCCCCCTGTTTTCTGAGCCGATAAATGAAAAGTAAGTATTTAGAGAGGAAATGTACATAAGACCCACACAAGCAGAGAGAGAGAGAGAGAGAGAGAGAGAGAGAGAAAGAGAGAGAGAGAGAGAGAGAGAAAGAGAGAGAGAGAGAGATGGCAAAGCATGCATCTTTCATAACATGAAAAATTTAAAATGGTTTTTGCTTGAATGTGCCCTGACCCAAAAGAGTAACCTTTGCCTGTCTGTTTGATGCTCAGTTAAAAAAATAAATAAATAAAAAAATAAACAATGGCTTGGGGATATGTATACAATAAACTAGCATCAGGTCCAGATGGTTTGCAGTACTTCAACATCAGGTCACTCCACATCATACATATTGGACGGTAAAGAGTAACTTATCAAATATTGAGTGCTTAACAAACACAAGAAATGATTACCTCTACACTGTTTATTAGAGCCTGATCTCATGGAATTCGGCAATATGTACCGATTGTTAGTGTCTCAAAAAACGGTACCTGTTTCCGAATTTTGCACAAGCGCCCCCATGAGTCTGTACTGGGAACTACTGACTAAAGGCTGTGATAGGCCGAAAACATCACGTGTGAGGGTAGTAGTAGATGACGTCACGCGTCCCACTGCTTTTCTCGGCAAGACACGCTCTGCGTGAGTTCCCGTACCCCATCCACAACCCCTAAACATAACCTCACAGGAGTTCACGTAACTCGGGCTCATGCCCAAACTGTTAAGATAGTGTCCCTTTTTGCTACCATATTGTTACCAACAATTTTGCAATAAAAGAAATAATTAAAAAAAATAAAATTATAAAAAATAAAATAAAAATAAAAAAATGTCCCAGGGTCCCGCCCAACCCCTAAACATAACCTCACAGGAGTTCACGTAATCTTTCACGAAATCTCCTTACACTCTACAACTGAGCATTAGTCAGTAGTTCCCAGTACAGGCTCATGGGGGCGCTTGTGCAAAATTCGGAAACTGGTACCGTTTTTTGAGACACTAACAATCGGTACATATTGCCGAATTCACATGAGATCAGGTTGGTTTATTAGCACAGTGGTACGTAACATGTGCTAGTACAATGCAATTACATACACATAAGGGCAACCTAAAATAAAATGGGGCAGTAAATACATAGCCAAAGTACCTCTGTCCTTTCATCAAAGAATCACGGCGGTCTAATGAACGAGAGGGGACGGCAGCTACCAACGTGCGGCGGGACAGTGGGGGAGTGACTGCCGGCCGATATGAGCGCGTGGGTGACTCGGCACGTGGCTACCTGCTGCCGTGATTGACGGCGTCACACACTGTCACGCCCGCCCCACCCCGCTGGGAGGGAGGACGCTCCTAAACGCCATTAATCATGCAGCCACACCGCCCATTACAGACGCGCGTGCCGCATGAATCTTGTCACACGCTTCCAGACCGTCGTAGGCTTTTGTCTCAGCGGCGCTATACGCTGGGCTTGGCAGCGGTATAGCGGGTTTTAGTCCCGCTTCGTCCCCATTAAAAAAAAAAATTACTCTTCCGCCTACCTTCGCCATCAATATGAGGCCACAACAACCTCACCGTGGACATATTAATGATGTTCTGGTGCGGGTGGAGAGAGAACCAGACAGGCTGATCACCTGGAATGGTAGGCTACTGGGCTGTGCTGATATATGTGAACAATAGAAATCTGGGCTGGCTACCGAACAGATTGCAGACTGACGAGTACATAAGGCTGGATATTCACTCTCCGAAATGGCTGAAATATTCATGTTTCAGGGCCAATTTAAGCGGAGCACATTTTTTTATTGTCATCATTTTTCAACCCCCGTCAATGCTTACAGATAGGCCGCTGTCAATAATCCCTCCCACGTCCATTTGATCTAATCTAATCCAATATAACAGAAACCGCAACGCCGTTGATGGAAGAGCTCTGTAGCGGAGATTCTAAACTATTTTCTCACAATAGGTTCACGAGAGCACAGTACCAACCCTCTGCACCTCTTAAATTTATCATCAAAAAGCATAAGGGGCCTGTGGGGCATTTGAGCGAGCACAGAGAGAGAGAGAGAGCGAGAGAGAGTGAGAGCAAGAGAGAGAGGGAAACGGGCTATTGAAATGTGTGTTATTATGCTTAGGAGTTGCCACTTACAATTCTGATTTCCTCTGCCATTTTTTTGTAAATTCTGAGGACGGGGAGGCAAACAAACATCGGCTGAAAAGACATGGTAATTTGGCACCAGAGGCCCACAGCTAATTCAGCTGCGCAGTGCCCCCCTTTGTTACATCACAGGCGTAGCGCACAGAGTCCCGGCTTCTCCGGCGCATCAAATGAATGCGTTTATATATTTAATGTAGCGCCGCAGAAAAACGCTCACGCCGTAACAATGCACTTTAAAAAATCTCCTCGCTGTCCTCACACTCCATAGCTATACAAAAAAAAAACATTGAACTGTACACATAAATATTTATTCCTAATTATAAAAGTAACTCAAAAAATGGGTTGCAAACAACTTCGCCACTCATTGTTTGTATTTCTCCCTATCAGCAAACTGGCACTGAAAACCTGCAAAAGAAGTGCACTGTCATTTCTTTTCCCCCACATTGGCACATAATTGGAAAAAAAAGAGAGAAAAATTAGGGCCTGTTCGTGTGGTGACTTCTGGACCTCGTTTTGTCAGCCCGGGAATCAATCATACGGTGGATGAAAGATAATGAAATGGCAGATGATTCTCCTCACTGAGTCCGCACTTGGCGAGGGAGTTTTCTGGGCAGCTGCGCCGTTTTCCCGGTCTCCCTGGCATGGCCCGCTGACATGGCAGTAATCACAAATATACAGATGAAGGGAACTCTCTGGGGTGTTAAATGCTAAATGCTAACGGAGACACTCTGCTTAGCAGAGCTTAAGGAGAATAAATATTAACCTTTCCGTTTTCTGTTATGATCTGAACTGTGGTTTCCAGCACCTAGGGCGCCTTACACGGATAACATAAACAAACACATAATTCATAAACTGCTAATTAATGACACGTTGACCAGTTCCTTCTAATAAGTCACACCATGCTGAATAAACATAACGTTGTGTTTCACCAGGTTTTTACACATGCACGCGCCCTCTGGTGTGTTTTCTAAAAGCCGCACAGCACATGCAAATGCTTTTGTCAATGAATTACCGCTTTGCTGATCTTTACAAATGAATGCAATAATCACATGTTGACATGTTTAACTTGCCAAACTGTATGTACTATACCCTTACTCTGTTGGCACCATTTGTCTGAATTTGTGTGCTATTATCAGCCATGTTTGCTGCGATGTGTGACTACGAAAGGGGGGAGAACGAGGGCGCTTTCACATGGAAAGCCCCTCAGCATTGCTTCTCACTTAAATATTAGTCAGGTTTCACCTTGACAGCTGTTGCAAGAAGAGCGGTTCATAGAAAAAAAACGTAACTGAGACGGGATCATAAAAGGAAAGCAGTGATCTCCTCGAACAAAGCTCTTTAAATCTGACAAACCCAAGTCTCCGGGAGATACCAGAGGAGAGACAGCCAAACGAGAACTTCCAAGTAAGCAAGGTCTTTGTTGCGCCTCGCATTGCATTGCTTAGTGAGATATCCACGCTGCTGGAAGATGCAACAAGTAGAAAAACAATACGGACAAATAATTAAATGCACTGACAGTGACAGCCCTTTACATTTGCATTCACATTTATTAATTTAGGTTATCTACACCGAATTACAACAATGTACGTGCAATATGGCTATATCAATATCAGAACAGATACAAACATTGACTAACGCATTTCAAACAAAGCATTACATGAAACAATATATACAGTTATTGACAAGTGCCATATCGTGTATGGCATAACATTAATTTGAAGTGCACCAGTAGTGCAGAAGTGGCTGAATATGAAGAGAGCGCTGAGAGAGAGAGAGAGAGAGAGCAAGGGAGTGAGAGAGAGCTCAAAGAGAGAGAGAGAGGGAGTGAGAGATAGTAAAAGAGAGAGAGAGAGAGAGGGGCAAGTCTGTGTTGATGGAACAGAGACGGTTTGAAGAGGATGGATCTCAGTCTGCATAGAGAGATGGCCGGTGACTCTGATGTTCTAACTGCTGTAGGCAAGTCTTTCAGCCACTGGGGCACAAGAACCGAGAAGACCCCGTGACTGAGATGTGAAGCCCCTCAGGGGCGTAAAAGCAGGTTTCGGAGCAGAGAGATCTTAGGGGGGGTTGTACTGTACGGTTTGATAGTAGCCTGTGGATAAGAGTGAGCTGCTTCTGTGGATGCTGGCTAGGCCAGGACAAGTTTTCATCCCAATGTAACCCATGACTTTTAACCGCTTTTTAGACTGGTCCAGAAATGGCATCCTCAATGGAAAGGCCTGTTAGCACATGCAAGGAGACGAGTAAGTAGGGAGTAGCCTAAAGGTAGCCTAGATGTAGAAAGACTGGTGGTGCATGGGCAAAAAGCTAAGTCAAGTGGTGGATGACCTGTTCAACAGAACTAAAAGTGTGTTCGAGCCAAGATCAGATTTGCATTGATCCAAGTGCAGATATGATCCTTCTCACTTTGCCGAATGCCTATAAATAGGTTTCCTTACAGTGTAGGCATATACAAACAAGGAGTGATTGACGCCACTGAAATGTGTCACAACCCTCGTTTTATAAGATCATATTCCCACAACAGGCTTCGCCAAGTATAATTCATGAAGAAAAAAAGGATTAAATCGTAACACACAAAAAGATCGTTATATCAGTTGATTACAACTATTGCTCAAACCAGCCAAGGGAATATAAATGAAAAGTCGCATATGAGCACAGTCTGATGCAATATATTGGATGCACTAATGTCTACACTGAAAACAGCACACAGTCCTTGTAAAATAATACATAAACATTTCTAACCCCTTCCCAACAGATATTCCATGTTCTATTCTACCTGGTTGGGCGTATATGTTTGAGAATCGTAAAAACGGCCTGCTAATTCTCGTTGATGTTCCACCTTTCATATATGCATGTGGCAACTGCCTGGGTGCTAGAGAAACACAGAGACCGTGGTTTGGCAAGATTACACATGACTGTCATCAATTGTGGTGAAACCAATTTTAGCCAATCAAACTGGGGAATGATTAGATCATTGAGAGAGCCATAAATCTGACCACGACTCTGGGGGTCTTTTCTAAACTCCAAATCCCAGCTTCATTTTGATAGAAGAAACCTGAAATACATTTCGTTGTACCACTATATGATCAACACCACTTTCAGAGACACGGTTTCCATGTCCATATTAGGAATGTCCCCTTTTGTCCATCTTTTCAGCTTTTGCCAAATAATCATAAGGTGGTGACTCAGGATTGTTCAAAGGGATGAATGGATAGGTTAATAATCACATAAAGTATGTATGATTTCCACATTTGTAAGACATACTATTCCATACCATTCCAAATGAAAAAACAGAAACCAGCTCGCTCAATGATATTGTTTCTTTTTCTATATGTACCATCTAATTACAGCAAACATCTGCTTTCCACAAAACAGCTCCAATGAGGTATTTTCATCCATGCGCTGAGATCATGATTTGGCTGTTTTTTAATTAGATTTTTTTCAAATTATGGATGTTCAGAGGAAAACAACCGAACGCCCATCTCTGAGGCCTTAAATGTCTCTGTCTTTTACAACTTTCCCCTCTGATTAAGCACCTCAGCCCAGGAGAAATGCAATTAAATCGGTAAACACTTGTTCTTGGCAAGAAAAGAAGCAAGAGAAACATACCACACCCCCCCCACCCCCCAAAAAAGCCAGTCTTTATCCTCTTTTTTATTGCAGAACAGAATCCAGCAGGGATATATCTCACCCCACAGGAGTGGTGAGGAGGTTTTTATTTGGTTAAACAGGAAGTTCCCAAAGACAGGATTCCTGAGCCTTCTTCCAGACAGTTTCTTTAAATCTTTCTATATGTCCCCCTGTTTCTCAGTCCAGCCGCGGCGTGCCGTATTTGCTCTCTCCGCTACACAAACACGAAGAGGAGTCATCGCGGCCTCGTCTCCACCGCCATCCTGACAACACCCCCCCCCCCCCCCCCCCCCCACTTCTCTTGTCTCTTTCTATTTGCCCTCTCCACACATCAGCCTCTTGCCTTCTTCCTCTTGTTGACGGCAGCATTTGTCTCCTCTTCCAATCTTAGGCCCCTTCAGAAAGAGAATATGGATAACCACAGCATCCACCTCAGGGGACCAGGAGCATTCTAATGTCCATAGTGGGGGCAGAACTGTGCGCCCTCTGTTTGTCATCTCTGTACTGGCCTAGTGTCCTACCCTCCACATTAGCATGATGAAAGCATTGGCAAGATGATTGCTTAATAAATAATTGGTACCCGCTCACCGGAATACTTCTGTACTCAAGACAGCATTCTTTAATCTACATAGCAGGGCCCCAGTGTGTGTAAGAATCTACTACACCACAGTGACCTTCCCCCCAGTGTGAAGAATTAACGCAGAGGCAATGTTAACCCATGGAGAGTTCAGAAGCTGTTCCATGTAGATGGTGAAGCAGCAGATCCCATCCCCTCTCAGACTACCGTGGCTATTAAAGGAAGCTAACAAACGTGGCTGGCAAATCTATTTTTCCAGATAATGCGGGACGGCCTCTGGCACAAAGCAAACATTTACCAGCTGAATATGTATGTGTCTCTGGCTACCTTTCAGGCAAGGCAAGTGAAGTACACAGCATGAATTATCTACGACGATGTCTGCAGCTCTGAATATAAGCCGATTCTCTGTAGGCTGAAGGAGAAGGCATACTCCGCAGACAAATTGGTCTAATTTCCACCGCACAGTCTGGTTATTATAGTTATAGTTTTTTTTCTAGTTGAACAGGTCACAACCTGAGCCATCCAATCTGAGAGCGCCGTCCAATCTTCATTACGCTGCTGCTTTGTCCTTAATTTTGAGTATTACATTTAAAATTTCAGGTAGTTCACAGTATCATCATCACGGGCAGTGAAGTGAATACAATAGAAATAGTCTAAGAATCTATTTAACTTTGTTAGTCAAAGCTAGACCAAAGGAGAAAGCTTGATAATCGCTAAGATTGAATTCCTGGTGAGGGGAGGGGATACTTGTGAAGTTGCTCCCTGCTCCTCAGCGAATTTCCCGCTGACACAATGCGCTTGTTCCCTCAGAAACCTCATCCGCCATATGTTAACAGGATTATTTTTCAGTAAAGCAGACTCGCTTTGAATACTTGGACGGGGAAAAAAGGAACTTTTATGTCGCAGTTATACACACAGGAGGAGACATCGCCACACTTAGGAGCCAATCCTTTTAAAAGGCTTTTAAACAGTCTCCCTGGTTATCCTCCTTTTTCCTCTTGCAGGGCCAGCTCTCCTACGTATGCTTAATGCCCGCAAACAATAACGAACATTGTCATTTCTCCATCATTCATAATGGAATTTACCTCAGATAAATACGCTTTGAACTTTATTCGTTTCCCTTTCTGGATTGACGCATGTGGTCTGTGGCTAACCACTTTTACAGGGGTCGCGTTAACGCCGTGGTGGATTGTTCTGCATAGTTGGGCACACAGACACGGACAGGGACACTGGGCAGTGACCTGAGGGGAATTTAGTGTCAACTGGAGCAATTTACAGATCCTTCAAAACAACAAGCGGAAGCAGCGCGCCACTTCAGAACATGCCTCTCTGGAGCCCCCCGTCCCTTAAATGTTTGCCACGGTGCCAAACCTGCACACAACGTCCGTCGAGCCCGGCATGTGCTCGACGGACTGCCAGCCCCCCCCTCTCCTCCTCCACCAGAAACAGGGGAATGGGCCCATCCACATGCGTGGCAGGCCTCTTCGAAAAGCCACAGGGTGGCTCATCCATCCTCTTCCTCATTCAAGGACTTAATTGGATGATAAACCTGTCACTTGAGTCAAGTGCTGCAGGGATGAATTTCGCCGGCGGCCAACAGAGAGTGTACCTTATCGCCGTTCACTGCAATCGGACAAAGTTTTCCCACTGAACCCCATCCAAGTGGTTCTGAGCATCGCAGTGTGCGTGGTGTATAGCTGTCAACGTTAATTTAATCTACCAATTCGAGTATATGATATTTCCCTAGCGGTTCGTAAGGTTCCCCTCTACACAGGCCCAAGTAATTGGTGGGCATATTAGAGTCTATATCTGCAGATTTGATGACATTTTATTCATGTCCTTTTTTAATAAAAAATAAAAAAAACACTGTTTATTGCTCCCCCCCCTCCCTGTTTCTCCCCAATTTAGAATCAATATAAGTTATTTATTTATTTATTTACTTTATTTATTTATGCAGGACAGATTCCCATTTCCTTGACCATCTGCAGCTAATACCACCATCTCCCCCTGTTCGGTTAGAGTGGAAGAATCACAGCACAACACCTCTCTGTATACGTCTCCAAATGTCCCCGTGTGGCAAGGAGGTGGTAGGACGGACAGGGAAATACACTCTCGACCTATCACACTCTGACACGTTATAAATATGGAAACCCAGTGGCAAAAAGAGTTTCACACAGGACTGAAAATGAAAATGGAAAAGATCCCCTAAACCTACAAGCCTTTCTTGCAGCTTGATGGATGTTCCTCATTTCAATGTCTTTGATCTCTGAAATTTTCTTTCTCGGGATAGCAGTTTATGCAGCGAGTTCTAGCAGCACTGGATGAACGGAGAAGGCAACATTATCAGACAGGAGCACTCTGCAACAACAACCGTTATTCCACAGCCAGTCCAGTGCGGAAAGTGGAAATGGAGCTAGACATGCAAGGAGGTTGCAGGCTTGAGTCCTCTCTTTAATACACTTGAATAAGGTCGCTAACATAAACGCAGAAAAAATGCAAAACAAGTTGTATAAACTGAATTTTACTCACACACCCACAAACACACGCACACACGCAGGCACACACACACACACACACACACACACACACACACACACACACACACACACACACACACACAAACATGGGCTTTAAACATTTGTTGGTCAACTTGTTTTGTCCAAAAGTTCAATACATTTGGTATATTAATATGGAAACATTAAACCTGTTAATTAAATATTAATATAAATATTCTATGCAATCCAGTGCCAGATATAGAACTGAGTCTAATCCCTTCTTCTTGACTGTAGTTGAGTTGGAAAGCTCTTTCTCTTACTAATTATAGATATGAAAGGACCCTTTACTAGTCACACTACCCTTTTACAAAAAGCTCTGTTTAAAAAGCAGTCAGTGCACCTTTTTATGGTCATGTTTCACCCAAACTTACTGCCAAAACGTCCATGTAAATTCCACTTCAGGAGTTGCTAGCCATCCATTTTTGGACAGCAACCACTGCGATACTATAGAAGATTTAACAACTCAGATTTTGAAGATTTTCTCCACTTCCTTTCTCCCGGATAACAATCAATAGTGACTCCAAGACAAAATGTAAAAATTTCACATCAAAAAGGCAGATCAATTTTTATCGAAAATTAGTTGCCAACTAAACCATTAGTTGATTAATAAAACTGATTAATGTTAATCAGTACAGCCCTAATATATCTGTGTAAATGAAAACATTTACACACACACACACACACACACACACACACACACACACACACACAGCTATAGTGTTACATACAGTTGAAGTCGGAAGTTTACATACACTTAGGTAGAAGTCATTAAAACTCATTTTTAACCATTCCACAGATTTCATATTAGAAAACTATAGTGTTGGCAAGTCAGTTAGGACATCTACTTTGTGCATGACACAAGTCATTTTTCCAAGAATTGTTTACAGACAGATTATTTCACTTTTAATTCACTATATCACAATTCCAGTGGGTCAGAGGTTTACATACACTGTGCCTTTAAATTTTGAATATTTGGTTGCATATCCTTTGTATGCCATGACTTCCTGATGTCTGTGACCCAACAACATCAAAAGACTCTTGATATCTTATGTTCTGGTACTCTTACAAGCAATACTATAACGTCTCTGCATTTGCATGGATCTCTATGGGAATTGGGGGGTGGGACTTGATTTAGCTGTAAATTACACTGGAACAGTATGGAAACACATGGTTGGCTAAATGGCTCTAAGTCATCATGGGGCTGACATATCAAACAAGCCTTAAATCATCACTCTGCTGCCAGAAATACAGTAGATATGGATGGATAACTTGATTTTCTTCTCCTGACTTATTTTTCCATAGAGTTCAATAGGAAAATTTGTCAGGGGAAACAACCCTTAAAGTGATCCATCTATTGTGGTGCTGTAATGGCGACATGTAGTCCAGCTGTCTCTCGTGTTCGTGTTTGTTAATTGAATGCATTTTGTTGTGTTGGGCTTTTGTCTTTTGTTTTTTCATGTGCTGTGTGTCTGTTGTGGTGCGGGGAGGCGGGCTGGAGATTTTTCGGGGCACTCCTGCCCCTTGATTTGATGATATTGGCGAATTGTCTCGCTGGGATAATTTTGTTTGTGGTCGTCACCATGGAGACTCATTCGCAGCATATGCTCGGCAGCAAAGTTTACCATCGTTCTTCACCGGAGTTGAAGATGGACTCGGGACTGATCAGAGAGTGCAGGCGGTCTTCAAAGGGCAACCATGGAAGGGAACGAGAAGATGGTGCGGGGGAGGAGTGAGGCGACGAGTGGGAGGGCTGACGCAGTTCGGTGCTCCGCTTCGACAGTACAGAGACCGCAACACTGCGTGTATGGAGGAAATTTGTGTAGGCGGAGTTTGTGTGTTGGGCTGCTAAATGACACTGCACATCTCGGGACAGCGGGGACTATTTTTAATCATGGCTGTATTCCAATTTAATTCATTACATTACATTATAGGCATTTAGCAGACACTCTTATCCAGAGCGACTTACACAACTTCTTATTACATTTATCCATTTATACAGCTGGATATATACTGAAGCGATTCAGGTTAAGTAGGGTACAATGGCAGTGTCCTACCTGGGAATCGAACCTGCAACCTTTCGGTTACAAGGCCAGTTCCCTAACCATTATACTACACTGCCAAATTAATTTGATATTGTATGTCTTTATTTGGTGTGTTTGTTTGTGTGTTGTGGTTCCCGAAAGGGAAAATAAAAGTTATTCTATTCTATCACTATCTCTAGTTCCCAAAGACAGGATTCCCGAGCCTTCCTCAAGACCGCATCTTTCTTTACATCTTTCAATATGGACTCTCCGTCTCCCAGGCCAGATGTGGCATGCCGTGTTTGCTCTCTCCGCTACACAAACACAGAGGAGTCAACGTGGCATCGTCTCCTCCAAGCTTACCATCACACAACCCCCGCCCCCTATATACAGTATAGTAAGCTCTATCAACGTACTGCCTTTAAACTACTACTTTTAATTCCTTGATTTGAGTCATTGTTTTGGGCAAGGGCACGACTTCACTTGAACCGTAGCACACATCTGCAACAGTAGAGCCCAGTTGGTAATATACTCTCCTCTGCGTTCTGAACACATTTCCCGTGAGCCTCTTCTTTAATCGCAGTAATTAATTTTCTCATTATTCTTGTCATTACACTCATGAAACATATCACTGCAAAATACTTACAACATCATTCCACCATCAAACACATGGTATCACAATATCTGGTTTGTAACCATCAATGTAAAGAGCATTATCAAAGCACAGTGTGTCTTTTGTGTGTGTGTGTGTGTGTGTGTGTGTGTGTGTGTGTGTGTGTGTGTGTGTGTGTGTGTGTGTGCGTGTGCGTGTGTCTGTATGTGTATGTGTGTGTGTTTGTATATATGTTTACTGTACTTTAAAATTCAAACCAAGAAACAAACCACCAAATTGTGCAGACATTTTTAGAGGAAACAGTTTGGGTGGGGGATGGGGTGTTATAGGGGGATATCGTATAGCAAGCTGACGATTTCAACCCCTCATGACAAGGGCTTAAGTGAAAATCTGTTGAGCGCTGTGATTTAGAGTGTGTTTTAGCTAAGCCAAATGGTGCTCTGGACTGAACAAGCATTGTGCTACTGGCAAAGCACTGACTGTTGGATCCGTCCCTCCTGTTGTACAGCCCTACTGTAAAAAAACAGCACAATCAATACGGACTCTTTTCTCAAAGCTCCACATCAATCTTGCTGCTAATTAAAAAGTCTCAAAATATAAGCAGTAGACCTTGTTTCTGACCATACCATACTTTCCTTTGTATGTGTACATGAATGTATCGTTAGGCCCTCCAACGTAATTCATCCCCTGAGGGGTATGGCCAATGTGGATTACCTGATCAGTTCTATCACCTCTTGTCATGCCGTTTGCATTCAAGAGAGGTTGTGCATGTGTGTGTGCGCACGCACATGTGCATGTGTGCGTGGGTTTGTGTGTGTGCGCACATGTGCGTGTGCGTGCGTGTGTGCATGTCTGTGTGATTACTCCCTTTAAGCAAACGGTGTAATTTAACAGAGTACACCATTAGAGCGTATCTGCTAGAAGCGCTCAAAAATGGGAGGAGCGTCATGATTGCCTGATCTATGCACCACCAGGACTGTTAAAATTACACGATACAACACAATGCAGACATCAGGCCACCTGTTCCTGCTGGCTCAATGTTGGAAACCCCAATACATGCTGTTGACAACTACATATTTAGCTAATCCCAGATAGCCGCTCAGCATTCATGTTTATTTAATGCATGGAGTCTTGAATTTCCCATCTAGTAATCAATAAGCATTTGATCCACTCACTTATCCAGTATCCAGTTCTCTTTTGTTCTGAATACGTATATCTGAATTTTTAAAAATTGTATTTATTGGTATTGCCTTAATATTGAAATATGTGATCTTATGTACAATTCTCCTCAGTATTCAGCACATTACCATTATTTTGGCTTGTGAGGGTTTTGACCTGAGTTGGTCAAAAAACCACGTTACATTAAAAGCATCCCATAATAATTACCCGTCCTGAAATGCACTCAAAAATACATGAGTACGAACTCTGCATAATTATCAGCGTAGGATACGAAAATAATCAGTGAAAATCATGTCGGCGGTTATTTGAAGCTTTTAGTCTTCAAAAAAGAACATATCTGAAATGAAAAGTAAAAAGATGAGATGTAAGTTTATACGGATTCACCCTTCTCCATGTCTTCACACCTCTTTTCTCAGTGCGTGGGCCGTTCTGGAGCCTCTCGTTGAGACTGACTCAATGGTAGGTCAATCCTGCTGGGTTTGGTGCCAGGGCGTGGGAGTGGGTGGGAGCCCAGCAGGCGTCTGTGGGTGTGGAACTGATCTGTGAGTGCTTCCGTATAGATCTGGAAACTTTCATTATTACATCACAGCACTCGGGGCCAAAGGTCTTCTCTCATGTTTGCTCGCAGAACAGTTTTGTGGTTCCCTCTCTGTTTAAATCATTGTTTTCCCTTGCCAAGTAATAATCGACTGCGGCTTAGAACTACGTGTTTATTTCATTGCATGCAAATATGAATAACTTTCCCTGTTCTGAAATATATGCAAAAGTAATATTTCTTAATTCCTTCCTGATTATGTAACATGCGGTTTTCCCAATGATATGTTTGCCACTCTATATCAGTAGGAATGTCCCATAAATAATGTGAGCACAAGCTACAGTGTTTAACCGTTTCGTCCTTGAGTCAGATTTTCCCAGTTTGGCATCGTTCTGATTCTGATTCTGACAATCAGGACAGGAATCATGGAAGGATTACAACAGCTAACCTGCTAAAGAAGTCAGCGTAATCCTAAAAATCTATGTGATGATAGTTTTCCTTCGAACAGTGCAGTCAGAAGTAACTAAGCCTCGTCGTGAAAAGGTGTCTCAGTGAGGTAGAACTGTTCCTTTAGAGAACACAGGGGAAATGGGAAATGGTAACGGTACAGATGCTGTAAGAATTCAGGTACTCCATCTGCAGAAATGATAGCTCCTCTATCCACTCCTAAGCACAAGTGGAGGATTTTCAAAGGTTGAATCTAGGGGGTTGCCATCATCTGAGGATAGATTGACTTTGAGTAGGGGTTACATGTCGTCCCATCTGCTACTGGCTATTACTTTAATGGCCATGGAAAACCCACAATAGCCAGTAAAGCACATTGTCACATACAGTTTTTTTGAGGATAAACAGAGGAGTTGTTCACATTGGTAAGAAAAAGAAAAAAAAAGTGCTTATAAATCACTGTGGAGGATATGAATGTCATCGACCTATTGGGGTCTGCATGGCTGTGTGTGTAACTGAATAACCCTTTTAAAGACTTCAGGGGCCTACCTTCAAAAATAGGGTTTTTTAAAGAGGTCTGCAGACCTACTCTGTCTGCTTAAGTCTTTATTGCGATCCTTACATTACTGTACATACGAATTAAACATTAGCATTATGGAAATGGACACTGATAAGCTTTATGTTTTGTACCCAGACCACTAATTTGGCAGAACGATTTATATAAGCATCCTACATTTCTTAGACATTTTAACCCAACGCTGTGGTTACCTCACTAATAACGCCACAGAATTATACAGTAATAAAGATCTTCGAAGAAGAAGGCTGCTTACCTTGGTCCCTGCCTGAACCTCACGTTGCGAAAAGCGTCGAGTCGTTAAGCATTCCAATGCATGCCCTCACTTGTCATGCATACCACACGGGTGTTATAGGCTACTGTGAAAACTGTCTGGAGTGAAAATAATTTATTCTAAAATTAAATGGCAATTGTTCGCAATTAAAAAGGTTTCTCCTGCATTCAGTACTCTGAGGTGAAGGGAGGGCGGGTAGGGGGAGCAGCACTGCAATGGGCTGGAATTGGACATTTGCTCAATATGTAATGAAAACGATTCCTGATAGAGTCACTTAAATATTCAGGGCCTAACATAAGGCAGACCCTCGCCATTTGCAGGGGTTGCTTCCAGAGATTACAACGATGGGGGGGGGAAATCGGAAAATGCTGTACGGCGCATAAACATGGCAATTATACAGGTAAAAGGGATTCGTTTCCCAACTTAGCCAATTTAAACCTAGGACCGAGGATGTGTCAATATTTCCATTTCCATTTATTTTGCATCAGGGAAAAACGTTTAAAAAAAAATCGTGAGCTTTTTCCTCTGGGTTTCGGTGCACACCAAATGCACATCTTTAGATTAGAAACAAGATGAGGAAACTCACCCGTTAAAATCATGTGATTGGAAGATAATATCGAGAAATAGCCAGATGTGACCAAGTCTGCCTTCATTGCTTGGCATTTAAAAAAGAGGATGAGCAACAGGGCCACAGCAAAGGAACAAAATTGGAAGCCAATAGCATCGAGCAGCAGGGATCTCTAACCACACGTGGTGCCGTTGGAACATTCTTGCAGTCGCACAGAACTGGCTGGCAATGCTACTAAAGATTGCCACTAAGCAAAAGATAAATACACCAAAAATGTTTTTTTGGGTGGCATGCAGTGCTCAATTTGCACCTCATCATTGTGTGTCCAGGTTCCTTACGTTGGGGATTAAGGTCCTGCAATCTAGAAGAGCATCAACTGAACACTCTGTGCGAACGACTCAGAGGCAGGCAAGGCACGCCTCCAACTGTATAATTTTCTGTTAAACAATTGAAACTCAAATTATTTGTTTTTGTAATGAGTGATCTAATAGATCACATGGGTGTGTCCTATACCTGTTGTATGACTGCTTTCTGAAATGCTTGATTTTAATGTTAATGCTTAGAATAAAATGGAGGTGGAAGGACAGCGTGAAGCTGGGTTATTACTATTCGAAGCTGCTTGAGCGCATTTTGTTTTTTTTTCCAGGTGGTGCGCCTTCATTTTGTACTTTGTGCTTTATACAGAGAGGGAGAGTGCAGAAAGGCTAACGGACAGAGGAATTCACAGCTCAGAAGGTGCCAATGCAGGAGATGGAAGCCCCGCCCGCGCGCGGGGGTGCTCATACACGGCTCAACAGTCAGCCGCCCCACGGACTAAGCCGCCGTAGATCTTGCTGCTTGAGCACATTTCTCCAACATTTACGTGATACATATGCAATTCTCACATGCGGACGCATAAGTAAGATGAATGTGCCGGGAAGGGGATTGGAAAAATGGATCTAATTTCTTTGAATTTACTAAAGTCGGTTTTATGTGCAAGGCATATATTGGAGTGCAGATTTTATAACCTTGAAAAGTAAGCGTTGAGACCTGCTTCATAGAAACGGTTTATGAGTCTATAATCTGAGCGAAATCAGCTAGCTCAGTGTACTATGCCTTCAATATGGTGGACTTTGTTGCTGTTATCCATAATATTTATATCATGCCTGCCTGGGAAAACAGGTGCAGACCGACAGACCTTGAAATCATCTCGCCTGTGAGTCAGTGATTATTATTTTACACCTTTCATGCGACGCAATGCTACAAGAGAGGGCTGGTTGAGGAAAGGCACATCTCACACTGACAAGAACTTGTAGTCTATAGGGACTCGGGACTATACTGCAGCCATGACCAAGGAAAAGTGGCTGACACAAACCCAACATAACCCTGCTGGGATGAATTGCAATTTCCAGCCTGCCTCTGCAGAACTCTCAGATATAGTTGACTAATGACATTCTGTATCTGAGGCTTCAGCTTGCTACTGTTCGGCCCCTGCCCATGCGCGTAGCAACAATAAGGCATTTTCTATTGATTGTGCCTTTTCATGCAGTATCAGATTCCATTCCCTGCTCTCATGTTTCATATTTCTCATATTTTTGTTGATGATATATTTTGCTGATTTGATCTTTAGCCGTACTGCATTTTTACACTTATATCCATCAGTTTAATATGGTTTACTAAGAGATACTGTATATTCTAAAAATTATGAAAGTAAAACTGGGATATTGAGATATATTAATTAAACATTACTTTTAGAGCCTTTTTTAGACTTTATATTAAAAGTCCAAAAATCTAGTGGATATGCATTGCAAATGGAAAAATACATCAGGAGAAACAACCCTTAAAGTGATCCATCCATATCTACCGTATGTCTGACAGCAGTGATGGTTTGAGGCTTGTTTGATACCTCAGACTCTTGATGACTTACAGCCATTTAGCCAACCGTTCCATACTATTCCTTTGTAATTTACAGCTTAGTCTAGTCCCACCGCCCAATTCCCATAGAGATCCATTCAAATGCAGAGAGATTGTAGTATTGCTGGTAAGAGTACCTGAAAATAAGATATCAAGAGTCTTTTGATCACATTTTATACCCAGTCACGATAGCATCACCTGTTTACCTGTGGAATGTTCCAAACAGGTGTTTTTTGAACTTCCCAGTCTTTTTTTTTGGAACATGTTGCAGGCATCAAATTCTGAATTAGCATATATTTACAAAAATCAGTAAAAAAAAAAAAAAAGTTGATATGGTAAAACATTAAATACATTTTCTTTGTACTGTTTTTAATCAAATATATATAAAAGAGAATTTACAAATCACTGCTTTCTGCTTTTATGTGCATTTTACATACTGTCTCAACTTTTTTGGAATTGGGGTTTGTACATAAAACAGTATCTTAATGAAGTGGTTTCTTTCATTGGATACTTTAGCCATGTACGTATGCACACATCATAGGCTACTGTTGGAGCTTTAGTTGCAGAGGAAGATAAAAGTATAGACAAGAACAGAACAGACTCTTGGGTAAAAAAAGGATGAAACACACATGACCACGGGAGATTTACGTTGTGAAAGACAAACGCAGCAGCACTGAACTATCCACCACAATTTGCTTAGACCCCCAGACGAACGTTGATTTGTGCCGTTGTAAATACCGTGGCCCTGCGGTGAAGTTCCTCTCAGTGACTGAAGCTCATATTTAGTGACAGCCTGGATTAATGACCTGAAGCCTGATGAATACGCATGCTCCGTCTCTACCTGTCAGCTGCACTTCCGCGTGATGAAGAACAAAACCTTTACCTCACCTCAACAAACGCAACCAACTGCAGCTGCCGAGAACACACTGCTGACAACGTTCTATTACAGTACAAGATCCTTCCTATTTTACATGCATGTTAAATATTAGATGAAGTGGGCTATTTAAAAGAGCACTTCCATGCAGAAGGACATGGAAAGGGGGTCTGGAAAAATTTAATAACCACGACATCAACCCAGAGGATATTTATTTAAGGACAGTGTGTGGGGTAATGTATAACATGTGATTCTGGTGGCAATTTCCCATACAGGTTTTAAACGTCACAAATGTTCACTTACCTCAGGCTCTAAAATATGTTTAATATTTAGGGATACAATGATAGTCAATTGGGAGACATTAAGAGGGTGACACAAAAAGTGTCATTTTTTTATTACAATACCTTTGTGTCGGTTTAAACTGTTGGGGTCAAATAGACTCCACGCATGGAAATTTCAACATAATATAAGGGTTAATAAAAGTTGTGATTCAACATATCATGTTGTGTTTTCATTAAATATCTTCTCTGTCAGAATCCACAATTGTTATTTTTTAAATGCTGATTCCCTGTAGTGTTTCCCTCCTCTGGCAAGTTAAAATTGAAAATAAATGTAATCATGCAAGGATATGTAATGAGGATGGTTCAATTTGCGTAATTCTCAAGACAACAAAGGAATGGGAAAAGTCATATGACATGCCTACTGTAAGTGGTTATGATATAAGGTCTTACTGTCAGATGTTTGTTGGGCTGAGGAATTGCAATACTCAATTCAATTCAATGTATTGGTATGGCACTTTTTGTAGAGGACTGTCTCAAAGACACTGTACAGAGAAACAGAAGGAAAACTGTGCAAAACCCAGGCCAACCTGAACCCCCAAAAAGCAAATGAGGTAAATCAGCTGAGAGTAATATCATGGCATGGTGCTCATGCACTCAACCAGGTGAATTGAAGGGGTTTAGGCAATGCTGACTTTCCATATGTGACACATGGCATCAACTCAGGAGTTATTTTCAAGATCAACTTGCTCTCCTGATTAAAACACTATTACTGTGACATTTATCCACTGCTACAGAAACATTGTATTAGTGTTCTTCTGAATAACTATGATTCACTGGTGCTATTATTAATATTCTGCAGATTCACAGTTCAATTCATTTTTCACATTTTCTCAATGCCACCGAGTGCGGGAATAAAAAAGAAATGCGATGTAACAAAAAAAATTAGGTCATTGCACAAATTGTTCCTAACGTTCTGATGAAATTCAGAATTGAATAAAAATTGTGCAACAATGTTAATTATTACTTTCTACTGCTTGACAGGCAAATGAGAATATGACATAATTACTTACTGAGACAAGCAGAAACCAATTGCAGGACATGTTCTACTCAATTGTCACTTTATTTATTTTATTTTATTTTAAAACACAAATCATATCACAGCAGCTTCAGTAAAACAAAGTATTATTTGTTGGCACTTGAAGTGTGTGCGCATGTGTAAGTGCACTATGCATTTGGGGAATTTAAATGTCTATCAAAAGTCAGCCACAATATGTCTAGCTACAATATGTCCATTTCATAAAGGTCCAACAAGCTATGAGGCAACAGTATAAAGTCTCTCATGGTATATTGTAGCAATCATCATCTCAGCTCCATTTAAAGACTGTGCACCTAAATAAACTGATAAATGCACCTCTGTAGTTCAATTGGCCTGGCCTCAGGCTAATGGCCCAACAGTAAATCCACATGCTTACTGACTTAGGATTTCTGCTTTCTGAAATCCCAAATACTTGAAATTTGGAATAGGAAACAGCCTACATTTCATATTTCACACATTTTTCATAACTTTTAACTTCCTAATTTTTAGTTCCTGCCCAGCAAGACCTATTGAACTGAGTTTTTCCAATTTACTACACAAAGGGGCTTAGTATAAATAATGTCAGGACCATATTGCTAGCTTTAAAAGTTCAAATTGCCTGTTTCTATTTGAAATTCCGAGATCTTTACTTTCATGTTTCAAAATTTGGTCTATTTTAATCCATTAAACTTATTTCTCAATGACCCTTTTCAAGGAATGGTAGTGGTCTGGTTTATCACCAGAATGCATACAGCATACAGTATGCACAGTTTGTATATTTGGCACCATCAATCAAGCAATCAACATATTATTTATATAGCACTTTTTGCACAAGTAAATGCAATTCAAAGTGCTTTCCAGTGCAGGAGATAAAGGATTGAAAGGAAAAATAAGATAGGCCATAGAAATAATATAATACTAGAGATAATACACAACACAGTAAGAGATAAATACACAGAGAACAGATAAATTAAGATAAACTTCAAAGAACAAAAATTGGAGTAAAAAAAAAAAACCTAGTTAAAAGCCAGACTGAAAAAATAAGTTAATAACTTGTTCCCCTTTCCTCAGGTTCACTGGGAGGCTATTCCAATGGTTAGGGCTATATCTGCTAAATGCTGCTTCTCAAAGGTTTTAGACCCAGTTTTAGAAACATTAACTGGACACTCCTAGATGATGTGAGGGATCCCATAGGTTCACAACTTAAAAGTGGATCAGAGATATAGCCTGGTGCAAGCCCGTGCGGTGATTTAAAAACGAATAAAATGATTTTAAATTCAATATGAAAATTAACAGGCAACCTATGTAGTGACTTTAAAATAGGTGTGATGTGTGCACTCCTTTTAGTACCAGTCAGCAATGGAGCAGCAGAGTTCTGAATTAATTGAAGCTGAGCTATTGCAGTTTTTGGGAGACCAGACAGGAGCGCATTACAATCGTAAAACCTGCCAGAGATAAAAGTATGGATTAGTGGAGAGAGAGAGAGAGAGAGAGAGAGAGAGAGAGAGAGAGAACAAAAAAGTGGTGATTGAAGATTCATTTTTGGAAGTAATGTAGTTTTTTAAGGGGATTCTGTATAATTGTATAATTCCATTCAGTTTAGCTGCCAGTTTCTCTCCAGGTCTTAGAACCAATAACAAGCACTTCAGTCTTGTCCTGGTTGAGCTGTAAAAGTTCTTAGCGATCCAATATCAATAGGCCAATCAATAGTGTCATGAAGGGACAGAGCAACATACAGTTCTGTGCAACATACTGCTGAGGGGAAGCATATAAAGACTAAAAAGTAAAGAATCCAAAATTGACCCTTTAGGCACACCACAAGTTATATCATGAATACAAAGCCACAAAAATTATTTCCCAGTGAGGTAGGAATTTAGCCACTTGAGCACATATAGGCCAACATATTTATTTAATCTATCCATAAGTATAGTATGATCAACGTTATGCTGCACTCAACTCCAATAGTACCAGAACAGAAGGTTTCTAGGCATCAAGATTAACTCTGATATCATCAACTACCTTAACTAGGGCTGTGTCAGTGCTGTGAAGGGCCCGGAAACCATGATGGCACATTATGATGGCACATTAAGTAACTGCTACCACACTGTTAGCAACAAGTAAGCAAAAGGCATGTGGAAAGTGTGCTTCATGATCTGTCATAGCTGTGCTACTGACCATTATTGTAATAAGAAATGGACTGAACACCTATTTCAGCCCTTTGGATTAAAAACAGTTGGGAATATCAAAAGAATTCAGTAAGAACATGTATTGTAATTACTTATCATTTTATCATGGTGTTGCATACCTTGATACCAAACTACTAATACAGGCTACCCAAAATATCACCAGAAGTCACCAAAATGCAGCAATTACACGCAACAGATCTCAGTATCCACGTCTGGGCATATATGTGGATCTTGACTGTGGAGGAAGGTTAGGCTATGATTGTATTGATCTACTGGAGAACATCTTGCCTAAGTATCCTAATTGCAGTGATACATTGATACAGTTCATTGACTGATTTCTCAGGGATGCAGATTATAACAGACATTTTATTATTGAGCTTTCCACACTGTATCCTGTCCACGTGGTCTATTTGAAGTTTACTGAGGTGGACACAATAGAAACCCAAAGCAAAATGGGACAATATTTTACCAATATATTGTCAGTCATTATAAATTCCACCTCAACACATGAAACATTATTTTTCCACAGCATGTGCGGTGCCCTGATATTACTGAGTTTATGTTAAAGACACATTTTCCAAGGAGATTATTTTTTTTAATGACATGCCTTTTCCCTAGCTGCTGAAAAGGGGTGTGATCAGTCTGCGTGTGTATAGCAGGCTGTTTGTGGTAGGAGTGTTTGTTGGGGTATTTGTTTTGTGGGCCCAATCAGTATTGCGTATTATTATAACTGTTTTAACTTCGTATTAACATTGTTCAATACTAATTTACTTTTTATATAATGTCTTTCTATGTCTTATGTAAAGCACTTTGAGTTGCCTTGTGTATGAAATGTGCTATACAAATAAACTTGACTTGACTTGACTTGCGACCTCGATCTCAATCATCCCCGGTCTGCAATCTCAACCCCCCTGTTCACGATCAAAAAAATCTCTCCGACGTCAATCTGCTTAAGTTAAACTCCGCCTCTTCCCCTTTTTCTGCCCAATCACGCTCATGCTGCAACACTCATTGGAACCTCCATTGTCAAATTGCGACAGTGCAGACCACAGACATGAGCCAGAGGAAGACCGTTCAACTCAAAACACAGCTCTGTTCTGTGCAGGTAAACAGATGAACTTGCAGGTTTCTTTTGACTGGCCAGTGGGGGGTGCTAGTGCGTGATGAGATGCTGTCATCCCAGGCGACTGGACACTAGACCAGTCACTCTACAGGGCTGCCAGCCAGCTCCAGCTGGCTTCCTACCAGACCGTGGGACTCATCCATCCATGCACTAGAACACCTTAACAGGAGCCACCCAGCAACCCCCCCCCAGGTGGATCTTTAAGGCAGTTAAAACATTACTGTACCGAGCGTTTGTGCCAATCAACATGTAATTCAGACCCTATCAAAGTCACTCAAAGCCAGTGCCAATAAGAGTCAAAATCAATTCCCAAGAATCGTCCATTAACTTTTTGACTGATTCAGCCAAAAATCGGACGGGTGGAGTTTCTCTGTGCCTAGCCACAATATGCCAGGATTGTCTGAGTTCAACTGCAGTAAGTTCTGTGGCTGCCAGGTTGCTCATCTGCCAAACCCTGGGTTCCAGGATAATGAGATGTGCCTCATGGTCTGGTAATGAATCGAGACCATGCCAGTGCTTATTGCGGCCAGCAACCCTGCTGGGTCCTGCATAATTGGCCATAGTTTCGCCCTGTGAGGGAGAGCTTCAGCACTGCTATCATCTTCCTTTCATCCTTCAATGAGTTACCCCTCTAGTAGGCCGGCCACCAGCAGTCTGGCTGCGCCTGTGTATAAAACGCACTCCTCTCTCACAATGGAATTCCTCTGACACCGGCCATTACCGCATCATTGCTCAATTACAACCCAACTGGTCAACTGGGAGGCCTACAGTCTTCCAGCTCTCGTTCTGCCAGCTGTGCTATCCTTTGGTGGACAGCTCCCCTCAAGCACTGCAGAGAGCAAAGAAGTGGCAGTTGCAGGCTGCCTGCATTCTTAATGAACTGACAGAGGAAGCTGCAGTGACAAGATGGCCTATAAGAATACAACCGGCGCTTCAAAATTGGAATTGCAGTAATGTATCTTAGAGAGTTGTTCATGTTCACCAGGCTTCAGTGATTGATATAGCTGTGTGATGTCAATGAAAGGTGATGTTGTGGCTGAAAATGATATACCCAATGATATACCCAAGGATAAACAGAATGGGAGGGCAGTATCCCACTGGGCATGATAAAACCATGAATACAACACACTCAGTATAGTTTTTAATTTCTTTAATGTGCACTGTACTTTATCTAATCAGTGAGGAGCAGGCTATGTTAAATATACACGGCAAGGCAGCTTTTTAAATCCTGACATTTTGTGTTGTGTACATGTTTTAAAAGGCTGCCTACTAAAGTTTTTTAATTTTTTGTATGTACAAAGTATGTATGTGTTAATTTACGCCTGTGCTCTTTAACATCACTCACAGAAGCAGCAACTTGTGTATTTACTGATCTTGTTCTTGATGTTCAGTTTAGACAAATCATACTGCATAATGGGGAAAAAAGCAAGCATCGCTGCTTACTTTTCAGACTGAAAAATATGCACATTTATAATACATGATGCTTGTGCACAATATTGGATTTAATAAATTTGACAGAAAACCTAACCAAATTTACAACATGCCTTCCCTGATTTAGTGCCGTAATCCCACTTACAGTATACCTATGCATGTATATGTATCGAGGGCAACTGTGTTACTTTTAATTTTGCCTAATGCAACATATTAGTACACCCCGCATAATTTCTGTGGGCCCTCACTTCCCACAGTGCAAGCACAATCATTTGGTAAAAACTGGTCTTGAGCCTACTGAACTGAATAATATATTCCATGTTTTATTTCCATTCATATTATTTATTATGAAGTCGTATCAACATTGAGCATTGCATCATTTCTGTTCAGATGAAATAGATACAGTTGAAGTCGAAAGTTTACATACACCTTAGCCAAATCCATTTAAACTCAGTTTTTCACAATTCCTGACATTTAATCCTAGTAAACATTCACTGTCTTAGGTCAGTTAGGATCACAACTTTATTTTAAGAATGTGAAATGTGAATAATAGTAGAGAGAATGATTTATTTCACCTTTTATTTCTTTCATCACATTCCCAGTGGGTCAGAAGTTTACATACACTCTGTTATTATTTGGTAGCATTGCCTTTAAATTGTTTAACTTCAGTGAAACGTTTTGGGTAGCCTTCCACAAGCTTCTCACAATAAGTTGCTGGAATTTCAGTCCATTCCTCCTGACAGAACTGGTGTAACTGAGTCAGGTTTGTAGGCCTCCTTGCTCGCACATGCTTTTTCAGTTCTGCCCACAAATTTTCGATTGGATTGAGGTCAGGACTTTGTGATGGCCACTCCAATGCCTTGACTTTGTTGTCCTTATGCCATTTTGCCCCCACTTTGGAAGTATGCTTTGGGTCATTGTCCATTTGGAAGAGCCATTTGCGACCAAGCTTTAACTTCCTGGCTGATGTCTTGAGATGTTGCTTCAGTATATCCACATAATTTTCCTTCCTCATGATGCCATCTATTTTAGGAAGCGCACCAGTCCCTCCTGCAGCAAAGCACCCCCACAACATGATGCTGCCACCCCCGTGCACATAATAAAATATGTTTTCATTTAATATCTGATGGATAAGTATATTCTAAATAATTATTATTCTCCACAGAAACGTTTTTATTTCTAAATGAAATGTAGCCATTTTGTTTTAAATGGTCTCGGAGCAAACCCGGGCCATGCCAGTACTGCTGTAAGGGTGGCGGCCAATAGGCTTCGCATCACCCAAGGGATATATGGGAGGGATTCAGTCGGCGGGGATAGCAGTCAGTGTTCATTGCTCAAGTGACGTCTATTGGCCATCTCAGCGCCCATGGCTTGCTCTCTGCACATGAGTATGATTGGGTCTCCTCCACGCCCACGGAGATTGTGTGTGCGACTTGTGGGTGCTGTGTTTCGGAGGAGAACCACGAGGTGCCTGTGAGTTGTGTTCACTTTCCCCAGCTGGCAGCAGTATATGAGCTGCGTATATGAGCACAGTTGTACACTTGTCAAATTGGACTTTCCAAATTTAGATGGGATTGGAGATGCCAAATAAATTTACAAAAAGAATGTGGAGAGGCTGTTTCCATGCTGTGTGAAGGGGGCTTTATGTCATGGCATGGTTTTAAAACAGGAATTCCTCCTGCACCAACTGTGCTTAAGGTGGAAGCCTCAAAGTCAAGGGTTGCTCAAGTCAGCTGGTGGACTGCAGCCTGCACTTCTGTCAACTGATGGAGGAATGTGCAGCAATGAGACAGATCTTCAAATACAATTTGCCATTACAATTGTGAAGAAAAATTGGGGATACAAATGGGTAAAAAATGACTTGACACTTATTTTGGCCCTTATTTAAAGGTGTGTGTGTGTGTGTGTGTGTGTGTGTGTGTGTGTGTGTGTGTGTGTGTGTGTGTGTGTGTGTGTGTGTGTGTGTGTGTGTGTGTGTGTGTGTGTGTGTGCGTGTGTGTGTGTGTAAGATCAGACACTGAGAATTAAGCAATGTTCAAAGGTGCATACTGCCTGGGACACAGACATATAGCCACAGTTCTGGCTGCCATATTAAGGCAAACAAGCCAAGGTATAAAACGTATACATTGTTTGGCCTTGTCTGTGAATACTGCTGACCACAACACCTTTCTCCATGAAAATATGGTCTTCACATATGATCATAAATACAGTGTATGTGGTATCGCTGTAATGTTGTATCTCTTCCAATTTCTTTATTATTTTGCTTAGTTTTACAATTTGTTTATGCTTATTATATTGAAACAATACTGAACTTTGAGGTGGTCATGCTTGGCAAAAACATGGAAATTAAATATTCATTATCTCTTAATTATTGAAGGTTCAGCTATTTCTGCCTTGATCAGACACATACATTCAGTAATCCATTATTTTTCTTTAAAAAATCTGCCGACAACATTTTTCTATGAAAAGCCATTAATTTTTTCATGTATGTCCTTAGGCCTTCCCTCATAAATACATCTTAAATAAGAATAGTGAAAACCTTCCCTGAATGCTGTATTAACACCTTAGATTTTTTAAAGAAACTTACTTTAGCCTGTAGTATTTGAATAGCTGTTAACATGTTTATGTTTGTTCATTTATATGCTAATGTCCTGAACGTCCACAAGCAATTAAATATATAAAGATATATTAAACACATGAAATCACCAAAAATGTACAGATTGTGTTAACAAGCCAGGCATCTTTAGGACCTGATAACCCATGTTATTAAAATTTATCAGCAAAGCCCTTGTGGTTGTAGGTTTATATTTATGGTGAGCTCCACAGGGATACACTTAAGCATAGTGCTTTTCCTCAACATCCATTACTCCAATACAAACCCAGATTCAGCAATGAGATTCACAATATACATGGTGTGAAATTGAAGATATCATAAATTGCCCTGGACAAAGTAATCTGCTTAGCATATAAATGATGTAGAAAATAATATATTCTCCTACAAATTCATAAGGGTCAATAGCATATTCAAGTGTCCATGAAATAATCACCCAAGCCATCAAACAAAAATCCCACGTCCATCTTCTAAAGTTTAATGCTGAATCACAAGGGAGAAAAGAATAGTGAAAACTCAAAAAAATAAAAAATAAATAAAGGATTAGGCATAATAAAAAAAACTCAGCCTGACAAATGAAAATGACATTGAGTTGAGGGATCACTTCACAGCCGGACAGCTGAGGATTCATTGAAAGAGGAGGGGAAAAGGGGTTTTGAACATACTGAGCAGACTCCCTCATCGTTCATCACTTGTCTGAAGTCAAAAGTAGTCGGGCTGACAAAGGTAACAGGTGGGGAGGGAGTCTCGTCTTGATTATTCGCAAGGAGAGATGAAATGTTTTAAACTATAAGTTTTATGGGAGACTTAAACTTTGTGTTTAAATCAGCAGTTTCTGCCCGCCGGTTCAACTCTTTTGAAGTAAGATGAAAACTGACACATACTTTAAAATATTTATGCCTACACGTGTAAGAGAAGGTAAATTCACCATAAATGACTGGCACAGGGAAAAAATTAATGAGTTTAAAGCATTTTAACACTAGTAGCTTGAATGGAAAATAAGCAATATGACAGAAAAATGACATTTAAAATTCAAGTCAACACTTTATATTTTGTAGATACTGATTCCATATTTAAAAAAAAAAAGGAGATTACTCAGCAGAGACAAATTTCACGGTGGTGGCATTACAATTCCATTGCATTTGAATAGGAATAACTGGCTGCGGTATGTAATCACAAAACCAATGAAATCAACAGCTCTTAAACCAAGGGAGGGAAGTAAAAGCCAGTGCAGTCACATTTATCCCTCCAAACCCATACATACCACCCTGTGGTTTCGGTTTCCCCGCCTTTGCTCATAGGAGTATCACACACATAATCTGCAGCCGGTCTGTGTGAGGTTCCCCACCCAAGGATGGGCAAGGAGGGCCAAATCTGTTTCTGGATTTCAGACCGAATTCTTAATTGGCTCTTAATTATTTAATTAGCTCATTTTACACATTTCAGCAACATTCCGTGACATCGACTGCAGCAGGTGAATGTTCTAGCGCCTGCGTGCCTGCATTTTAGTGCCTTATTGTGGTCTAATCTATGAGCGATCCGGTGTCGGCGTGCCTGACTAATTAGCTGATTGAGCCAGTGAAACTGCTTGAAGCAAAAAGCGCTCCCCCCCCAGGACTGGATTGGCCCGGCCCGGCTCTAACCTGAGGGTTTAGTAAAGAGATTAAGGGCGGGGACGCGGAGAGGAGAGGAGAGCAGAGTCGAGCTGATTTATGCACTCAGCACGTGTCTCTCGTCCTCTCGGCGGTGTGTCTGTATTGACGGCAGCGGTAAAGATGGCCCGGCTGGTTTTGACTGCGAAGACGTGTCTTGGCTCCCAGGGCCCCCTCGCCGAAGCCCGATTCTCCAGGCCCCCGCCCGCCGAACTGCCGACAGCCACGCGGTCCACCTGATTCATTCGCAAGCGTCAAGGGACGGCCGATAAGCGTAAGTAATCCCTCAATCAGTGATGGTGATTTTTTTTGGCGTGGGCAGGGGGCCGTCTTATGCATGTGGTGAGCCCTGGCGAGGCGTTCGACGCACGCACTCAATACTGCGAACATGCAGTATCCCTCGTCCTTTCTGGTCGAAGCGCTCCGTGAGGCCGGCCCGGAGGAGGGGGACGATCCCTCACTCAGAATCACCGTCACAGTAAAAAGGAGAGCAGGACGATGTGTGGGCCTGGTACCTCTCCCGACATTAATCACCAGAGAAAACGTGCCTTTACAACTACACTAAATACTGACAAAATAAGAAGCACATTTTCACTTAAAAATGATGTACTGTTGTGGCGCATATAATACCTCTCATTGAAAGTGAACCATTGCGCTGTCCAGACTGAAGCTTGTAAAAAAGGTTAGTTGGTGCCTTGCACTCAGCGCTCATATGACGACAAAAATATGAGGTTCGCAGTCCAAGAAAAGTACTTTAAAGGTTCTTTATAAATTTCAATTGCTTTATTGAGCAACAGGGGAAAAAACCTTCCCTTTCACAGATTAACAATGAAGGACAGGCAGGTCACAGAAAGAGGACGATATTATAGTTAACAGCATTGTGCTAAGGAAGCAAAACCAACCTCAGGCAACATGACCCTGGCCTGTCGCCTTTACCTCAACCAATGGCATTTCACAGACCACTCTAACTCAGTTCCGTTATCGGCGGATGGAAATCTTTCAACATACCTATCCACGACTTCAGTTCTCTGGCTCCATCTAAATCCCACTAACGCTGCCCTAAACCTATTATAGGCAATGAACATGCAGACTTGGCTCTGATGATGGGATTAAGGTTTGGGGGCAGTGTCCTTGGCTTCCTTCAGAACCCCCACGGCCCCCACTGCCAAAAACAAATGGCAAAAGATTCTGATCTGATCCAGTCTAATTTGGTGCGGATGCTTTTCCACAAACCCTCAATCAGCTTTAATGGATGAGCAAACCCCAGACATTTTGATGTCTATGCAACAATACAAGATGGTGGGTATGGGTTCATCGTAAAATGGTGGAGTTACTTAAAACAGACTAAATCAATTGTTCTGAATCGGCCTGATATTACCAATATGGAAATAATTTTTACCTTGTTTATTTATTTATTTTTAAGCGGTGCAGCCACTTCTATACGTGACATATACGTGTCCGTCCGTCCGTCCGTTCGTAGCATGAGATTTAAACCAATCAGGAGTCGCCTAGGCGTCACATGCCCGGGAATACAATAGTAGCTTGAGAAAAGCATGCCCAGCTTCAGACAGCTCTATCTAAAAAAATATACATGTCACAGCTTAGATATTCACACCGTAGGAATCCTGGGAACCAGATGCACATCTGTATATAATATGTCTTGTGTAGCTTAAAAACTGTAGTCGTGGTCACAAGTTAGAAAATGGGTTTGAAATTGAAATTACCAGCTGCCGCTAAAGTGGAGTTTTGAACATTCCACCATTTGTGTGAATGGGAAGCATGGTTTTCAAACAACACTGAATATTTTACAAACTAAAAATGTCACAGCTTAGATATTTACACCGTAGGAATCCTGGGAACCACATGAACATTTTGATACATTTTATTTCTGTGTACCTTAAAAACTGTAGTCGTGGTCACAAGTTAGAAAATGGGTTTGAAATTGAAATTACCAGCTGCTGCTAGAGTGGAGTTTTGAACATTCCACCATTTGTGTGAATGGGGAGCATGGTTTTCAAACAACACTGAATATTTTACAAACTAAAAATGTCACAGCTTAGATATTGACACCATAGGAATTCTGGGAACCACATGAACATTTTGATACATATTATGTCTGTGTACCTTAAAAACTGTAGTTGTCGTCACAAGTTAGGAAATGGGTTCGAAATTGAAATTACCAACTGCCGCTAGAGTGGAGTTTTGAACATTCCACCATTTGTGTGAATGGGGAGCATGGTTTTCAAACAACACTGAATATTTTACAAACTAAAAATGTCACAGCTTAGATATTGACACCATAGGAATTCTGGGAACCACATGAACATTTTGATACATATTATGTCTGTGTACCTTAAAAACTGTAGTTGTCGTCACAAGTTAGGAAATGGGTTCGAAATTGAAATTACCAACTGCCGCTAGAGTGGAGTTTTGAACATTCCACCTGTTAGCAAGGTGAGTCGCCGTAGCAACCCCCTGAAGCAAAATCAATACAAAATCTACCACCAGTGTTCTGCTGGACCCAGTCAGTTATGGAACAATCCATGCACCCTCTTGTTGAGTTTGGAATTCCATTGTTATTGTTCCAGTAATAACTGTAATCTTTCCTGTTTGTTATCAGAGTACTGTCATATTTCCTGTTTCTTCTGAAATACCAATTGCTGTCCTTTTATCTCTATCTCTCTTTTACATGTTTGTTAAATGCAATGTCTGTAAGTATACTAATTAATAAGAAGCATAATGTAAAAATATCACCAAACCAGAGGCCATTGTTTTTTGTAAACAACACACACATTTTCTATTGGATTTTTTAATATGATTGCTCAAAACCTGCACCGCTTACTTCACCACCTGGATGTGATTTTTATATTTGGTTTGATCTCCAGAAACAATCACTGTCTGAAGTAAACAGAAGGATCAGTCAGATGACATAAGTAAGGCCTGTACTCAACAACAGCAATAACAAGAAAAAGATGTGGAGCCCACTGTCTGCTCTGCTCAGTATTGATCCATGGTCATTAAGCTTGTCATCAACATGGAAAGCAATGTGTTACATCTGAATTAAAGCCTCCCTCAGCACACCCAATAGAGCGGTAGAGCCTCTTGCGTCAGTAAGAGAAGCGTCCCTTTCTTTTTCCCTTCTTTTGCTTCACCGAACTGATCAGAAGTGAACAGCAGACCGCAAACAGCCGCACAAATAATGTCGGCGAGGAGTGGTCGAGTTACAAAAAAATATATTCCGAGTATAATGAATCTGACTGAATCTTAACAAATCTTGTCTGAGTGTGGAAAAATACAATCACAAAGAAGATGATCAAAGCAACGTTCCAATTGTGAACTGAGCAGCACGTATATGTTGCGACTCACTTTCAGAATGGCTATCCCTTTGGCCCTGCTGAGCATGAGTAGGGGTGGGGCAGGATTCAAAGCATCGATTCCCAGCAATGTGCAAGAGCATAAACAGCCATGGGAGAAAGCCAAGGGGACTGTGTTGCTACGGGAAGCAGATTATAAATACGATAGAGCTGAAGGGGTTCTCTAAATGAACATTCAGTCCAAGCCACTGCGATACGAAGCGACGCTGTTGCATGTGTTCTGTGTCATTTATCCTCCTCCACAGGGGCCCCAGCCAATCACGTGAGAGAACAGCGTAGTGCCGAGCGGGGACACTGCACAAAACGCAATTAGGGCTAATGAGCTCGGGTGAGGCAGCTGTTTAACCCCTGGGAATCACCATAAGGCACTGCTGAACCAGATCAATTCCATGAAACAGAGAACAGAGGGATGAACTGAGTGAGAGAGAGAGAGAGAGAGAGAGAGAGAGAGAGTTCCTCAGAAATATTACACAGAAAAAACAGCATCTTGGGCCAAAACCAATTCTCAGTGCTGAGTTAAATTCATCAACGCCAGACAGTGGGAGCATGAGACACTATCTATTTTAATTTGACTGATATCACTGCATTTATATAAGGTGATGTACCCACACAAGTGAACTATATTTTAAAAACACTCATAACTTTGATGGAGCTCTTCCAGTACATTTAGTAAAAACTAAATTTGTGGAAAAAATGGAACCACATTTTTCTAAATACAACGCACTCCCATTGATTCCAATGATGCAATGACCAAAATCAATACACGTGAGCCCTTCCTTGGAACCCCAAACATGGACAATGATGTCATATTACATTTACATTACAGGCATTTAGCGGACACTCTTATCCAGAGCAAATTACACGACTTTCCCATTTTTAAATAGTATCCATTTATACGGCTGGATATTTTACTGAAGCAGTTTCAGGTTAAGCACCTTGCTCAAGGGTACAACAGCTGCATCCTACCTGGGAATCGAACCTGAAACGTTCAGGTCGCAACCAGTTCCCTAGCCATTAGACAACACTGCTGCCCACATTGACTAGGATACTTTAAATACTGGACATTAAGCAGAATTTGTCCCTATCATATATTTTTTAATAGCCCGCCACAAAAATGTTAACAGTCCACGTAGCTTTGATCCAGTGTTCACTATGAGAAGGTACAGTCCTTTATTAAGTGGTGCTTACCACTGCATTTATGGGAGGACACTACAAAGCAAAAATACGAAAAGCGAAAACGGACTGTATCTGGCCATTTGCGTATGCGTGTCTGCCGTCGGAAATGTAGGTGTTCTTGTCCAGAAACTAAACGTGGCCGTCCACGGGAATATCTGAGTCCAGAAAGTGTGCCAGGGAGTGTGCAGAGGTTTCTGGAAATATACAAGCCGACACAGGAAACTACCACTCAGGACCGACTCACGGCAAATTTCAGTGAAATTTAGCAGGTCAGATATCGGGGCGTCTCGGTGGCGTAGCCTGTAGAGCGCCATCCACATGCTCATTGCGAGGCGTGCGACCTTTGTCGCGTCTCTCTCCCTCTCTCTCTCGCTCCCATTCTTCCTGTCTCTCTACACTGTGCTGCCCAATAAAGCTGAAAAACATATAACTTCGAGAAACTCCTCTTTTCATGCAGTGCACAGAGTTGGCCTGGCACTGTCCAGCGTGTGTAAAATTAGACTCAGTCTCACACACACACACACACACACACACACACACACACACACACACATCCTGCAGAGTCTCCTATCCTGGAGATACCTGGCATTCCCTGAGCACAAGATGGCCTTCAGCTGGAAGTATTGACCGCTCCCCTGAATCTCTGTGTAGGTGAGGTTTACTAAGTGCCTATTAAAGTGGGGGAAACTGCCAAGCCGTCGGGCAGAGTAATTAATACAGCGCTGCATTGTGAGCCGCGGCTTTCCTTGTGACCTCGCTGCGCTTGTTGTTTCTTTCCGCTCATTCTTTACACCTTGCTGTTTTTTCTTCCGCTAATTGGAACGCGAGTGTTTAAAGACGCACATTAGATAGAGAGGTGCTGTTCTTTCACACCTCTCTTTGGTGTTGACAGAGGCTCCGAGCCAAAACTAATACCGTCCAGTTCCGCGTTTTCAGAGTTTGACGACATCGGATCGAGTCTGAGTACAGACGGGATTGGCTGTGAGCGAGCGCAGTTTTTTTTTTTTTGCTGCTTTTTTGAAAACGTTCTCTAAGCACAAGGGTCGTGTTTAAGCCCAGTGAGGAGAAAACATTGCTGACACCCAACAGCATGGCCAATCTGTTGCTTCAGAGTAGAGGGCCTTACTCGGGTGCTCATTAAATGTTCATCAATTAAAATATTTATTTCTAGGGCGAGATAAATTAGTTTAAAAAACAAAAAAAAACAGATGACGGCTGTCCAGGTCGCCTGGCGTGAAAGTCGCACTGCACACTGCATTAGGAATCCTCCTCCAAAATGAAGTTCAGCGGGGCTCAGCGGCCTTTGCCCATTGTCACCGTCATTCACCTGAAACAGCCTGCGGTCCGAGCACAGCCCATCCCCTCCCCTCTGCTGTTTGTATCAGGGCCCAGGGGTCACGCAAATCCACCTGGTGGGAACAGTCGTAAGGAACAAGTCCTTAACAAGTCCTTAGAAACAAGACGCCTTACCGGGGATATCAAGGGGAGCGAGGTCACGGAGTGGTCATCTGCTGATGTTTTCGCTTCGTATTCACAGGCACGCAACAGCCGCGTGTAATCCAACGCGTAATAGAAACATAATGTGGTATGGGGAGCACGTTCGTGACGGTAAAGTCGCATACCAGGGTTCTTGCGTGTTGATTCATCGATGTGGTTCCTGCTCCCTTCCTCTCCTGTGCTCCGTGCCAAATCCAGGCCATGTATTGTGAGTCACTGAAGGTTCCAGCGGTGCTGTTTTTGTCTCAGGACCTGTGGGGCCAATGAATCACTGCTGTTGAATCGCTAAAGCCCAAGCTTCAAAACCCACGGGTCTGTTCAAAGGCACATTACCACCTCGCCCCTGTTCGCGAGCCGGGCCGTCTGTGGGGAGGAGGCTTTCAGCGAGTGACCCCACACACCCCGCCCCCCGCTGGACCCATACCAAAAAGAATGGCTCGTTATCGCCAGTATATGAACTTTCTTAAAATGAAAATGCATTTATATTTAAGAGAATGTATTAATTCTGAATGGGTGGCGCACACCCCGCTCGGCACTCGCGTAGCCGAGGAGCTCTTTCAGAGATCAGTCTATCGCACCCAGGTGCTCAGCCAAAAGATTTAGGGGATCATTCCTGCCTGCAGCAATTAGGTTTTTTAATGAGTCTAGAATCCCCTGATTACATCGTTTTAAAGGGTTCTTAAGGTGTCTTAGTTTCCTCTTTCTCTCTGTTTGCACCTTATATGGTATTTTATTAACGCAGGTACTACCCTGCTTTTTAATCTTCTTTAATCCGTCAATTTTTACTGACATAACGCAGATGAGAAAATCTGCTTTTTACTGACATAAAGCAGGCGAGAACATTGACACTGGTTCAAAAAATAATACATTTTGTACATTTAAAATATACACATAGATAGAGCATGCATATATCAGTACATATGTATGCATACAGATATCTACATTTTAAATCTAGAAATTCCTCTAGACACACACACACACAAACACACACACACACACAGACAAACAAATATTAATAAATTGAGGTGCATAGCCGGGGTGCTATGCCATAGAATAGCACTGAGAAGCACTGGTATGGCAGTAGGACTACAAGGCACTGAATGCCAGTAATATTTGTTTTCAAATATACTCCAACCCTTCACAAACGGCTCCAGCTCCACCGGTCATACCAACAGCCATCTGTTAGCATAAAAAAAAAAACTTAATAATTAATCGAAACAAAAACTGAGCCCTCCTGGAACCTCGCTTTTTTTCAGATTTGGCAAGTAATTCTCATTCCATTTGGCTTAAGATGATGCCACGTCTTAGAAATTAATTAAACTGAATATAGAGTGATTATTTTAGGAAAAAAAGGCATATGAAATATTTGAATGGTTTTAATGAAAAGTGAATTTCCTTCTCCATCTAATTTAGTCAGTAGATTAAAAAACGTTCCTTTTGTCCCCAGTATTAACGCGGCTGTGCTTCTTCATACAGAGTAATGTAGTGATGTGACTGTAAATGTGCTTCATGAACAGCTAATCATTTCTATAAATTAACCAAACAGGTGATCACATACAGCAAGAGTGCACTATAATAACAATTATCATAATATAATAATTTCTCATATGTAATAGTTATGTATTACTTTGACAAAACAGTGTTTTTACTGACTGATCCACTCAAACACTCTTTGCAAGTGACCATGCACTCAAACATTCCTCCCAAGTACATCAGAGGCACCAAATATGCAAGACACAACTATTTTAGAGTAGATCTGGGTATGATGCTGACGCTTGTATGGACCTGAGGTTTGTGCACAGACCCCAATATGTGAATCTACTCCGGCGTGAAAGGCATCTTGTTTCAGAGTGCCCAGCAAAAATGGTGGTGTACATTTAACACCATATGGTGTTAAATGTACACACTGGCATGTTTGCTGTGTGACCATTGTGCCGTAAATGAAAGAGTCAATTCAATTCAATTCAATTCAATTTTATTTGTATAGCGCTTTTTACAGAGAACTGTCACAAAGACGCTGCACAGGGAGACAGAAGGAAAATTGAGCAAAAAAACCAGGCCATAGCCCCCAACCAGCAAAATGAGGTAAAAAACTCCCCGGTAGGGGAGAAAAAAACACTGAGCAGTGGCGAGAAAAAACTCCCCAGTGGGAAGAAATCTCGGAAGGAACCTGGCTAGAGAGGGGGTGCCCATCCTTCGCTGGCCGGCCCGGTTTAGACTAAAGGTGGACTGAATGGTAATAGTCAGTTCAATAATCAGTTCAATCATCAGTTCAATCATCAGTTCAAAGGGGGCGGGGTGATGCATCTGGGACTCCGGTTGCGTGAAGTCGGGAGGATAAACCAAACCAAAGGGGGGACGGGTCCGAAGCAGTCTGCAAACTCAGGGTGAGGGGCATAACTGGAGCAGTCTGCAAACTCAGGGTGAGAGGGGGACGGGCCGGAGTAATCTGCAGCTCAGGGTGAGAGAGGAAAAGAGAAGGTTAGCCCCCCCCCCCCCCCCCCCCCCGACATCCTTAACTATAGGATTGACTAAAGAGGTACGTTTTTAGCCTACACTTAAAGACAGAAAGTGTGTCTGCAGCCCGTACCTACATGGGAAGATTATTCCATAAAAAAGGGGCTCTGTAAGAGAAGGCTCTGCCACCCATTGTAATTTTAGATATAATAGGAATTTTCAAATAGCCAGCATTTTGAGAGCGAAGTAATCTAGGAGGACAGTAAGGAATGAGTAAGTCACTCAGATATTCAGGGGCCATGCCATTTAAAGCTTTAAACGCTAGAAGTAAAATCTTGTAGTCAATTCTGAATTTGACAGGCAGCCAATGAAGAGTTTTGAGCACCGGGCTGATGTGCTCCCATTTCTTGGTTCTAGTAAGAACCCTAGCGGCTGCATTCTGTACAAGTTGGAGGCGATTCAGGGCTGAGCCAGTGCAACCAGACAATAATGCATTGCAGTAGTCTAGTCGAGAGGTTACAAAGGCATGAACCATTTTTTCAGCATCCTCCAGGGACAACACCTTCCTTAATTTAGATATATTCCTCAGGTGGAAGAAGGCCATTCTTGTGATATTGTTAATATGGGGCTGAAAGGAGAGATCTGAATCAATAATTACACCAAGGTTTTTAACAACCTTGTTAGGGGAGACAGAGAAGCAATCTAAATTTAAGGGAAGCTGTAAGAATTTATCTCGAAGGGATTTGGGACCTAATACTAATATCTCAGTCTTATCTGAGTTCAATAAGAGGAAATTTTGGGTCATCCAGGCCTTTACATCTTTGAGACAGGTCTCTAGTTTAGACAACTGGTCAACTTCACCTGGCTTAACTGATATATGAAGTTGTGTGTCATCTGCGTAGCAGTGGTAGTTAACACCATGTCTGCTTATAATGTTCCCAAGAGGGAGCATGTAAAGAGAAAAGAGCAGAGGACCCAAGACCGATCCTTGTGGTACTCCAAAGTTCACCTTAGAAAATTCAGAGGACTGACTGTTTACCCTAACAAACTGGGATCTATCATAGAGATAAGATTTAAACCACATAAGAGCATGCCCGGTAATACCAACTAAATTTTCTAACCTGCAGAGGAGAATATTATGGTCTATAGTATCAAAGGCAGCGCTCAGGTCAAGTAAAACAAGAATAGAAATACAGCCACAGTCCAGAGAGAGGAACAAGTCATTCATTACTAGGGCAAGGGCGGTCTCGGTGCTATGGTGCTTCCTAAACCCAGATTGAAACCTCTCATACACATTATAAGTATGTAGAAATGAAGAAAGCTGTTGCGCTACACATTTCTCAAGAATCTTTGATAAAAATGGGAGGTTTGAAATGGGTCTATAATTGGCCAGGACAGTGGGATCCAAATTTGATTTCTTAAGTAGTGGCTTGATTTCTGCCAATTTAAAGGATGTAGGAACATGGCCCGATAGCAATGATGAGTTAATTAAATGAATAATTGGTTTGATGAGCATAGGCAATATCTCCTTCAATAACTTTGTGGGTATGGGGTCTAGAAGACAGGTGGATGATTTTGAAGAAGAAACTAACTGAATTAGCTCGCTCTCAAGTATTGGAGTAAATGATTCAAGACGTTCAGTGTGTCTAGGAGGCAGTTCTATATCGTCAAAACCATGGTCACTAACTTGTGTGATCTTTTCCCTAATTTCAATAATTTTACCACTAAAGAAATTTGAGAAATCATTACTACTACATGAGACTGGAATTTGAGGGTTAGTTGTTGCATGATTATTAGTTAGTTCAGCAACTGTTCTGAATAGAAATCGGGGATTGGTCTTATTTTCTTGTATAAGCTTTGAAAAGTAAGAGGACCTAGCATTGGAGAGAGCATGCTTATAGGCACTAAGACTCTCTTTCCAGGCCAAGTGGAATACCTGCAGTTTAGTAGAACGCCATTTGCGTTCAAGCTGCCGAAACTTTTGTTTAAGAGCCCGCGTGTGGTCGGTGTACCAAGGGGCAAGCCTCTTCTCAATTACTTTTTTGCTTTTTAACGGAGCAACTACTTCAAGGGTTTTGCGTAGAGCAGTAGCTAATTCCTCTGCCAGATCATTGGTTGACAGGGAGCTGGATGAAGTGTCTAAATCAAGGTAATCAGGTAGCACATGCATAAAGTTTCCAGTAGTGGAGGTAGTGATAGTGCGACCTGTATACGTTCTGAGTTCAGATTCTACAGAATGGGCTAATTTTAACTGCAGAGTAATGAGGAAATGGTCAGACAAAATAGGATTATGCGAGTGAATTTTAACATTAACAATGTCAATACCAAGACTTAAGACCAGGTCTAAAGTATGACTATGACAATGCGTGGGGCCAAAAACATTTTGAATGAAACCAATTGATTCCAAAATGACCGTAAATGCTGAGGTAAAAGGATCATCTGTATTTTCAAAATGCAGGTTAAAATCACCCAATATTAACACTTTGTCATGACTTACAGCTAAATGAGAAAGAAAATCTGCAAATTCATGAATAAAGCCAGCATATGGGCCAGGAGGTCTATAGACAGTTACAAGTAAAATAGGCTGAGAGGAGGGGCGGTTTCTACCAACCACTGCTGGCTGAGTGTTCATAACTAACACTTCAAATGAATCAAATGCATACTCTAATTTTGGAATTGACTGAAAGACAGATTTATAAATAACAGCAACCCCACCCCCTCTTCGACAGAGACGGGGGTTTTGGCTATATATGAACCCAGGTGGAGAGGATTCATTTAATGTAAAGTTTTCATCCACTTTCAGCCATGTTTCAGTTAAACATAGTATATCAAGAGAGCAGTCTGAGATTAATTCATTCACAAGAGCTGCCTTGGAATTAAGGGATCTTATATTTAATAAGCCAACTCTCATGGTAGTAGTATCACTTGAGCTAATAGGATTGTGTTTTGTTTTAATCTTAATCAGATTATTAAAACAAACTTCACGGTTTTTGCGAGATTTGACATGGTTTTGTATACGTGGGACAGACACAGTTTCAATTTCTAAAGGGTGAACCCTATCTGATGGTTCTGGGGAACAAGCAGACAAGAAGTTCTGCTTCCTGGCCTTGGCTCTAATTAGTCAGGGACTTGAATTTCTAAGACTATAGGCCAGTTTTTTAGAGATAAGAGCTGAACCCTCCCACGTGGGGTGAACACCATCTCTTTTTAAAAGATTAGTCCCCCAAAAAGTGTGCCAATGATCTATATAGCCGATATTATTAGAGGGACACCACTCAGATAGCCAACGATTTAGTGACGTTAGTCTACTATAAGTTTCGTCACCACGCCTAGAAGGAATGGGGCCAGAGCAAATAACAGTGTTAGACAACCGTTTTGCTACTTCACATGCTGATTCAAAGTTACTTTTCGTTATCTCCGATTGCTTCAACCGGACATCATTTGCGCCGACGTGAATAATAATGCTAGAAAATTTACGGTTAGTTTTTTCCAGCATTTTTAAATTTGCTTCTATGTCGGTCGCTCTAGCACCAGGAATGCACTGAACTACGGTCTTTGGACTCGCAATTTCTACGTTTCGTAGAATAGAATCACCGATTATCAAAGCTTTTTCAGCCGGTTTTACCGAAGGTGCATTGCTCAGGGGAGAGAACCTATTCGAAACCCGAATTGGTGGTTGGTGGAGTACCGGTGGTTTATGACTACGTTCGCGAACTGTAATCCACCTGCTGTTACCTTGCTGCAGAGGCATTTTCGAATTTCTAACATTAGTTGGGGACGGGCTAGCTGGAGCACCCGAAACCGAGAAGGATTCTATGAACTTTTCGGTTTCTCTAATTTCATGTAGGGTACGGATGCGAGATTCCAATTCGGCTATCTTCGCAGTCAACCTAGCATTTAATTTACACTTATCACAAGTAAAGTTCCCACTAGTGGCGGAGAAGGAGGAATAGGTAAACATGTCACATACCGGGCAAGAGATAGCCCAATATGGCGAGGAAGGAGAAACCGAGCGAGGAATGGGAGAGACTGAGGGATCAAACGAAGCCATAGCTTACCCTTGTATTAGAAGATATACAAAATTCGTCGGAAGCAGGATCAACACTATATTTTGTTTTGTTAACAAATAAACACTTATGCCCCGTTTATGCGGGCTCTAAGTGATACTTCCTAACGTTAGTTTGTAGCCTAATATATTTTGTTTTGTTTTTTGAGAGCTAGCTACTGTTTTTTTTTTTTTTTTTTCAGTAGCACAGCTCAGTCGCTCACCAAACAGGAGTCTTTGTAAACGAGGACTTCCACAGTAAACACTTATGCCCCGTTTATGCGGGCTCTAAGTGATACTTCCTAACGTTAGTTTGTAGCCTAATATATTTTGTTTTATTTTTTTGAGAACAATTTTACCTAGCCTAACACTGCTGGCCCGGTAAAAGCCTGCTCAGCAGCGAATTCGTCTTACCTAACGTTAGTTTGTAGCCTAATATATTTTGTTTTGTTTTGTTTTTTGAGAACAATCGCAATTTGCAGATTTGTCTGTAAGCGAGGACTTCCACAGACTTCCACAGTAAACACCTATGCCCCGTTTATGCGGGCTCTAAGTGATACTGTTGGCCCGGAAAAAGCCTGCTCAGCAGCGAATTCGTCTTACCTAACGTTAGTTTGTAGCCTAATATATTTTGTTTTTGTTTTTTGAGAACAATCGCAATTTGCAGATTTGCCAGTACAAAAACGATCACCACCAAACTTTTCTACAGCACAGTTCAGTAGCACAGCTCAGTCACTCACCAAACAGGAAACAGGAAACAGGAAACAGGGATTTAATGTAATTTCCCTCAATTTTCAATCATGATTCAGCCAGAGGGCCTGATATACTAAGACCTTTAGCATCTGCAAAAACCTTTTAGCACATGCAAAACTAATAACACAACCAATGATTGGTGCGAAACAAATACCTTGACAGGTCAGGTTATCAGTTTTGCGTGTGCTAAAAGGTTTTGCATGTGCTAAAGGTCTTAGTCAATCAGGCCCTGACCGTTTTTTTTTACATTATGAAACGAGGCAGTAACATATGCTAGAACCGAAATTAGTGCTAATAGCCACGTTGTTTCAGTCGATTTTCTGTCCTTCCCTACAAATGTAACAGTGTCTGAACAGTAAACATCCCCTGATGGGAAGCATTTACATGTTCTCTGCATGAACTGTAATTATAGTAAAACGGGGGGAAAAAATGGGGGCATTCAGCTGCTTCATCTATCAAAAGGGTTTAATTCTGTTTGTTCAGCTTATCTCATTTCCCTCTGTTATGCCATCTCTGTTTTTACAGCGACCTCAATTGCTTCCTGGGTGAGAGGTGATTAAGGGTAAGAGACCCAGAGTACGGCCTCCAGCATAACGGATAGTGCATCCGCTTTATTTCCCAAGCAAGTCATTCTCTCTCTCTCTCTCTCTCGGTTCCCCTCAGTGGGTAGACTGAGCTGAACGGATTAAGTATGTACACAGATAAAGGAAATGACAGTTCCTGAGACGTGTCAGGAGCGTCACACTCATCACACAAATCAATACCATTACGATCCGGTACTGCCGTCCGCAAACTGGGCCTCGTTTGAAAGACAGCCCTCAGAATGAGAAGCAGCATGCTAATGCGATCCCTTCGGTTCTCTCTTCCTAGGCCAATCCGTAAACGGCGCATGGCACTTTCCACATGCCGTAGGAGCTCAATTATGCCACCCAATCTCACCAAATTCTGAGCAACAGAGGGCTTGTGCGGTGTAGGAGTATGGACCTAATCAACACATCTCCTTATTGCTTTATGAGCCTCGTGCGAGCCGAGACAATGTGTAAATGCAGGTAGAATGGGAATAGGGCTGCACATAGGCTGATTCACTCCGTCTCCTAATTAGTTCGTCGGCTAGAGATGCAGGCTTAGATCAGAGGGTGATCTTCGCTGAAATAAAATGTGGAATTGAATTCATTTGTCTTTGCAAAGGACTTGAACCAAATAGAACTTGTTGCTAAGGGACACCGCTGAGAAAGCCACCCAACTAAACGCGTTCCTCTCAGTTCGTCTTCAGGAGCCCACGAGAAATGTGGCCACAGTTCACAGGCTAATGCAATACAAACGATCACAGCATCCTTTATCTCTTAATAATGTGTATTAACAATTACAACACCTCAGGGAAATTCCCAATTTTTGCCAAATTATCACATTTGTCCAATGTGTGAATACTATCTCTGGGAAAGTGGGCTTCATCTTCACATTATAATTATAGAACACCAATGGAGAGTGAATGCTGGAATGTACTAGTTGTGCATTAAATCAGTGAGATACCAATCGCACTAAAGGTTGCTTCTTCTTTGTTAATTGAATGGTGACGTGTGTGTACAAAACCATAGAAGTAAGAGAGTGGCTATGCTGTATGTAGGACAGTTATATACAGTACCAGTCAAAGGTTTGGACACACCTACTCATAGAAGGTTTTTTCCCGTTATTTTTACTGTTTTCCACATTTTGGAATAGTAAAGACATCAAAACTATGAGACAACACAAATTAAATTATGCAAAAACCAAAAAAGTGTTAAACAAATAAAAAAAGTCTTATATTTTAGATTCTTCAAAGTAGCCACCCTTTGCCTTGATAACGGCTTTGCACATTCTTGCCATTCTCTCAAACAACTTCTGTGGTAAACAGGTATTCCGCAGGTAAACAGGTGATGCCATCATGATTCTGTATAAAAGGATATCAAAAGACTCCTGATATCTTATTTCCAGGTACTCTTAGAAGCAGTACTATAACCTCTCTGCATTTGAATTGGATCTCTATGGGAATTGGGGGGTGGAACTAGATTAAGCTGTAAATTACACGGCAGTATGGAACACATGGTTGGCTAAATGGCTGTACGTCAACAAGGGTCTGAGGTATCAAACAAGCCTTAAACCATCACTCTGCTGCCAGAAATACAGTAGATATGGATGGATAACTTGAAGGGTTTCTTCTCCTGACTTATCATATCTGGCAGCAGATTGATTCCTGAAAAGAAGACCTTTTTTATTTGTTTAACACTTTTTTGGTTTTTGCATAATTTAATTTGTGTTATCTCATAGTTTTGATGTCTTTACTATTCCAAAATGTGGAAAACAGTAAAAATAACGGAAAAAAAACCTATGAGTAGGTATGTCCAAACTTTTGACTGGTACTGTACATGGTTAAAATTTGTATGTTTGTGATAATATAGATGATTAGGTAAATTAAAATGATATGAAGATGTAATTTAACATCTTCAGAGAGCAGAATGAAAATGTAATTTTAGCCTTTCTCTACAAAGATGGCAAGATTTGCAAGCATGGGAGAGTTTGGCTCACCAATGAAGGGCTTTCTGAATGCATCTGGCAACCCAGCAGTACTTCTGTGCATCAGACACAGATAAGACAGCTTGGAAGTCAGCATTGCCATATCACCAATTTTTCAGTGGAGATACCATTGAAAACCATCCAAGGGTGCATGTGTTCACTTTTGCTGAGAGGAAAGCGGCCAAAACAAATGGATTATAGGGGTTTTGGTGGAGGAGATTTGTGATGCCTCTGTAGGTGAATATTCTTTTCAAGTCACAGTTCTGGGTGAATTAATGCCCTGTGATTTTTCTGTCCACTCCAGTAGGGTTTCAGGCCCTCAGGAGGTTGAGCCTATAATAGTTTTAAGAGTAATAGAAAATTACAAAGTAGTGTACACACTAATTTCTATCGTGTAGATCGGGGGTGTCCAATCTTATCTAAAAAGGGCCGGCTGTGGTCCAGGTTTTAGTCCAGCGCTACGCCACCTGACTCAATTGATTAACTAATCGTGGTCTTCAATCAAGACCATGACAAGTAGAATCAGGTGCCCTAGTGCTGGACTAAAACAAAAACCTGCATGTACACCGGCCCTTTTCGGATAAGATTGGACACCCCTGATGTTGATAGAACCAGGATTTAAGGGCATATTGTTTGGAAATAAAAACGGATGTCAGCTATGTCAGCACATGCAGCAGAATAAACTATAAACTGCAATGACAGTAACATCTCTATGGACCTAAGGAGGCAAGCCTGTTACGCCCATAGAGGTGTTAGGCCTGTTAGGGGGTCATAAAAGATATAGTATATGGCTGTATATGGACTGGTGAGCCAGCAAATGACAGGCTAGCTAAGCAGCAGCACGACTTCCCTTTTGGTCGACCCTCCTTTTTGACCAGGAAAGGGGCATCAACAATGAGACATACACCTTACCTGCACACCTTACCTGCACAGCTTACCTGCACAGTGTTTGGTTTCCATGGAATACAAAAAGGCTGACCAGTGACAGAGTGAATCTTGCTGCTTAAAAGGTAGCCTAAGCCACACAAACTTTGCTTTAAATCATTTGGTTACCAGCTATCTGGGTAGATTCAAAACTCTAGTGCCAACTGTCTAACTGGCTACTGTAAATTGCCTTATGTGGTGGATAAGTAACTGATTACTTTATGTTTACACTTGATTTAAAGGCTGCTATATAAAAGCGTATTTTGTTTTTATATGTTGCATTTATTTTAATCCTAGTCCGTATGATCTCTCAACCTGTGTGGAAGCGTCTTTCAAGACACGCCATTAAAACTCCAGTGAAGCCAATTTAACAGTCAGGATATGCCTCCCATCATAATGTCGCCAATGTGCTACAGGAAAAGTGCTGAGAAGGCAGCCATCATTACATTCATCTCTAATTCCTGACACACAAGAGAACTGAACTGGAAAGACCACGCACTTCTCCTCCGGAAACCAAGGCTAACAGTTTTCCGACTTGTACCTGGCCGGGAAACATGGTGCATCCATAATGTTACTAATAATCCACCTTTTCTATTTTAAAGAGCTCTCTTCTCTACTCTGATTTGAAATCTTGTTCTGTGCACTTACAGTAAATTAAATTGTTGACGACGTAGGTGTTTGAAAGGTGTACAGTTCTTTTCTGAAATGCATTATCGGGACTGTAAACTTGAAGCATTCACATACGTTTTTTGTTTTGTTTTTTTTTCTTTTGGTAAAATGGGGATACATTTCAGAAAGTGAAATATTGTCCATGCATTGCTACAATCTGCGAAGACACTGGCTGCCCCAGAACACAGGGACTCCGCATGCCAAATGATAATAGCTGCCAGGCGCTGTCCGCGAAAAGGAACAGTAAATGAACTTCCTATTGTCTTGGAGGAGGACGAAGTCTAAAACCTCTTTCACGCTCAGACTAAAATGGGATGAATACTGGTTCGAAGCCAATAAAGCACGTGACCAGCCTGGGCGGCAGTGAGCAGGGATATATCTGCATGTCAGACAGACAAGGTCGCGGACAAGGACAAGTGGTGGCTATCCTCCCGTACCATTAAATCATGTATCATTTGCTTCTTACATTGCCTTGACTGTGCTAAATCAAATGTTGTCCTGTGCTGGGGTCTCTTATTACAGTAATACAGTGTCACCCTCCATGTTTTCACTCATGTGTGTGTTTCATTCAATGCATTCATTTCATTGAGATCAAATTTAACTATAATAAGCTGTTATTTTAATTCAAACTGTATTAAACTTCTTTTTCTAATATTGTGCATATTAATGCTATTTGTATTTAAACACATGCAATATGCTTTTGAATGCATTTTCAGTTCCAGATCTTGTATTACTTACATTGTATTGTAATTATTTAATGCAATGTAATTAACCTCGGATAATGAGAGCTGGTGAATGGTATAAGTGGAAAAGGAAATCGTAACTGTATGCAGCGTCTGTGGCATATATATGCATATTTACAGAACATAATTATATATGTATATATATATATATATATATATATATATACATATATACATATATTTTACCAGTTAGAGGGGTTAGGTGTAATGGTTTCAGAATGATCTGAAAGACCTAGCTCATTAGGAGTCTGCACCAGGTCCACTTGGATAATGGTTTCATACCCCTTACTTAATAGCATGTTTGCATAATTCAAATTACTATTTAATGTAACATGTCACTAGTAATAAACAACAATGAATAAAATGCAGGTAATTACACATGCATGCATAGAGCACTGGCGGCACGGTGGTGCAGTGGTTACCACTGTCCCCTCACAGCAAGAAGGTACCGAGTTCGAATCCCAGCCGAGGGCCTTTCTGTGTGGAGTTTGCATGTTCTCCCCGTGTCCGCGTGGGTTTCCTCTGGGTGCTCTCGTTTCCTCCCACAGTCCAAAGACATGCAGGTTAGGTGAATTGGAGACTCTAAATTGCCCATAGGTATACAGTAAATGCGTGAGAGAATGGTGTGTGTGCCCTGTGTGTGATTTCTCCACGCGTCAACATGGAGATGTAAGTCGCTCTGGATAAGAACGTCTGCTAAATGACCAACTGTAATTGGTAATAAGGATGCTTACTGTCAAACATTACAACAAAAAAGCATAAACTGTTAAGCTTAGTCTGGTCAAGCATTCCATGATTGTGGAGTTTTTTTGTTTTATGTTTCAGATCCTTTGAATTATACATCTTAGACTTAGATTTGAGACGTTGCTGGGGAGGCGATGTGAAAATTCCATAAGCTAAAGATTTGAAACGTGCTTCATTGAGGGAGTGAAAAACAATCTAAGAAACAAAATCAATAAAGTGGACACACAAGGGAGACACATGGAAGCATGCATTATGGGTGACAGAAATGCCAGACTTCACACAGTGCAGCAAGTGCATTTCCTCAGATGGTCACATTGGCCGGTGTGTTTTATTGCAGCATTTGTAACTCATAAATCAATAGCCAACAATAAAAATGTACTTCCTGAATATCAACATAATGTTATTACAAGCAGGGTAACCTCCAGACATTGTTAAAGTCAAGATGAATAATTTTCTTCAATACCGTCAGGATGTGGAGTACAGTGTCGCAGGACTATGTTTTTAAGATGCTCTGATAGCCTGCCTCCATTACCTCTCTTCCTGTCTTGCAGCAGCGGTAACTACAGGTCTTGTACACTGCCATTACTGCCTTCTACCGCTATGAATAATTGCTAGCCTCAAGTCACGGCTCGTAGAGAAACATTATCAAATCTTTTATTAAATTCAAAGGGGGGAACAGCAGGTCCACAGGCTTTATCTCTTTAAAACATTTCAGAGGTTCTTTGTCTGATGAATGTCTTACAGTGGCGCTTGGTTTGTTATCTGAAACATTCATCACATACTGTATGTTAAATTTAACATTATATATATACTAAAATAATCTGTGGGTTTATGGATTCACTGAAACATTCAAAATCTAACTGCCAAGTTGCCTTGTCCCTGACTTGTGTGTGTTTGTGTTTTTCATTATTCTTCCACATTTGTTCTTTGTAGATTTAAGTGGCTACAAAAAATAAGGTGTGGTAAAGGTAAAAAATGTAATAGTATAGTAATTACAAGATAACATCAGTTTTATTACATGTACGTATATTATGCCTTGGAACAGCAAGTCAGTGGATCTATTACATCAGAGGCAAAAACAATACTGTCCAAGTCTACAATATGAAAAAATGTTCACTAAACAGGTCACAAAAAAATTACAAATGAAGAAGACACATTTTAGTATCAACAAATGTATAAAATGTGTCTTCTTGCATTTGTAATTTTTTAAATCTCTGCAGTGCATGTAAACATTTTATTGCTTTACATCCACTGCATTATAACATTATGATAAGTAAATATTTATTATAACTTCAGGGTACCTTATGATTTTAATAGATAAAACACAAGGGAATGAGGAATGCAAACAATTTTTCACTGTTTGTGCATTGGAATGCTAATACACATCGAAAATAACAAATACACATCTCGGCAACCACAGCACTGTGAAACTCAATAGCCCCTTTCACTTCTGATACAATCAAATAAGCCAGCACTTTGCCCACATTTAAAGGCTTTTCTCTCAAACTAAAAAGTCAAACAAGAAAACCTAGTGAAACATCCCTTGTGTATTTATGAAAGCCTTCTTCAGATTCAGTGTGCAACAGCAAAAATAACTGATATTGAGATTTGTTTTTGCACATACAGATTTTTGTGTGTGTTTTTAAACAAATAAACAGGAAGCACGTCTTGAAGCGCACGCAGGGAAAGGTTTGTTTCAGCTCTGTCAGTCTGTTTATAACACTATGTTTTAAATGTCCATGAACACAGCCTATGATTCTCATCGATTCTCCAGCTCCTCCCACACTGACTGCAGTCACCCAATGGCTTGGAGTCTGTAGACCACCGTAGAAATAGCAGCTTCAAAAAGCCAAGTAGGTGGCAGTTCTGTTGACCAGCTTCATATTGCACTGAGGACAGCTATAACATTGGGGCGAAGGTAGTTGTTTATACTGCAGCCTGAGAGGCAGCAGGTGTACTGTGTACTGCAGGTACACGTTTACTGTGTTTCACTCAATTCTTATACTATCAATTGCCGTTAAAACTATTGCCAGTTGGTCCCTTCACACAAGCGTAATCATTTTCCTTTAAAGGTAGTACCTTTCATTGCTGTATAACCTATACCCTCAATTAAACAATTTAGAATTGATCATTAACATGCCTGGACACCATAATGCCTCTGAGCTTGCTGTATCACTGCTTTTGAAATTAAACCACAATCACCTCAACAATCAGTTAATTTAAGTAGGTTCCTGAAGTATATAATACGATCATTAGTAATTAACTGAGATGTATATCTAACACAGTTTGGATTTAATCAGACCTCTCATTTCTTCATATTTAATAACTTTTTTAACGCTGGGTTCCATGGTGAAAGTTTTCAGTTTGAAGAAAAAAACTTCAACCTCTGTATGAGAGTTGCTATGCACACATTAATTATGCTTACAGAAAACATCTGCAGGGCATCCATCACTGCTGTCACTCAACAGATGTTTACTATAAACGGTTTAACACTTCATTATCTATTCATACCTTTTTCAAAGTAAATATCACAAGAAAGAAGTTATCATCCCGTGTCATATCATTAAATGCTGCAGTCATCATTAATATATAAAATATATTACAATGTTTTGAATATGTTGGCATTGATGCAGTCCCTATATTGTACCAAATTTAGCAAGTAAACAAGTACAATGTGTGCGTATTTGTTTAAGTTGCTGGTTTATTTATTGTTATATTAAGTATTTATTTATTATTTAGTGAGATCCCCCCTGCATGGTATAGCCGTGTATCCCCCAGAGGGACCCCGTGCACATTTTGGCCCTTGGATGGTCAAGACTCATATCAAAATTGGTGGTGCATATAAACACCCTTGGGTGTTAAATTTACACCAGCAGTGTTAGATTTACATCGGCGTTTTTGCTGTATTCAGTGCACTTCGGGGACATCACTGCAGTATAAAAAAACACCTCTGCCGGACACTATTCCACTCAGGAGCCAAAACTTCTCAGCCATAATAATACATGGCATGATAAATCTTATACTTACGCAATACGCAATCATGTCCAATGGATCTGTTCAAAACAATTACACTGTTAAAAATGATTTGTTGACTCAACTTGACTAAGTCAAGTCATCTTGTTGCTTTGACTGAGTTAAGTTGAGTCAGGTTCAATCAACATTAGTAATAACATGTCAAGGTTATTACATTCAATAAATTAGTTGATGCAACATGTAGTCTGTTGACTCAACTTAACTCAGTCAAAGCAACAAGATGACTTGACTTAGTCAAGTTGAGTCAACAAATCATTTTTAACAGTGTATACATGTCCAGAAAAAGAACAAACTATTTAGAATCATAATAATTTTCTGGATTTTTTTAATTTAAAAAAGAAAAAGAAAAAATGAAGCCCAAACCCAAGCTCTATAAAAAAAATAGAGTTTCTCTAAGACTTGACAATCACGGATGACCCTTTCAGATGATCCACTTCAACACGGACCTGTCCTGTCAGCTCATCCAATTTGGGCTGCTGTGTTGGCAGTGGGGGGTTTTTCTGCCTTTTTTTTCCCCACCCACCCCCTTTTTGCTGAAGTAGCCAATGTGGCACTCAGTCAACCCTGACTACATTTCAACAGAGGAGGGATCTATAACCCCCGTCCCCGTTCGCACCCCTCCCTCTCTCAGACCCATCACTGAATCCGTTATCAGCTCACACACCCGGGCAATGTTTCATGGCCATCTCCGTGAGGGCCACTCACCCACACTCATTCCCCTCTCACACTGTAGTTCTCAGAAGTCTACACTGAATCTGTCAACAAGAATCTTCATCCCGATGTGCAGTATGCCATTAATCAGATGCCACTCAAAAAGAAAAATGACACTGCTGTGGCAAGACTTCCCACCAGCGCGCCGCCCTGCCTTCGTTGCTTCTCAACTATTGTTACGTTGAATTCATTTGAAAATCGTATCAACTAAATGAAAACTGAATTGCAATGTCAAAGGGCGTTATTACGAAGATGAGATAAATTCAAATGGTTTTTTACAGGAAATAATATAATAAATCAATCAATTGTCATGCAATCAGATCATATCCATCAATCAGTCAGTTGAGTCATATTTAGTGCAGTGCTCTTAGTAAGCATGGCTATGAAATTAACTATGTAAATAAATAATTAAATAAAAATGTTAAAAAAAACACAAAAACATAAATGATAAAATGGTTCAGCCAAAGAATCTAAGTAATTCCGTTTGAAAACAGCAATTCCAATATGACAAAGAAGTGGTCAAAAAGCCATTAATCCATGCAGCTCCCCTGCTTGGAGTGCCACTGTATAGATAGTTATGTCAAAATGCTTGAAACAAAATCTCATTTTAAGAAGTGCAGTAGAACACAGTGATGTCTGTCCCGTACCAGGAAGCCCACACAGGTTTGAGGACGGAGTGACACCTCTCCTAACTCTTTTGGATGCAGAGACTGAAGCGATGGAGCACAAGATGGAGAGATGGGCCTGGGTGAGCTGACAGGTGTCATGGCCAACCGTCCGTGGCTGATCCGGGTCTAATCCGCACACGCATCACGCCGCCCCCCCCCCCCCCCCCCCTTCCTCCAGCCCTCCTCCCCCCAGATCTCCTTTCCTGGCTTGTCAGTCGCCAAAAATGTCTTGAGACTGCAGTCGACCTGTCCCGTGCCATCCGATCCGGGGGTCCGTCCGGACCGCGACGCAGCAGGTATGGTTTGCGATGCTCTGACGTTGCTCGCCAGATGGTCCCGGAGAGAGTCTCTGCCTGGAGAGAGGTGGGGCAGTCACCCGTAGACATGAGGTCACAGCCCGAGCAACTCGCCCGACAAACCTGGCAACACCAAGCACCTCTGCCTGGGCCTGAACGGTAACGAGTGTCAGCGAATTTTGTGCTGACCTCAAGCAGCTGCATTGTGGGAAGGAAATAAGGGGTTGAGATTCAAGGGGGTGGGTGGGGGGGCGGGGAGGGGGGTGTTGTTTAAAGTTGTTTCTGGCTCTGTTGCTTTTGGATTGACCTTGTTTACAACGCCTACTCAAAGCATATTACAATGTAACTGGAACACAAACCACAGTTCCAGATCTTTAGCTGTTAATAGAAATTAAAGACCAAGAGCTTCTTTATATCTTCATATGGTATCAAAAGCTGCTGGGTTACCCAATGCAAATATTTTTAAAATGGAGTAATTGATGAATGCATCTCCTTCTCTTTACAATTATATATTAGAATCAATTTCTAGAATCCAAATATTTGTATTTGAATACGCCTTATTGTCTCTTGCTGTTCATACATTGCCAGAATGAATTTCTGTGTCAAAAACCTCTTACCACCTTAAAAAAACTAAATGTTAAGACAAGACGAGCTGCACTTAATACTTGTGATGGAAATCAAATCTGATTTATACCATCTCTTTGAGGAAGAGTGTCATGAAAGACAAAATTCACTGAATAAAATTCTGAAATAGAACAGAGGCTTTATCTATGAGTTTATCCAAGACTATGCTCATCATAATCATATATATTTTTCATTGTATTGTATCAATGATACAGCAACAGTTACAAAAGAGTATGAGGCTTACAACAGGTCCTGCCCCAAATCCTTTCACTCTACGGTGTTACCATAACATGCATCAGTACTGTGTAGTAAGCTGCTGTGTATTGTTTTGCAAAGCACCAAATATCCAAGCTATTAAATCTTTAGTCAGATTCTGGATTCAGCACAAGTACCTGAATACCGAATGCAATTATACAGAATCCCCTTAAAAAACTACATTACTTCCACAAATGAATCTTCAATCACCACTTTTTTGTTTTCTCTCAATTCAATTCAATTCAATTCAGTATGCTTTATTGGCATGACAAAATTTTTACAGTTGTATTGCCAAAGCTTGTTCATGACAGAAAGGAACATGTCAACAGAAGAAAGAAACAAAACAAAATAACAATGATAACACATCTGGATATTATACAGTATATACAGTAACAGGTGTGTGTGTGTGTGTGTGTGTGAAGCAGTAACCGGTTTGTATGTATGTGTGTGTGCGTTTGTGTTTGTATGTGCATATGCATGGATTTTTGTGTCCGTGCGTGTGTGTTTGTTCATATTGTGTGCATGTCAGTAAATGGTTGCGTTCCATCACTCACTGTCCCTCAGACTGTGGCAGGCAGCAATAAAATGTGCCGCAAGTGTAGAGCACTCCGCTCTCTCCCCCAGTACTACTTTTAATTTTAGTTGATCAGGGAGGTCATTGAAAAATGGGCAGATCCGATTGAATTTAGGGAAGTATTTTTCTCTGATGTTTTTATACTTTTCACATTTGGTTGTGAAGTGCAGCTCTGTCACACCTCCCTCAGAGAGCAGTGTTGGCACAGCCTTTCCTCAATAGGAAGCCACGATTTTCGGTGGCGACCTTTTTCAATGGCCAAGCTGTGCTCACTGAGTCTGTACTTTGTCAAGGTGGTTCTCAGCTTCTTATCCGTCATGGTCAGGTAATCTTCCATTGCGTACTGTCTTTTTAGGGCCAGATAACACTGCATTTTGCTTTGTGTTTGTGTTTGTTTGTTCCAATAGTTGATGTAATTTTGTTTTTGGTAGGTTATAATTTGGTTCACTCTAATTGATTTAATATCTATGTGCTGGTCCTGAGGCTGTGGGTTGTTAGTCTGGGTGAGTGAACTAAGCGTCAGGACCAGCTGATAGAGGGGGCTCTTTTCTTTGCTCAACTCTTGGCATTGCAGGGCTTTGTAATGGTATGAGAGGGGGTCACTATTTTTTAAATGGTTCAAAAATTTGATTGCTCTTTTTTGAGTTCTGATTACTAATGGATATTGGCCTAATTCCGCCCTGCATGCATTGTTTGCTGTTTTTCTTTGTACATGTAAGATGTTCTTACAGAATTCTGCATGCAGGGTTTCAATTGGGTGTTTATCCCATTTTGCAAAATTTTGATTTGAGAGTGGACCCCACACCTCGCTGCCATATAGGGCAATTGGTTCAATTACTGATTCAAATAGTTTAAGCCAAATTCTAATTGGAATTTCAATGTAGATTTGTCGTTTTATGGCATAAAAAGCCCTGCGTGCTTTCTCTTTCTCTCTCTCTCTCTTTCTCTCTCTCTCTCTCTCTCTCAGCCTCTCGTTGTTAAAAGCCTCAAACTTTAAAATTATGTTTTAGCCATGGAAATCATTATGAAATCCATCAGACGATTAGAAGTTTATACTAATGGACTATTGCGGTGGTTTATTTTATTTCCCTTTTTAAATTACTTCTGACAGTGCCATTTGTTTTGGCCAGGCAATCAAAGGGTAGGTTTTCAACCACATCAAATACCATTTCAGATTAACTTATTTTTACATTGACAGGAAATGAAAAGCAAATTTAGAAGTGCTTTTCTCATGTCAGCTAACTAGCCAGTTAAATTAATTCCATTGGCACTATGGAAAATTGTGGCATTAACAATGCTGTTTTATTATAAAACGTTTACTCTACCTGTGTTAAAGCCAATCCAGAGCCACCTGACAAACTCCCAACTGACAAACTATGGCACATTACAATTACAACATTTACTGTTAAAATGCAAGCGGTTTACACTTCCCTAATACCACCCTACTACTCAGCTTTCCCACTGTATATTACCTAGCAGGTTAGCTACACAGGGTTTTCTCCAAGCACGAGGACAGTTGTGAAACACAGAAACACAACAGTCCTCTACTCTTAACATAAACTTTCCCAAACAGTTATTTTCTCTCAGTTAGTACATAGCACACTTTCCCTTTAATGCCAACTGATCCAACAATATCAAAACCAACTGTATGTGGTCTGCATTGCTTTTGTTCCTAGGGTTGTCATTCAACCTAATAAGTCACTTTTTTTATTTTTTTATTGGAGAAGTGTCCACATGTCAGCCTCCCTGTTATTTTGTGAAGGAGGGCCTTTATATCTATAGGCTGAGGTTGAAAACAAACTAACGTAAAATTGAGATCTTTTCCGACGATTTGGTCCAGGTTCAAGAAAGATACAAAACTACTGACATTACATGCGGGACCCCCATCAGTGGCGAATTTAGGGGGTGCAATGGGTTTAAAACAGGGGGTGCAATGGGCAGAGGAGCATGAAAGAGAGAGAAGCGAAGTAGCCTATAGCTAAATAACTACATAGCCTATAGCAAACAACTACATTAAATGTTACACATTATGACAACTGTGCATCACCAAAAAAAGCTACAACATTACAGCCAACAACACAGTCGTCACAGCAATTGTACACGGACACCGTAAGATCTCAGCTGACAGTGCCACAGGAGCCACAGGAGTGCTTATAATGCAGTCGCATATCACGGCAATCACAGACGACATCATGTCAATTTATCACTTAGGCCAAGTCAGTCTATCTTGTTCTAAAAAAAAAATGCAGAAATGAACCGGGACCGTGGACAGCGACCGCACCTACGGGTCACACAATACTGCAATGCAATCCAGCACCACGAGAGTAGATAGCGCACTCGCATTGCTCCTAAGTGGCGCGCAGGCACTGCACACCTGACGAACAAACACTATTGTTCCCTTTACCCCTTTCCCTAAACTTTATAATTGTAAAGAAACAGGCAATAAAATTCAAGCAAACGAAGTAAGAAGCTTCTGTTCTCATGATTCCGCACAACAAATGTAAAGCAAGACTGACTTTAAAGTTGTCTACCTAGGCCAAAATAACAGAAAATGTTTATCCATTAGGCCTACCTTTTATGTTGCAAACAGTAGTTTCCTGTATTTCGTCGATGCATATTTCTCAATGACTCTGGCGATGCTGATTTCCTGGGCCTTCTCTATTTGTAATATTCCCAAATTGGAGACTCTTGTGTCCGTTATTGTGGTCCTTAGATAAGTTTTCAGCTATCACTGTACGCTCGCACTGTACTAACATTGACAACAACGCCTGAACAACCGGATGTTGGACGCTACGTCGCGTGCCTGAGTTTAGAGGTCATTACGTGGTTATTTGGGAAATTTGAAATTAATAATTAGAGTACAACAAAACATGATAGAATATACAAATCTGACATCACTTTAAAATGTTCAAAAATAATTTTCTTTTAAATGTTTTTTGACATTGATTTGAAAATTGTAATATTTTCATCCGAACAGTAGGAGCCCCTGCACCCGCGGTAAAATCGCCACTGACCCCCGTGATGATTGCATAGATAAAACAGCCCCTCAAACCCCCCCCCCCCCCCCCCCCCCAATAAACCCCATTAATGATGAGCAGACATGAGCACTGCACGTGCCAATGACTTTTCTGAAGAGGTCTCAGTAGTTTCACTTAAGCGACTACTGAGGACTCTAACAGTGTCCAAGGAGAGTCGTGCATTAAAGTTTGTCTGGGGAACTCAAGAGCGTCAGGGGCCACAAAGCTGGAGACAGCCCCCCGTAGAGAGCTGGAGAGGACGAATGGAAAGGGGCAGGACCTGCAGCCACCTGTTCGCCCTCGGCGTTAAAGCACTGGAATACATTTTTAATAAAAGTAGAGGCAGGGTCCATATTCACAGCGGTGTTCAAAGATCCAGGCAAACTTTGAATCACAGAGTTGACTTGGCCGGTTTTTCTGGGGTTAGGCCATGAAACATATTGCATCGATGGGGAGAAAATAACACAATTCCAACAAAGAGAACGTGCTTTGTGATATTTATAAGATGATCACAATGTGAGGCTTTCTCTCATGATAGCGTCTAAGGATAATCATGTATTGGCACCAACGAAACATCTCAAGGTGTTTAAGCTAATTTGGTTCCATTTCAAACAGGGGATATCATCAGTAAATTAAAAAAGAGTATATCGCTGTCTGAGCATTTAAAGCAACATGCAGGATATAATGGGACTGTGATGGCTTGTAAATGCAATACATATCATATTGTATGTACTGTATCATATCACTATGTTATTAGGAGATAAAAAGGTTTTTTTCCTGAATGAGATTATATAGTTTTTTTTTTCTACATTCCAAAACACTGAGAAAGATAAAGAACCTCTAGGGTAGCCTTTTAAATCACAATAGCACAAACACCTTCCAAACAATCATACCAATAGACTGGACCTGGTGATAGATTTCTCAATATCAGCAAAATGAACACAAACTCTACACCATTGGTCCCCAACCCTGTTCCTGGAGATCTACCACCTGTAGGTTTTCATTTCGACTCAAATTTGGCACACCTGATTCTACTACGAAGCAGCTGAACGAGATCTCCAGCTAAATGAGGTTAAATGAGGTGTGCTTTGTTAAGGTTGGAAAGTGAAAACCTGCAGGATGTTAGATCTCCAGGAACAGGGTTGGGGACCACCGCATCCACAGTGAATTATTATACTACATAGTCATCGGTAAACATTGTATTGCTTATGGTGACTACGAGAAGTAGGTACCAAGTGATTGTTGGAAAAAATCACCATTTAAAGCTGAATCGCTGATCTGTATCGCTTTAGGGTGTTTAGGTAGCTGCTCGTAATCATAAGTCATACTATCGTTGCCATTAGTGTCCACTTAGTAGCCACTGGAATCTCTCTCTCTTGCACCTCCTCATTATGTCTATGCAGCTCTCTCTGAGATTCTCCATCTGAATCCTCTAATGCTTTGATAAGCTGCTCTGGGTGAGTGTGTCTGGCAAGCAAATATAATGAAAATAAATGAAATGTTTACGGTGGTTGAGTTTACATGTACGGTAGTGTCTTGTGGTGAGCTCGAACCGCGGCTCCTCATCATGTCTGCATGGGCGGTTCTTCTGTGTGAGATATTGTGTTTATGACATATCGGCAGAGCGGGAGGCTTGCATGCGCCATTTGCTTTGCATTAAGGCTGTAGCCGAGGCTGAATGGGGAAGCATCTGCATTGTTGCCGGCACTCCCGCGCCATTTCCATTTAGCTGTTTAAACTGATGTGTGTGAACTGGTGGGACCCCGTCAAAAATTAGGTTTCATTTGGAGAGACACCTCACGAGGCCTTCGAAATTGCAGCCGACACGGTATCTCCATGTGCCTGTATTCACTTTTCCTGTCCTAAAGGAAAGTGCACAGGTGTCAACGAACATCCTGCATATCCCTGAGCCACATACGGTAAACATGCAGCAAAGATGCCTCCTCGTATTTTGTTATGCACTTTCTCACTGAAGCAGTGACATAAGTTTCCTCATTGAGAGCCATTATCAGAGTTGCTATTGATACATAAGAAAGAATTCTAACATTATATAATGGGGAGTCGGGTTCGGAGGACCAGACGCGATAGAGAGGGAATCTAAAAGTTATTCTACAGAATAGAATAACCACAGGAGCGGAAGAGTTCCGTGGAAGGAGATGAAAAAATAAAGAAAAGGGAAACAAAACTCCCGGCGTAGCGCCAACTAAAATCAGCCCAGGAAAATGGGCGAGGCTCTAGTCTGAGCAGCGAAGGGAGAAGGAAGTACCTCTCACTCTCAATAAGGGAGAGCACTAATAAGAGAGGTAAAAGAAATAGAAAATAAAGCGACCCGAATAACTGGGTGAAATAGCCTAGTAGGTTTTGAGTGTAGACGAGAAAAGGAAAGAAAAGACCTCTCTCAATACGAGAGAGCAGTCAATAAGAGGCATAAAATAAACGGTAAAGACAAAAACAGTCTCAGAGGGACTAGAAAAGGAAAACCAGGACGAAGGTCAGCAAAATGCAAAAGAGAAAACAAAACCCTACAATGAACTCTAATGCATCAAAAGGCCAGTCCCGCGCTAACCCAAAGCGAAGTGATGGGGCAAAGTGGTCACCTTAAGTTGCATAACTCCTATACAGTTTACCGGCCATTCCATTCCTGATTCTGAACGAGCAATGCATTAGTAACAATGCAAATGTTTAACTGCTGGAATTTAGCACATAATTATTTACTGTTACCATTACATTACATTACATTACATTGCTCTTATCCAGAGCGACTTACACAACGTGACTTAGCATTTTTTTTTTTACATAGTATCCATTTATACAGCTGGACATATACTGAAGCGATTCAGGTTAAGTACCTTGTTCAAGGGTACAACGGCAGTGTCCTACCTGGGAATCAAACCTGCAACCTTTCGGTTACAAGGCCTGTTCCTTTACCATTATACTACACTGCCGCCACATCTCTTGCTTGAATATGACTATGTTCTCCTTAAAAATACAGTGTATGAAATGCACACTCCAAGTCCATTGTGAAAACAAATTCAGTGCTTCCTTGTTATACTGCCAGTCGAAAGCCAATATCAATGGCTGGATGTATATAATTACACAATATTAACAAAATCTGACATGAATTTGGTATATTGATCACACTTTTTTGATTATGTGGAACAAAAATTGTATCAATTCTTTAACATCCCTGTTTTTTAAAGAATGATAAAGAACTGTGGTTTACAAGACCTGCAGTAGCTCGTATAGTTAAAATTTAGTCAGTAACAATTGCTGAATGTTTTCCAAGAAACATTTGAACATGCAAATATATATGTCAAGATTCTGAACATAATGTCTTACCTGGTTATGCAACTAATGTTACCCAAGTGAAGTTTGTAACTAAACGTAGAGTCATTTTAAACCATGAATAACATGTTGTTTATGCTATTGTGGCTAATAAAAGTGGCTTACTTTAGCTTGTAGTGAGAGAGTGAGACTGATGGCATCTATGTACAACCTGATACAACTGCATTCCGGACAGCTGTCAACGGCATCAGGAAATCTGAGCAATGTGTGCAGTGACTCACTATCCTGTCATATGGTGGGTTACTCAGCTTGAATGTCATCCTGGTTTTCGGATGTATCGATTGCATTTTTCTGTGTCACCTTCACAGAAAAGCAAATAATAGATTCATGTTTAATCATTATTTAACGCATTAAGCAGTTCCCCGGTACCAAATCTCACAAGCACTCTAAGAAGGTAAAAAGTACCATGTTTGTTAATAAGTTTGTTCCTTTCAAGGGCCGATGGATGGCGAACAGCACAAGGGCAATAGTGAGGTCAAATAGAACTGCTTGCTGTTGGAGATTTGTTCAGATGATGAGTGAGGCAGTGTTATACTATGGCACAGTACAGCACAGTAGAGCACTGTACACTTGCAATTTCAACACTTGTCCTTGCATACCCTCTCAGTTTTGAGAATGGCCACTGCACTTGTTTGTGATCTGTCATTGATTTATTCTGTTCTGCAGGTCTAGCTCCACTGGTCTCTTGTTCTGCCGACTGCATCACAGGGTAAAAACAAACACGCACACGCACACACACACGCACGCATGCGCACGCACATGCACGCACACACACACACACACACACACACAATTGATTTGGGACTCTTAAAACCATCTAAAAGCCTAAAAGCTCAATAGAAATGGTGGAATCTGACATTTTCTTCCACTCTCACCCATCCACTTCACTCAGTCACTGGTCCTGTTCAGCCTCCATCGGTTCCAGTCTGGCGCTTAATGCCTCAGCAAAAAGACATGGGGCCACATTTATAAACCTCCTGAGTAAAAGAATGCGTAAAAGAACGCTCAGGGTGAAAGTCGGAAATCTGCTTAAAAAAAGTTTTGCATTTTCTACCTCTGCCTTTGTGTCACGTTGGCGCAATATCACAGGGACTCAAAACATTGCGTATGGATGGTGTCCATCGTGTGCAGAGGTACGAAGATTCTCACAGCATGTTATATTATACATATGAATTTCTGCGTGGAAACTCGCTTACGCGGCTTTCTGAGGGCATTGTTCTGCTCAGCACCGTTTATACATGTGGCCTCTGGATGGACAGTCAACAGTACATGTACCATACCATGTACTTCACACCATCGTATTCAGTGAAGATATGTACCATACCAACTTTACACCATCGTATTCAGTGAAGATATGTACCATACCAACTTTACACCGTCGTATTCAGTGAAGACATGTACCATACCAACTTTACACCGTCGTATTCAGTGAAGATATGTACCATATCAACTTTAGACTGTCGTATTCAGTCAAGATATATACCATAACAACTTTAGACCATCTTATTCAGTGAAGATATGTACCATATCAACTTTACATTGTTTTATTCAGTTAAGATATGTACCATACCAACTTTACACCGTCTTATTCAGTAAAGATACAGTATGTACCCTGCCAAATTTACACTGTCTTATTCAGCAAATATACTGTATGTACCATACCAAATTTACACCGTCTTATTCAGTAAAGATATGTACCCTACCAACTTTACACTGTTTTATTCAGAAAATATATTTACCATACCAACTTTACACCATCTTATTCAGTAAAGATATGTACCTTACCAACTTCACACTGTCTTATTCAGTAGAGATATTTACCATATAAACTATACACAGTCTTATTCAGTAAGAATACAGCTGTCCCTGGGAATGTAGGCAAAATGGAAATTAGACAGTGGGAACACTTCAATCGTCACATTTGTACCTTTCAGCTTGATTTACTAAATAATGAAAATATTATGGATTTTTAAAAGGCAATTAGATTTTATGAAACAATAAAACTCAGGAAAACTGTCTTGATTTAGACAAGCCAAGTATTCATAAATCAACTTTCTAGGGTGTGGTTTGAATGCTCTGCACAACCTTTTCTCTGGAGTATGTGGCCTTATACACCTTTCAAATGTCAAATTAATTAAATCTCGTAGACTGATGATCAATGAAAAAACTGTTTCAGAGTGGCCTGAGCTGACCTTTAAAGACTGGATTTTTGCAATACACAGTATTCATTATTATGTATATTTAGTTACCTAAAATCAGTTTAATGTTTCCATTTCAAACTTGGCACACTGATAAATAGTGAATCATAGTATCTGTACTGCAAGTGTGTGGACGAATGGTCGAACAGTTCATGGCAACACTTTACATTGTTGCACCTTTACCTTTGTAGTTAAAGTGTAACAAATTTGGTAACAATGGGTTATTACTGAGTAAGTCCAATGTAGGTAACATGGAACAACAGTTAGCTGTATTATTAATTACACATGAATATTTTGAAATATTTTATTTGCACTCATAGGTCACATCTTCATGATACATAACAAATAAACCGTGCCTGTTAATTTCACGATGTGTCTTTATGATATGGAATGATTTAATTTCAGCAGGGGAGATGTAACAGGGCTGGCCTTGTTTCACGTGTATAATTAAGAATACCACTAACCGCTGTTCCATGTTACTTGTTACCAAATTAGTTACAATTTAACTACACAGGTATACGTGCAACGTAATGTAAAGTATTACCCAGTTCACTCATTTGGACATTATCCAGTGTTATGCTGAATACCTACCTTTTCAACAAAATCTCATGTCCTTCAGTTCAACCATGCAGATTCATAAAGAATGTATGGCATGTCCAAGAGCATATCTGCAGATCTTATGGCTGATCCATAATGAATTTATGTATTGGTAGCCATAGTGGATTTTGGGGCCAGTTATCTGACCTGTGGGTATATGTATTGGGCTAGAAGCTCTTTTCAACCCTTTCCAAGTTTTTTTTTAGAAACTGCCTGGGCTTATGCCCTTCTCTTTGAAAGAGAGAAAAAAATCTGAATTAAAATAGAGTACCGGCAGTACTTCTACCCATACAATAATAAATGGGTTTACTCTGCTTACTCTCATTCAGTGTCGATTCTCACATGAACGTTGCTTGTAGGGACACCGTTTATCTTCACCAGGCAAAGGCACGTGGCTCACACAGACACAGAAGAGATGTTGTTTGCTAATAAATACAAACTTTAACATTTTCCACAAATTTACATCTGGACAAAATGCAGTGAAGAACCTTTAACGGCCACTTTTAATGTTCAGGACCATTCTCTCAGTTATGGTCTGTTCTCATAGAGGCTCTCAGCGCTTCAGTTGGGATGTCTCCCACATTTCCTCACTCTGTGCCTTGCATGTGTTCTGGGCAGAGCTGGGGTATACGACGAAGCGGGATCACTTAGTTAGCTGGCTAACTGCACCCAGAACCATCCCAAATCTGGAACACGGACTGAAGTAAAAAAAAAAAGCTGTTCCCTGGTTTTAGTCAGCGCAGTTATCCAGCTAACTAAGTAATCCTGCTTCCTACTATACCCTCCTGGTCAGGCCGACTTTGTTCTCAACTCAAGCTGGACATTGTCCGCATGATCAGGATTAATTGCAAAACCCAACGCACAAACCAAACGAGCAGAGAAACCTAATTTGGGTTACATGGGAAGATATTCTGCTTGCTCTTAGGAACTGGACCAGAACAGCATGTGTATGTACACGCACACATGTATGCATGCACTTGTATATCTTGACACATTGAAATTGCAGTTGACGGCACTTGCCAAGATGAACAATTTCAAAAACGATGTGCTGATATTCACACAGCTTTAAATGGTTTTAATGTTTTGTAATCCACAAATCTTTTTGTTTTTTTTATCTTCCTTTATAAAAATGACGGTTTTCCATCACAAAGCCAGGAGTTTTGAAGTGAGCTTTCCTTTCCAAAAGGAGGACATAACCTCAACATCTTCCTTCTAAGATCAATAACACTGTCCCAAAATCATCTTAAAAGTGAGGGCTTCAGAGTACCTACTTCTTTAAATCAAGTACCAAAGAGATGAAGGGAGCAAACACAAACTCCCATTATCCCCCTGAAACAGAGAAAACACTTCACTCCCTCAGGCAGCTATGGGGGCTGTAATAATGGGAGTTCATTTAGTGAACAGCAACAAAACATACAAGCGAAACGAAATGATTGCAGTACGTATAGCCTTGTTCGTATGAATGCCCTTGAAAAGCTGCCACAACATCTTAAGGATTAGTAACTCATCCCTCTGCTTATCCTCGAGTAAAAGACCACAGCAGTTTCGATTTCTCCACATTGTGCTTTACTATGGGCCAAACAAACCCTTTGAAAAACAGAAACAATGCTGATCCTTGACACACTAACAACCAAGTCATAATTCACTTAATAGATGTTGACTGGCCCTGCACGGAATGCTTGACTCAAACATTCAAAAGCAACGAGGGGCTTCTGCACGCGAAGCGTGTATTCTGTAGGGGCAAAAAGGTCCAACTTAATGGCTTTACATGTCTGACTCTGTCTATTGCTGTCTTGTTGAATTTTGGTCTATTACGTGCAATTTGCAAACTGTCAGGGCATCTCACGCTGAATGACAGTCAGGCTTATAAGCATCACAGTTTATTTTCTTCATTTTTATATCTGTGGAGCGCTTAATTGGAACATTGGCTTTGCATGCATACTCAACATCTACTGCAATGACAGATGCATGCAAACGTACAGAAAGTTTTTATTTTACCCTGGAGGCTGTTCATTCTTCTTTTTTAAAAAGAAATGAGATGGTATTTCTTCACTCAATATGCATATACATTCTGTAATTCCATAGCTCCTACATATTCTATACATAAACGCTCTCCAATTTTGTACTTGGATTAGTTTAGCAGAACCAGCAATCCTTGTAGCTGTCTTGAACATGCATTCCATCCAGCAATAAATGTCATTATCTCTTTACAACACCGTGAAGTTAGATCGACACAACTGCTTCTGGGTTCTGTAAATAATCTATTCTGTTTTCTTGGCTGCCAGTTCCTCATTGTCTGTTGCACACACAATAATCAACAGCAGTCTCCCAATAATAAGCTCAGAATTGACATAAAATATGCTGCCTGATCACTCTTTGTAAAATAATTGTCATAGTAAGGAGCCTGATCTTCTGCCCAGGGGAAAATCAAGTTTTACAAAATATCAGTTGTTCTGAAGCTGGCTTTGATATCCTAACAACCCGTTTCTGTGAATATGATGGTCAAATGTGCAGCTCTTAGACTATTTTATGTTCCCCTCTGGCACTGAACAGACTTCACGCTTTTACTTTAGATCAATTGCAGGATGGGGTTTTCTGTAAGACTTTTAGTGCTTGGTTGATTGTTCATAAATTGAATCAAAGAACAAAAGAAATGTCAAAAAAGGATATGAGACAGTGGGCAATGTGTTTGGTGTGTCAATAAAGCTCTACACTGTAAAAAGGCAACTGAGGGCCCCTGGAGTCGTCTCTACATACTGCCTGTCAGGAGGCTAAAAGAGGCAAAATAATCATATCTCCCATACACAATACATCTCCAACTGCATACATATGGAATATCCTAGATACAGATAAAGGGACACCATTTAATTCCTTCCTATCTGCTTTTTTTTAACAGAGTCTTGTATTCATGGGAAACACTCAGTGTCGTATGTGATTTATTCACACTGAACCTGAGAGATTACCATTATGATCGAAACGTTCCTTTCCCGATCCTCCGTGTTCACAGTAATGATGCGGAAAAATAGCAATGTCAAAATATTTGCAGATAAATCACTTCGCGCACACTGGATTTCCAGGCATCTTATTCTCCGAACATCTGTCAAACCCTCTGTCTTTTGTACAAGATGCAAAGGCACGAAATGCATTGTTTGCCAAAACAACCTTCAGGGCCGCGCTTTTCGACTGGAGATGTTCGAGCAGTTTCAAAAGGATTCCCCGCATTATTTATGTACACATGAAATGTAAGGAGACCTCATTTGCAAGTACTAGTAATTTATAGTTTCATATGACATAAGACTGATGAACAGCTGGTGTCAACTATAAATACACTGTTGGCAGTGTGTACTGATACGGACAGTGCATCGCAATGAGCATTTGAAGGTGGGCCTCTTTGATCATCCGCACAAAGAAAGAAATTTGGCTCTGTTCTTCATTATATATAGGCCTTATATATAATCAACCTTCCAAAGCTTATGAAAGTTCCTTATAAAACATTTAAAATCACCTTTCATGTGCATTCTCCATGGACATAGCAATACTCTAATACTCCCATATTCCTTTTGGTTTTTCATCCATTAGTTTTAATTTGCACACATACTTTGTGCTCTAATATATAATATTTATATTCATTTCTCATTATGCACCTACTTTAATATAATTTCACATGAATCAATTACCTCCACCTTTACTAATTACACCCATTAAATGCTGCATGTCTGGGAAAATAATTGCTTTTCCAATTATTGAAATGTTTTTAATATTTTCAGTTCATTACAGCACCTTGAAGACAAACATTTGTTAAACAGCAAAACATACTCACACACGCACGCATGCACACACACACACACACACACACACACACACACCTACAATCACACACACACACCTGCAGCAATAGTATGTGTAAAATGTTATCTGTTCTTGAAAATGATGCAGTACATATACCTTAACATATTAAACATTTCTCCAAAGTAGATTTAGGAAATTTAGAGGACAGTGAAGATACATACAATGGGATCCCAATGCACCTTTGTCAACAAACGTTTGAATTCATAAAAACAAACATTCTGTGTTAAACATTTGTTGCTAAATTAAAAAAGGTTCCTTTTTCAATCCTGCAGAAACACATTCAATCTGAGTTGAACACAAGGTCTTTAGAGAGCCAGTGCTGAGTGGGGACTGGTTTATCAGTGAGACAATGTGCATTTCAGTGGGAAACCATGGCTGACAAAGACAAAGAAAAATAATAAATAACATTTTATGTTTATGTCCTCTAAAATAATGAAAAACAAAAAGGAAATTAGTTTGAAATGGTATACAGGTTTAAAGCCAATGAGTACTGCTATCCCCGCATGCTTTTGACCAATCCACTACTAAAAAGTATTTTCTTTTAATATATTGTATTTAATATAGTAATGTGTGTGTGTGTGTGTGTGTGTGTGTGTGTGTGTGTGTGTGTGTGTGTGTGTCTGTGTGCACGCGTATGTGTGTATCTGTGTGTGGAGAGAGAGAGAAATAGTTAAGCATGCCAATCTGTTGTAATTAACTGTAATTTGCCAGCTGTAGATCTGAAACCTGTGAGGAAAAGTTTGTTCCTAGGGATGTACCAGAGCAGAAAAACCGTAAGTGTTGTAGTGTGTGTACAAATGTGTGTACATGCATTTGTATCTGTGTGCACATGTGTGGCCAGCTTATTTGTGTGTGAGATCATGTGTGAATGTATATAGCAATGCTAATACATTCATTTCGATCATTGGGTAGCCCGTCTCCACTGCATTTGATCATTACTGGCATTACTGCATTGACCATTACTCGTACCAGCTTGTGGCAGTAGATATAGATTTTCATAGCAGGTATTAGCAGGTTAGCTGAGCTATGATTATCCCTTGGGTATAATACATGTTACACTGAACTGAACAGAACTGAAAAACATGATCCCCAGATTGATAAAAATAATTTTAAAAAAAGATCCTATATATTATTAGCAAATGTAGTAGTGCTTACTGTGAATGCACTCCTTAAATATGTATGCCAAGGTCCCACTGGATTAATTAGCCTAGAACTAACTGGCATGTCCATATATCAGAGCGTATTGGTCAATATTTTGACTATTCCTACCATTGGTTGATTAACAGACCACGTGAGCTTGTGGCTAAGTGATAATTACTCTGAATCATAGTCCAAATTCTCCAATCTTGTCAGGAACATTGTGCTGTTTATTGAATTATGTCACTAATATGTTTCACATCGCAAAGCTTAAGAAACTGTGAAAAAAGTTTGTGCCTTTGTTTTGGAGTGTGAGAACAGGAGTGTTTTAATAGGAGAACCGCACACTGTTGCATAAAAATGTATAAAATCCAAAGGAGAGGCTTTTTTTTTTGCAAAAATATTAATTAATTATCAAGTGTATAAGTGAAAAAAGTGCAATGTGCACAAAGTGAAAGACAAACGTTTCGGTCACAGTGCTTATGAAATAGCTATGAGCTAATGAGTTAACATTCATGCAGAATGTCAATGCAGAAAAAAACTGAGGGGTATTTAGCACAAATATTTCAACATTTCAGGAAACAACTTGAGACTGAAACACATTTTCATAAAGTTCTACTACATGATATTTTGTGTCACCAGTTTTTTTCACAAGTGGAAGGCTTACGACTTGTGCAGACTACTGCGTATGGTGTACGTCATGTGACGCTGCCAACTGGGCCCTGCTGTGTCGGACAAAATAGCATAGCGGGGGGCATACGCACTCAACAATAGAGGACAGCCAGCCACACATGTAACAGTAGCTAGCTAGCTAACTAGCCAGCTAGCTAATGTCATATACATCAATCATGCATGTTGGTCAAAATTGATGTTATAGGTAACATTAGTTAGCTAGCTATTATTTAATTACACACCCATGTGCTAAAGCTAACAACTTCCGGTTATTCGACACACAGCAAAAAGACGCAAAAGTTGAAAAATTCCAACGCATTGCCGGACGGTGGCGGACCTCAACGGAGCGCAGAGGCAGTCGGATACGTTGCCGAATCGTCCCACTGAAATGAAAGACTTCCGCCGGAACGCATCGCACTAGTGTGCACAAGGCTTTACTTAGGTATGCATATAATATAGGCTCAGAATCAACTTCTGTTTTGTCACTGCATGTTTAGCTCTCCACTGCAATGCATTTGCTTACACCCTATTATGTCAATGTAATACCATCGGATCTTGCAAAGATTTGCATGCATCAACATTATCAAGCTGCTCTTGAAACGGGGACACAGCCTTGAAATTATTCCTCACATAATTTCTATACTTAAGAGTGTAATCAGTACAAGGACACTGTGAGAAATATTCATAAAATAATTGGAAAACCTGGAGACAGAGGCCCTGATTTACTAAGACCTTTAGCATGTGCAAAACATTTTAGCACACACAAAAAACTAATAACAGAACAAATGATTGGTGCAAAACAAATACCATTTACACAATTATTGGTCATGTTATTAGTTTTGCGTGTGCCTAAAGGTTTTGCACATGCTTAGTAAATCAGGCCCAGGGGGTTACATTGTTGATATGTGGTTTAGATCTTATCTCTATGATAGATCCCAGTTTGTCAGGGAAAACAATCAGTCCTCTGAATTTTCTAGGGTGAACTTTGGAGTACCACAAGGATCAGTTGTTGGGTACTTTGCTCTTTTCTCTGTACATACTCCCTCTTGGGAACATTATAAGCAGACATGGTGTTAACTACCACTGCTACGCAGATGACACTCAACTTTATATATCAGTTAAGCCAGGTGAAGTATTAGGTTCAAAATTTCTTTGAGATAAATTCTTACAGTTTTCCTTAAATTTAGATTGCTTCTCTGTCTCCGCCAACCAGGTTGTTAAAAACCTTGGTGTAACTATTGATTCACACCTCTCCTTTCAGCCCCATATTAATAATATTACATTACATTACATTACATTTATTTAGCAGACGCTTTTATCCAAAGCGACGTACAGTAAGTGCGTACAGAGACATCATCATCATTACAGAACAGACAAGGCAAAGCACATCCTTTGCATAATGTAGCAGCTATATCACAAGAATGGCCTTCCACCTGAGGAATATATCTAAATTAAGGAAGGTGTTGTCATTGGAGGATGCTGAAAAAATGGTTCATGCTTTTGTAACCTCTCGACTAGATTACTGTAATGCTTTATCGTCTGGTTGCACTAGCTCAGCCCTGAATCGTCTCCAACTTGTACAGAATGCAGCTGCTAGAGTTCTTACTAGAACTAAGAAATGGGAGCATATCAGCCCGGTGCTCAAAACTCTTCATTGCCTGCCTGTCAAATCCAGTCATGAGTCATTCGTACTCATTCCTTACTGTCCTCCTAGATTACTTCGTTCACAAAGTGCTGGCTATTTGAAAATCTGTGGAAGTAGAATATACGGAGAAGTACGGCGGCGGAGCAATACTTTACGTTACCTACGAATGTAGTGCCGGCACTGGTCAACTACAACAACAAAGAAGAGCTACAAGTTTCAATGGCCACGTTCGCTCCGCCACCGTACTTCCACAGAGAATATAGGTCAGCACAAAGTAAAGGATTCAACGATAGTTTGACTTAAAAAATTATGGTATAAGCACTCAAATTAACCCCGATAGACGGTCGTCGTATTTTATTTGCTTTGGGTGCACTGTGGAGTGTTTAAGTGTGTTTGGTAGTGGATGCTACCGGTTACCATAGAGTTGCGCTAGCATTAGCAATGTGTGTATGTCCAAAAGAAGGACAGCATGGAATTAGCTGAAAATGGTTTCCATCAATCAACTACATCATGGGTAAGTCGTAATTGAGACATTGGGCCCTATCTTGGCGATCTTGGCGCTTGGTCCATTTAGGGCGTGTCCAAGTCCACTTTTGCTATTTTAACGGCGTGTTTTTTGGGCGCTAAGCACGGCGCAAGGTGCAACTGGGCTGAACCTAGTCTCTTCATTAATTATAGGTGTGTCTTGGGCGTGACATGCAATAAACCAATCAAAATGTCATATCCCATTCCCTTTAAAAGCCTGCTTTTCCACCTTGGCGGATTGCTTATGATGGCGAAACAGACATGCTCGTGCGTGTTTAGTGCGATCAAGGAATAGGCTATATGGATCAGTAGCAGCAGTAGTAGTATTATGAGTTCCCGGTAATTCCTGACAGTGCTGTTTACAAAATATATGTTGCACCTGCAACAGCTGAGAATAAGCGACCAATTGCTTCCTTCTCACCTTAGAAAACGCCAAATTAGCCTGCTTGTTTAACGAATTTCGTTTGATTATGCAATGAACTCATGTTCAAGCTTCATCTGAAGTTCATTAGGCTACCTGCATTCTAATTTAGATTAATAACATAACTAACGTTATTTTGCCTTAATAATGACACTAAATACAACAAATCTGTCAGGCTGGCAACCCATAGGTTCAGCATATTTTCCCTTGTTTTATAATGTCCTGCTTATGGAAATGTGACCAACCTGTTTTACTGGTAGCGTAATACTTTAAAATGATTCACTTTCCCAGGAAGACCGTGAAAAGTGCGATGTACAGCAGGGGAAACAGACCTCTTGTAAAGCGAACATGCAGATAATGGAATAAAAATTAATTGTAAATTAATTGTGTAACAATTCGTTTCTAATTAGACACTTAGTTCTCTTTAAAATCTTTTGTTCAGTTATGGAATAACAGGTGAAATCAGCGGGGTTTTAATAAGCTGAGGGTATGGAAACCTTGTCACTGTAATTTAAAAAATATGAAGGACGAAGAATAGCTAAGGTTAGGCTACAATTCAGTTAACATGATTACATTTATCTCATAAATGTTTTTTAACTATAGTCTGTCGAAAAAACATTATGCACAGCGAGTCCACTGTAGCCTAGGCTATTTGAAAAACAATAAAAGCAATATTCACTGGACAAGGTTTTGAACTTTTTTCGGTCACAAACCATTCTATTTAGCCTACTTACAGGCTGTATTCCTAGATAAACAGAGCTGTATTGTAATGACATCTGAAGCGCATTTTCAGAACGCAAATGTCCGTCTATTGCAGTGCGCAAGTTTTCCCATTGAATGACAATTCACGCATTAGGTGCAAAGACAATTCGCGCATTAGGCTTGATAGCTATAGGTGTTATCAACTCCTTTTTAATGGATAGCCATTGTCCCGTACCATCGCACATCGCCTGGATGTTGATGGAGTGGGCTGAGAGCAATGTAATGTGGCATTGTTTCCCTTCACTGAGGGAAAGGTATGTGGACCTATGGAACCTTTTATTATTATGCATTTTTGATATAGCCTACACAATAATAATATTTCACATTGTGATCTAGATATTTTAGTCATGCTTGTGCACGCCCCTGTGTGTAACAGACAGGAGGGTATGTGCGTTGTGCACACGCCTATGTAGACGCACTTATATGCGCCGTTAAAATAACATGTAAACAACTGCGACATGACTTTAGACCAGGTTTGTAGTGGTTCTAGCGCAAGCGCTTTCTGCTGGCTCAAGATAGCAATACGCCAAAAAGAATCCTGGCCACTCCTCATCTTAAGACCAACACGCCCAGTTCACTTGTGATGGCGCAAGAATACATGCTAGTTTAAGGACGTAAACGTTAGGCGTTATTATGGACCTAGCGCCGGGTGTAAGATAGCAAAGACACTTTCGTTTGGGTTAGCGCCGCTTTGCGCCGGGTGTAAGATAGGGCCCATTATGTCCAAAATTCTGAATATCCCTTTAAGGCCTGGTTTTTTGCTCAATTTTTCTTCTGTTTCTCTGCGCAGCATCTTTGTGACAGTTCTGTGTAAAAAGCACTATACAAATAAAATTAAATTGAATTGAATTGATAGGAGAGTCACATGACCTTCACAAAAATCAACACTAGCCTCTTTCACACATGCAATACGGAACATTACCGGAAAAGTTGATCCAGCAATATTCCGGAATGTTCCGTATTGGTAGCGTTCATACAACCAACGCTCTACCCTATGTTGCTAGGATACGTTTGTTTACTTAGCCTACTACTGAAAAAATGGCGGGTGATGAAGTGACAGAGTGTGCAGTTGTACTACAGTTACTCTTGTTTATTTATACATTTTCGAGGCAAACGCTGGCAATAATACATCTGTAACAATCACAAAACACCATTCATAAACAAAAACTTAACGAAAAAATCTGGATAAGTCGGGAACAACTCCGCTTTAGCTTGGCTCAAAGCCGGAGACGTCGCCTGTGGCGGCTGGAGGCTGTAGGAGTCTTTCATGTGGCTCGGGGCTCGGCGAGACGAATGTGGGTACGGGAGCGACCCCATGGCATGCGTGATTGATCCGGTAATGTTCTGGCTTTGTTCACACGTCACATCGATACGGAACTTTTACGGAAACCTCACTAGGTCTTTTGCCGGCAAATTGCCGGCGCGGATATTCCGGAATTTCGACTTCGGCTCTTATTCACACATGACCCCTATCTGGCAATGTTCCGGAAAATTTATGGATAAGGCTGCATGTGTGAAAGGGGTTACTGACATCGTATTCAAAATATACGTATAGTAGTTTATTTTTGCCTTTAAGCCTTCTGCAATTAAAAAAACTGTTTCCAATAGGACAGCCAGAAAATATTTCCATCCTCTAATAGAAGTATTACTGTGGATGTCCCTGCAAGAACTCAGTGGACTGATATTGAAACGTGTAAATGCATGTATAAAGGAATATGCATTGTTTAAAATGTAAGCCAATAGAAAGAACCATAATTTACGTGAATACACATTCACCTTCTCTTATAAAAATCTTCTCCACACATTTATCCTCGGATAGCATAGGCCTACACTACAACTACGTGTCATCTAAGTCTAACTCATTTGTCACTACTCTTAATTTAATAGTGACATTAAATGGGTTAGTGATTGACCTTAATTAAGTTTGTCACAAACAGAATCCCTGCCTGATCTAATTGCCATCTTCCTATTAATTCATACCCATCACGGACTTTAAAGACATTCCACCTCGGGCGAAAAACTTGTGGAAGTGATTAATGACCTATAGCAGCAACTGTCTTCAGAAACTCAGCTGTTTGAATGTACTTTCATATCAGCAGGAGTCAAAGCGGAGCTCCCACCCTTTTAATGGATCAAGGCACCGGTCTCTGTCACAAGAAATTAAACAATCTTAAGAAAACCAGCGTTCAGCAAACTTGAACTTCACTTCCACTTCTAGAGTTAGGCACCATGCATGGGGAAATGAGCGCAGTACCAAGCTCCAGATTGGCTCAGCAGCTGCGACATGTCGTACTGCGTCGGTGCGCCACGGCACAGCAATTAGAGAGCTGTATCGTGCCCCGGTGCATAATCAGGAGGAGAGCAATGACACACGTTGAAAGAGGCCTCCTATTGTGCCCTCTCTTGTTGCCGTCAAATAATCGGAGTCATGCGCTAATTAAGAGATGCTTTCGTGCCACGGTATTAAGTGACATTAAATGCATCTGTGTTGTCTCCTCCTCTTGGAACTACCCCCCCCCCCCCCACACACACACACACACTTTTGTTTTTTTCAGCAGAGAGGAGGAAGACCATAGATCGGCAAGGTGCAAAAGGACCAGATTTTGTGTATGTGTGTGTGCGTGTGTACGCGTTTTGGCATGCATGTGTGTGTCTGTTTGTCTATGCATGTTCGCATCCTTGTATGTGTGTGAATATGCATACATGTGCCTTCGTGTGTACTTCTACTTGTATGTGTGTGTGGTTACAATATGCGCATGTGGCAGCTTTATCAAGGGATCTGTTTACTGACACAACAGCACCTGTCCTGAACAAAACAAAAACAGGCCTAATTAAAAACCTATTTTTGCTTTTGAAACATTATCTCAACTGTAATTCCTCTACATGGTATTTAAAGGAGGCCATGGACAGGTCACCCTTTAAAGGAACAAACTGTGTTTTCTTAATGGAAAAAACGAATTACTGACCTTATTGAACAAGCTGACAAGAACAACTTTTAAATCAAAACATGGCCCAGATTGCCATTGGGGTTTATTAACTTGTAATAGAGGAAAAGACAGATTGTCTCCTAAATTGTATTTCCTTTGCAGTACAAAAGCACTGCTGAAATACTATTGTTTAAACTTTCCACATACCGCATCAGAGACCACAGACGACTGTCAAGATTAAAGAAGTGTTGAAAAATTCATAACATCAATGAACATCATCTCAGCCCTGAGGTGGATTCCTTCTGAATGTACACTTCACAACCTGAGAGATTATTAATTTCCATTTCTCATGTTAATTAATTTTCAATTATGAAATCTGAAGCTACATTTTCATCTCACACTTAAAGAGGAGGAAAATCCAATAGATTTTCTTTTCTTATAGAAAGAAAGGAGGATCTTATCTGAGGAAGAAAAAATGTGCTGGTCTATAGGCATTCAAACTTCTGTTAGAGAGATGCATGCATTTCCATAGGGGCAGAGGAGTCATTGTTTTCAAATTAAAATGCATTCAGTATTGCCATTTGCAGCCTTTAGATGTTTCAAAATCAATTTAAGAATGAAACAGGTTTTCAGAACACTTACACACACACACACACACACACACACACACACACACACACACACACACACACACACACACACACACACACACACACAGACTACATAGAACTACATTATAACTAATGTTAAAATGTTCAAAGGAGATTTCTCCAGTGGGTTGATGACTACCTGTCATTTCCTTTCACTTTTCTTTTTTAGGACTGGCAGCGTGTGTTTAAGACACGTCAGTATCATCACTCAGTGCCAACACTTCATGCGTTTATTATTATTATTATTATTTCTGAGAGATTTAACCATGATTCACAAAGAGTACAATCGACATCAACAATGTTGAAATGATGTGACTGTAACTTAATGTCCAACATCAAGGCTCCTTTTTACATCCAAAAATATCATCTTTTATATTAAATGTAATATTCCAGTAACCTAGCTTTGCTCTCGTAAAATAAAAATGGCCTCCAATGATTTTGTGCTATACTTTGTCAAGCACTACATGGAACAGAAGTTATATTTTTTTGCATTTAATTTATACCATTATTTTCCTTATGTTTCTCCATTTCTGCCTCTTTCCAATGTCTGTCTCCTCTGCAGTGAGATGAACTAGCCCCAGAAACATTAAAACTGCATAACATTTTGCTTGTGTCACAATGGTACAATATTGAACCAGTATTCCAGAAATGTCCCAAATGTAAATATGACACTATCAAAACCTTGCTAATGAGAAATTCTTCTTCCTTTTTGTTTTTTTTACAGGAAATACTTTTACAGGAATTGTTTGCAGTAATAAAATAATAATAATTTAATTTAAAATAATATTTACTACTACTACTACTAATAATAATTATAATTATAATTAAACCACCAATTAAGGAATATCTTATTTTTTATCATATGTGCCTGCTGAAAATCTAACGTGTTACATGTTTCAAAATATTATCCCTTGCTTCTGAATGGTTTCCACTGGTGCATAACCAATCACATTAAATCCCTAGCTGTTTGATGTTCTACAGCCAGAGATGTATGATGTATGACCAGAATACTTTCCACAGATGGTAAAAAAATGCACAGCTAGCACAGAAATACCTGAGAAATCCATAGCACTCGCCTCCAGCCAGATAGTCTTTCTTTTTAAAAAAATTAATTTGGCAACTCCAATCCCACCCGAATGTGGAATGTCCAATTCACGGACTATGTACAGTTGCAATCAAAATTATTCAACCCCCTTTACTTTTTGCACACTTTATTGTGTTGTAGATTTAATTTTAAATGGATAAAATTGCTATTTTTGCCCATCAATCTACACTCAATAACCCATAATGACAAAATGAAAACATGTTTTTAGAAATTTTTGCAAATGTATTCAAAATCAAAAACGGTAATCTCTCATGTGCATAAGTATTCAAACCCTTTGCTTTAATATACACTACTCACAAAAAGTTAGGGATATTCGGCTTTCGGGTGAAATTTCAGGATGAACCTAAAATGCACTATAACCTTTACAGGTGAAATTAATTTGACCTTCTCTAAACTTTTGAATGCACATGTCCAACTATTCAATGTTTCAGTACTTTTTGCACAACTTGCTGTTCTCTAACAAGGAGCTGAACGGCAAAATTCACAACAGGTGTTTGATCCATGAATCGACCAATAAATTTCCTGGTTCAATTAGAATTGGTATTTAAACAGTCCTCTTCATCATGCTGTTCACATTTTGACATCATGAGACCAAGACGACACCTAACAATTGATCAACAGTACCTCGCCATTGCGAGGCTTCAAACAGGATGTTCTCAGAGGGAAGTGGCCACTGAGCTTAGAGTGTCACAGAGTGTCATCAGCAGGTTGCAACAGAGATACAGAGAGACTGGAAGAGTCACAGAAAGGCATAGAAGTGGATGTCCTTTGGCCACATCCCACACTAATGACCCACACATGACCGCTTCATTGTGAACAGTGCCCTGCGGAACTGGATGATGAATGCCACTCAACTCCAGGCACATTTAAGGGAGGTGAGAGGCACCCAAGTGTCACGTCAGACCATTCGAAACCGTTTACATCAGCGTGGTCTGCGTGCTAGACGACCTGCAAGGGTACCTGACCACACCACCAGGCACAGGCGTCATCGTCTTGCATGGGCCAGGGAGCATTTACGCTGGACGAGGGACCAGTGGGCCTCAGTGCTGTTCTCTGATGAAAGTCGATTCACGTTGAGCAGAAATGATGGCCGCCAACGATGTTGGAGACGTCAAGGAGAGCGCTATGCATCAGCCACTGTTGTCACCAGACGACCCTTTGGTGGTGGCGGTGTTACAGTGTGGGCAGGTGTGTCTAGTCAATACAGAACTGCCCTACACTTTGTGAATGGTACAGTGACAAGCCCATACTACCTGAATAACATCATTAATCCAGTCATTGTGCCCCTGCATGAACAACACAGGCCTAATTTCATCTTCATGGACGACAATGCTCCAGCTCATCGAGGTCGCATCATTAGGGAAAGGCTGCTGGAGACTGGGGTACCTCAAATGGAGTGGCCTGCACTTTCTCCAGACCTGAATCCCATAGAAAACCTATGGGATCAGCTGACTCACCGTGTAGAGGCTCGTAACTCTGTACCCCAGAATCTCAATGACCTGAGGGCCGCCCTTCAAGAAGAGTGGGATGCCATGCCTCAGCAGACAATAAGTCGACTTGTGAACAGCATGAGACGTCATTGTCAAGCTGTAATTGATGCTCAAGGGCACATGACAAGTTATTGAGACATTGACATTTTTGTTGTGGTATACCCACCACTGTTGTTGGCTTTTGTTTCAATAAATTGTTTGAGATGAGGAAATCACCATTGCAGGCTTCTACTTAAATGCCCTACTTTCATGATACGTATAATATCACTGTAGCGTGAACTTACATTTTCCATAAATTTCACCCGAAAGCCAAATATCCCTAACTTTTTGTGAGTAGTGTATTTTTAAAGTATCATATTTCATATTTGGTCGCATATCCTTTGCATGCTGTTACTTCCTGAATCTGTGACCCATCAACATCAAAAGACTCTCGATATCTTATTTTCAGGTAGTGTTACTATAACCTCTCTGCATTTGAATGGATCTCTATGGGAATTGGGGGGTGATACTAGATTCAGCTGTAAATTATGCTGGTACAGTATGAAACACATGACTGGCGAAATGGCTGTAAGTCATCAAGGGTCTAAGGTATCAAACGAGCCCCAAACCATCACTCTACGGCCAGATATGGAGTAGATATGGATGGATCACTTTAAGGGTTTCTTCTCCTGACTTTTTTTCCCCATAGAGTTCGATAGGAAAATGAGTGCGACCAAATATGAAATATGATACTTTAAAAATACATTAAAGCAAAGGGTTTGAACACTTATGCACATGAGAGATTTCCGTTTTAGATTTTTAATACATTTGCAAAAATTTCTAAAAACATGTTTTAACTTTGTCATTATGGGTTATTGAGTGTAGATTGATGGGCAAAAATGGCAATTTTATCTGTTTAAAATTAAATCTACAACACAATAAAGTGTGCAAAAAGTGAAGGGGGTTGAATAATTTTGAGTGCAACTGTATAAGCATGCTCATATACGCTCCTGCTGCCAGCTCGGGAGAGTGAAAACACTCGCGGTTCTCCTCCGAAACACGCGGTGTCAGCCAGCTGCTTCTTTTACACGCCGCAGCCACAAGCTGCACACGTGCAGAGTGGGGGCGGAGGAGACCCAATCATACGCGCGGGTCACTAGAGCGATGAACACTGCTGTCGCAACCGACTGAAACTCTCCCTTATATCCCTTGGACGGCGCGAAGCCAATTGTGCGCCACCCCCGCAGGGCTGCCGGCCACAGTCGGCACTGGCACGGGTCGGATTCGATCCGAGGCCATGGTGCTTTTACCGAGTAAGCTACCCAGCAGCCCAGATAGTCTTTCCAATCATTTCTAAAATGATTGTGCTGACACAGGCTGCCAAGCTGAAACTGAAATGTTTTCATTCACTTTTTTTCATTACAATGTAACCTATTTTATTCCCCATGTTGTTCTTAAAGGATGGGAATGTTGCGGTTAATATAAAACAAGGGTTTGTTTTGGTTACACAGTTTTGACTGTCGATACATGTTTTAACAATGCGACAGCCTAGCTTTGTGCTCACTTCAGGTCGTTCTTACGAACAATAATGTTCTCTCAGTTTACGGACATAAATAAGGGTTAACCAACCCTGTTTTGTCACTAACCATCCATGATTTCTGGAAAATCTTGAAGTGAAGTGTTACCTTCCTTTCCCTTTGTGCCCTTCTTTCACCCCTGTGTGGACATAACATGTATAATGGTAAGTAAAAGTATCCTGTGCACTTTATAGCAATTCTGTAATGCAAATTTTGCAATGCACTTTCGAATATATTCAAATCTCTGTTGTTTTTTTCTTTTTTAAATACAATGTTCAAATGTAATAGTTCATGACATTAATACAGTACCCATTATTCCATGCTAACTGTTTGACAATCTTAAACTGTGGCTCTGCTATTAGTGGCTCCAAACGGAGCCACTCTTCAGATGCACACCACGGCCTTCACAATACCCTTGACATTTACAGGAGCATTTCGAATTTCCATTGCAATCTCAAAATATCCCATTAGCAACTCCTCGGCGGAAAAAGAAATGTTAAAGAAAACATTAGGGATCGCCAGAAGATACCACAGCAGGTCGCTTCTACGTATCACAACACGGTGACACAGATATGAGCTTTTTGTCGTGTTTTTCCCCCCAGCGTTTCAAATCACATACAATAGATATACGGCAATGTCCTCCACAGAAGGTGACTGCTGAACCAGTGCGATAGATCCAAGATGAACCCCAGCACACACTTCAAGAGGTGTGCATGAGAGAGAAAAAAACGTTGCGTGTTCGCTTCAGACTGTGAATTCTGGATGAGAACACACACGTTATCGGACATTTTCGAGAGGGCATGACTGGAGCCTGCCTTCTCAGACACACACCACTGTGTCAGGCTGACTGAAAACTATAGTTGCGGGCAATTTTCCGTTATTATTTCTCATTTCTCAACACAAAAGATAAGGACATTGTGGTACTGAATAGGTATTTGTGGACAGGTATTTTATATGCACTGGGGACACCCTTATCAAATGTGACTTTCAATACATCGGCTTCGTAAAATAAAACAAATGCTAACTCACTCACAATCCTCACAGACTGAGCTAGAAGCATAATTATGTTTGCAAATGGCTTTATATTAATATGGGATTCAAATTTAATATGGAATGGCTGTTGACCTCTGCAGATAACTAAATATAGTACTCTTCACTGCATAGTTTAAGCTGTAATGTGAGAATTATTATCATGCAGTAACCCTAGCAGAAACCAGAAAATGAATTGCGATCTAATAATTAACCCCACAAAGACACAATTCTGTTTCAATTGAACAATAATTGATATTCAAGACCTCCTGAAAAAATATTGGTGTCAAAGTTGTGTTAATTGTGGCCCATGTAAAATTGATGGGCATTTTTAAAAAGTTTCAGTTTAATATTGATCTTGCTTGAAAGAAAGCCGTTTGAAAAGAAGACCCTACAAGCAAATCTTGGCCTTGTCCAATAAAGTCTTGAAATTATTCTGTCATGGTGACAATGTGACATAAAAGTCAAACACTTTTCCCAAAGCAAAAATAATATTCTACAATATTATTATTATTATTATTATTATTATTATTATTATTATTATTCTACAGGCAGTTAAGTGTGACTTTTTATCCTGTGATCATCACTAAAATCACTAGAATTCACCATTATAATGGATTAAATCATGGATTCATTAATTACTGGACAAAACTGCAACAGACACAAAAAACCCACTTCTCAAAATACACACATTCAAGCCACCATAGCTGTGGAGTTGCTATTTGCCTTTTCAGAACTCCTGTATGGGACTGGCTGCATATGTAGCGAATTAGCTTGCGTTGGACCTATGCAGACTCAGTACATTCTGTACAGAGTGTTTTGCGGATGCAGTCTGGAAGTGATATTTTGTACAGTCCTGTTTGCTGAAAAGTGCATATGATGCAGTGGAAGTACACCTGGGGACCTATTGATAATTGGCCTGAGTTAAGACGAAACGGTAAGGAAGCGAGACGATAATGCTGAATAATTCACAGGGATAGATATATAATGGGGGAACGCGGAGCCATGACTTGTCTGGCATCTTTCTCCAGAGGACCATGGAAAATATGTGAAATAAGTCAGGAAGCGACTGCAATGCCGGGTACAATTCAAAAGGCTGTAAAGGCGAGCAGTAAACACGCAATAGGCAGGGACCTGCGTTTTCAGGAACAGCGATTCGGCCCACTACCAGCAAGATGCCAATACGGCCTCCTTGTGAAGCCACCTGTTCAATAACCGCTAATGTTCATCCTATCAGGGCACCCAAAACAGACAGCTCACGAAGCTAATTAGCAGCAAATGCACATCGATTCATGAGGAGGTACTCAAGGCTATTGATATATTTTTAACGGTTTTAGGCTGCAGTATTCCTGATAGTGGGTCAATAATTCATATGCTTACCAGAAACAGAATATGATTTATCATCAGCTGTTAAATAACAAATTAGTTCCCCATTTACAACGTGAAATGTTTGAAAATTTCATTTTCAGCACTAGTCCTCAGATGAACCACATTGGCCAGATCAAACTCAGTTGTGCCACTACTAACTGACTGCGGCTATCGGAGTCCTGGGGGTGCAAGTCATGTTTGGCCAATGCACCACAAGGGAGAGTTTCAATCTGCGTAACTGCAAAATAGCGCCCCCTCTGGTCATTCGGGCCCTTCAGGTGCACTTGAGCCAGCCGTGTACCTCGGGATTTCGCATCATTTTTTAAGAAGTAATTTTAAATGATTGGAACCTCTTATAAAATAATGACAAAAAAGGTCTTACTTGTCGTCATAATACTGCTCGTTTTCACGGCAGCCACGCTCTCCTTCCATCCACACCGTGTTTCTTAATACTGCTCGTAAAAAGATAAACTTTAGCTTACCAGCTGTAAACCGACGTGCAGGATTTCAGCTGAAATTAAAGACCATAAATTCCAGTTGCAAAAATAGCAGGGCCCTTGTAGTAGGAGATGGAGAAATCCATCCACTCTCTAGGGACGTTGTACAGATCCTTGTAACTCTATTTACCAGCATTATTCCAGCAGGCCCTGAAACAGTATGCTTTCTCCCTGTGTAGCTAGCACAAGCACAGTTACAGCTCCTTTTAATCATCTGGAAGCGGTCTCTTCTCATGTGCTCAAAAAAAAAACAAATCTGGCTTTCCCCCAGAGTACACATCTGCTCCATTTCCTTCATTATCTGTGAGAGGACGGTGGGACAGGGTCGGATCGGCGTGGGTCAGTACCGGCACTTCTAGCTTCCCAACCCCCCCATTGCGGCTCTCTCCTAGGGGAGAGACAGCTAACTGCCGCATTTTACTCTCAGGCACTACAAACCACCGGAGGTTCATTCCCCATTCAACTTGCAACAGAGAGAGGATGAAGCATTGTGTTAATCTACAGGGGATGTTCTCAACCTACTGGGAACATGTGTGTCACGTGCGGTTGGAGTGTACTGCAGCTCCAGGTATCTGCCTTACGGACGTGACAGTGCATTTTTTGCGAATAAACAGCACAGTCTCCTCACTCGACGTTGAGAACTCAATTACAAAAATTTATTGTACATGCATTTAGAAAACATTTGCTTTTTTTCAAGGCACCTGCCTTTTTTTTTTTTTTGCTAAATCGACTCGCAGTGTGAGTGGGAATGTCTCAATGAAAGAGATAGGCACCTTGGTCAGGGTTTTATTATAAAACCACCTGTTTCTCCCCAAAGTTACAGCATGTGCATAATGAGTTGGCCTTACGGACATTTCTGAGACCGTGCAAGGGCAAACCTGCTCTGAAAGCAGGAGCACAAAGTGTGTGACTTCTGTTCCTGTCTATACAATGCTGTAAAGCAGGGGTCCCCCATCTTATCCAGAAAGGGCCGGTGTGGGTGCAGACTATTGTTCTATAACCAAGCAGTTACACACCTGATTCTACTAATCAACCACTAGAGTCTTTGATTAGTAGAATCAGGTGTGTTACTGCTTGGTTGGAACAAAAGCCTGCACCCACACCAGCCCTTACTGGATAACATTGAGGACCCCTGCTGTAAAGCTACATCGGACTAACCCAAAATTGCTAATACATCTTTGTCCAAATGCCAAGTGACATGGACAAACAATGGCGAGCTATCATGAATAGGCCTATATTCCATTTCTTTTTAGATTCATTGTTTTTCTATATTTAACCAACGGGTGGAATTCCATCAGTGCTTGTATTGGCTTTGTTAAAGTTGGACATTTCTATCATTATTACGAAGTTACTTCTGATAAACCTTACAACTTACTTCCTTGTGTTTTATGCTTTTCTTCAGGGAAAAGCTTCACACAGATTAACATATCCAAATCTCTCTTTGAAATGTTACAAAACAGACAGAAAGACATTCATTAGGCAGCATGCGCCATGTTGAACAAGCAACAGATGGTATAGCAGACACAAAGATGTCTTAATATCAGCAAAGATATGATTTCATGCAAATACATCTCAATTTTATTATGACAAAACACAAAAAACATGTATATATAGAAAAAATATATATACATAAAAAGCTGTAAGCATGCACTTTCGCACACACCCACATAGGCAACAGCTTACTTGGAAATGCCAATTTTTCAAATAATATATTATATAGATAGTGCCGTTTGTGCAGGCAACTAAACTAAACTCTAAAAAAATAAAACCTAGATAAAAAGACAAATTGTAAATCTAGGTGAGCTCTCACTCTGGCTCAACTTAACTATTACAGTTTTTCTCGATTGCTAAAACACTAAACCCTATTGTCTGAACCAAATGCTCAGTTGCCTGAACCCACTGATTGAATCAGTCACTCCTTTGGCGAAACCATAAGCACTTTTCACCTGTTTAGACACAACTTGCCAACACATTTTCATTGTGATGCACCTGTGTTGCATAATGGTGAGCACAGGTGGCAAAAGTCAAACACAATTAAAACACAGGTGTCACCGGTTGAACACAACAACTCAAAATTGATCACACTTGTGGCTAATTATGTGAGGGAACATATATAAGCCAGTTCAGAGAGCACTGGTTTGTGAGGCACTACAATGGATAGAAATCTGAGAGGAGGAGTTTGTGTGAGAGGTGGTCGAGGAGGTGGAGGTGGAGGTGGAGGTGGAGGTGGAGGTGGAGGTGGAGGTGGAGGTGGAGGTGGAGGTGGAGGTGGTGGAGGTGGAGGTGGTGGAGGTGGAGGTGGAGGTGGTCGAGGTGGTCAGCGAAGACAAAGAACAGTAATATCTGATGAAATCAGAGCTACTTGATTGACCATGTTCTTGTCCATGGTATGAGCATGAGGGAGGCCGGACAAAGGGTACAACCAAACATCAGTAGATTCACTGTGTCCACCATAATCCAAAGATTTAGAGAAGAGAACAGGTAATTACCTTTTTTGACATTATAGTATGTAAATGTTGACAGCAATTACTGTATGACTATACTATATACTGTACCACAGTATACTGTAAGTAAATATATGTTTCAGTACATCACTGTGCCGATGTACTGTAGTATTGTAATGGAGGGTTAGTCTAACTGTTTGTAGGCCTTGTATTCCATGTATATTTTTGTAACTGCATGTTCTCTTTTTGTAGAATTGAAAGACTGCCACATGGGGGTGGGAGGACAGCTATGTTCTCCCCACACCAAGAGACCCTAATTGTCGATATGGTCCGTGAGAACAACGCCATTAAACTGCATGAAATTCTGCAGAAGATCATTGAGGACCATGTACATTTTGAGGGTATCAACAGTGTCAGCCTCTCTACTGTTGATCGTGTCCTCAAGCGCAACAGACTACGCATGAAACAGCTGTACAGAGTGCCCTTTGATCGCAACTCAGACAGAGTCAAAGAGCAAAGATTCCAGTATGTACAGGTTGGTATATATCCAGACACATTCAATGTTGATTACTGTAAGTAGTGATTTACTGTAGTGGCCTAAATCACTTTTTCTGTATCACTTACAAAACTATATCTATTTCTACAGAGTTTTTCAACTGGATGTAATGGAAAGACCCCATGAATACATCTACATGGATGAAGCTGGGTTTAATCTCACCAAAAGGAGAAGGAGAGGCCGTAGCGTGATTGGCCAACGGGCCATTGTTGGTGTCCCTGGGCAGCGTGGTGGCAATGTCACATTGTGTGCTGCCATCAGCAATCATGGGGTTGTCCACCATCATGCCAACCTGGGGCCCTAAACACTCACCAGCTCCTCATTTTCCTCAATCACATGCGAGATGCTCTGTTAGGGCAGCAGGATGAGCATCCCATCTATGTTGTTGTTTGGGACAATGTGAGTTTTCACAGAGCCCTCCAGGTTAGAGAGTGGTTCAATATGAACCAAGGTTTCATCAATCTTTGCCTTCCACCGTACTCCCCTTTCCTGAACCCCATTGAAGAATTCTTCTCATGGCGGTGGAAGGTATATGAATGCCAACCTTACACCAGGGTAAATCTCCTGCAAGCCATGGAACTAGCCTGTGGTGACATATAGGTGTGGAGACATGCCAAGGGGTTTTTTCCCCCGTTGCCTGGCCAGACAAAATGTGGCCTGTGATGTGGATGAAGTCCTGTGGCCTGACCCAGTACGGAGAAATGATGCTGTGGCTGAGTAATGCACTTCTCATTTGTATATTTTTGTACTTTATTTTTATGTAGGCTTACTGTATAAAAGTGCTAAATGCACAAGATTTCTGTTTGTTTTTGTACTGTACAAGTGCTACGTGTAAATGCACAAGATTTCTGTTTATTGTACTTTTTTTTATTTACTATGTACAAGTGCTAATGCACAGGTTTTTTTGTTTTGCAACATGCATTTAGCCTACAGTGAACAATAAACATTTATTTCTACAGCTTCATGTCCTGAGCATTGTGTTTTCTATTTTTCTATGTAGTGTTTAGTGACTGCTCAGTAGTGTTTTTAATTTTGATTGACTCGGGGCACGATTTGACAACATAGTTCAGTTTTGAGCACAGATTGAACTGTTTTGAGGTGAGTTCAGTTTTGAGCACAGATTGAACTGTTTTGAGGTGAGAGTTTGGTTTTGCAAGAAGAGTCTGAGGTTTTGTGAATGTAGCTTGAAAATTGGGTTTTGTGTTCACAGTTTAGAGAAAAGGAGAGCTGCTTTCGAGAAATGTGTCTTAGCAATCGAGAAACTGTAATGCATATTAAATGCGCTGTAATGCACTGTAAGGTAATAAATGAAACTCCCCGCTGCCCAGAAAATCAGCATTTAACAGCCCATAAAAGAGTAATAATCAATCGCTGGTTAAATGCTGGGTTGAAACAATGTAACATCGCTTACATGTCAAACACAGGCTGCACTCGCTGTATCAGAAAGCCTTAGATGGAACAACTAATGAGCTCTGTGACAAGATGGCTGAGAGAGAGAGAGAGAGAGAGACAAACTTGCAAGCTGGTCAAAGTGATTGTGAGAACTACAGTTCTGCCAATATTGACAGCTATAGGCACTACTCTTTGAGTTTGGCCATTTGCCAGGTGTACATGCGTGCACTGCAGAGCAGCTAACAAACAGGCTAAGGAGGAAGCACAAAAGCGAGAAATCCCGCCACTGCCTTCGAGAGCAGATGAGGGACAAAGCCGTGCTGTCGTAGGAGTGTGCACTCTTCACCAACAGTGCTCCTGGCTGGGTGACACAGCGCCGCCTCCAAGTACAAAAACCGAAACGTGCTAAAATAAAGGAGTGGACACAATAGGCGAAGGAGTCGGGGAGAAAGTTCAGCTGCTTCACCAGCTCTAATGCTCACGATCAGCGGGAACCACGTTTTTTTGGAAAGGCAGCGTTCTGGAATGTAGCGATTGTAACATCAGCATTAGAATGTTCAGTTGAGAACATTCTAATCACATAGTTGTGGTCTTACACCTCTAAAACAAAAACACAATACAACTTGTGAGATAGGGGTCATTAGGCGGCGGGATCGTGTTACGTCAAAAACTAAATCCGGGGCCTGATGGGGGGATGGGGGGGGTCTTGTAGAGTGAGTGAGAGAGAGAGAGAGAGAGAGAGAGAGAGTGCCACTGGCCCTGCATACAGGAGTCTCTCGGACGGCTGCCGGAAGGCAGAGGGCCGTCGTATCAGACAGAAACTCCTCAACTGCGGAAGAGCAAGGAGGCCGTGCCCGGGGAACACAACGAGTCACGGGGTGAGAGGGGGGCATCAGAGCCTTCAGAACAAAAGAAAAGGATTTTTAAAAATGCTGCACAGGCAAAGACAGCCAAGGAAACTGGAGCGTATGATCAGCAGGTAAGTACCATATGATCAGCAGGTAAGTACCAGGGCTCAAAACCGGAGGCAGCGTTCAATTACGGTTACGGGTTCAAATCCTGGGCGGGGTAAAGCCATTGCACCCTTTATCAAGCCATTCTGCCTGAATTGCTTCATATAAAATATTCAGATGTGTGAACTGATAACTGTGTAAATTGTAAACAAGCACCAGACAAGGACAGAGAAATATATAATTAAATCTATGACCAGAGAAACGCTAAACACATTATACAATATTATGCAGACACAGATTCACAATACCTGTCCTACAGAACAATACATTCTACAAAACATATTTGAATGCCTCTGAAAGTATTGAGAAACCCCCCCCCCCCCCCAACCCCTCATCATTCTTAAAATTATTCAGGAGCTTTTGAGCCCTGCCAACAATGGTGTCTGATTTCCCCTGTTATTATTGCCGCATAATCACCCAAATTTGACACCTGATCTGGAAGATTATAGTCCTTGTGGGCCTGTTAAATGCGGATTATCAAAACAAAATAGTAAAATTTAACTTGTATAGAGAGAGAGAGAGAGAGGGAGAGAGAGAGAGAGAGAAATCGAAATGTAGTACATAATTGAAAAAGCTAAGGATTGCCTTCCAGCTAATCCTATCGAGGGCAAAATGACAGTCCTGTTTTCCGGTAATTATTACAGCAAACACTTGTAGTGGAATATTAGCTGGTTGTAAGGAGTTCTGCCGGAGAAATGAAGCAGCGTGGGACTAACACCTGGGCTTCATTAATATGCATGAAAACCTGTTCCCACGATAAACAAAAGGATTCTTGTAAACCGTTTAATATAAAAGCTGTCACGCAGAGACATAAACTATCTAATTCACACTGAGTTTTTAATTTAAACGCAGACAGGAAATTGGCAAGGAATCAAGATGACCCAGCAACATTTAAGGAGGCAGTCTCCTCTCGCTGTCTCCTGGACGGTTATCGATAAGAGATCTGCGGCGCGAGGGGAGGGGGGAAACAAACACGCGGCGGCGCGTTGCAGCCTGACAGCGAGGGTGAGCAGACACGGAGCAGGTCAGCTCCCAAATGAGCTCATGAATGGAATTTAATTTGGGGCGGAGGGAAAATATGACAACAAGACAAGCAAAGAGGAATGACAAATGGTAAGAGACATTGAGGAGGCCGTCGCTATCAAAAAGACCCGATCGAGATAGAGGTATCAGGATGGACTGAGCGACAGATTGGTGTCTCGATTTTATTTTTATTTTTTTTCATTTGGGGGTGACTGACAGGAAAGCGGGTGTGCACAGCTCCCACTGAAATGCTTACCATAAAAACTGAACAATTATGCTGAAGTTACATGATAATAAAAGTTAATAATACACAAATATAATAACACAGTAGCGAAAACGAGTTATAGAAGTAATAAACAAGGCTTCATATATGAAAAGAGTAACAGAGCAAAACAAACTGATTTAATTTCAAAGCCTCTAAGCTTGTTATCTCTCTAAACACAAGAAACCCTCCTACTAACATGTGAATAACAACAGGTCCAACTGTATGATAACTCATGATGACAGGCATTTGCTGAATGTGAGATTGAAGAGTATATACAGTATGGCAGAAACGTCTATGGTACTTTCAAATTGAGTGATGCACATAAAGCCTAGGGCACACTTTAAGATTACAGTTCTGCCAATCAAAGTGACACGCATTATGACTGGTCCAATCAGGGGAGTGGGCTGACACACCTACTGCTTTTTGGCAATTGGGGAACTGTACGAGTCTCCACCCACAGACTCAGTAACGATTCAGGAGCCCTGCAATGCCACCCACTACTCACCAGTGCTGCCCTGTAAGCTTATTAACAGGCTTGGTAGGATACCATACGGTGTATGATTATGAACTTAGATAAATTATGTTTCCACAAAACTGCATCTGCAAAAATAATTTTAAAAAAAGTCTTAAATAAACATAAGAGATTTTAAAGAGCAAAGAAACCTGTCGCAGCTCAGCTCAGATTGATAGAATTGTATAAACGCAAAAACATTCCATTTGAGTTTCTTGTATCTTCTGGAATGGAGCTGCTGTTGGCTCTCTTTTACATGGTGAATGAAAGTATGTATGTGTGTGTGTCTATTTACAAGATAGAGTGGGTCAAAGGTCGTGTTCTGACCTATGACCCATTTTAAAGCAAAATAAATATACAAAATAAATGTGAAATAAATTTTTCATCTAATTTAGAATTCTATTTATTGCAAAAGCCTGTGATATTTATGCAGAAAGTGCACTTCAATACTACTTGTTTTTGCCTCATCAATTTCATATTTATAATTTTACATATTCACCTGCAGTGCACAAAATTAAATGTTTGTGCGAATCATTCATCCTTTGAAAGATGAAATGGCATGGCCTCTCATGTTGAATTGTGTGTATGCTCTGACAGTTAGATGCTGCCAAAACTAGAAACTACAAAAAAACAATACTTCAACATTGGGAATACTTTGAATACTTCTTCACCTTGTTCTGATAAAGACCTATGGATTGGAAACTTAACCACCATGGTAAATAAAATGATCCGTTTATCATCAGTTTATCATCAAGAGAAAGTTTGTGGGCTCTATCTTGGCAATCTTAGCGCTTGGTCTAAGCGCATGGCGTTAAGTGCATTTAGGGCGTGTCCAAGTCCACTTTTGCTATTTAGACGGCGTGTTTTTTGAGCGCTTAGCACGGAGCAACGTGCAAATGGGCTGAACCTAGCCTCTTCATTAATTATAGGTGTGTCTTGCGTGTTTAGTGCGATCAAGGAATAGGCTATATGGATCAATAGTAGCCTGTGATCAATATTATTCAGACTAACCATTATGAGTTCCCGGTAATTCCCGACAGTGTTGTTATTTTACAAAATATATGCGGTTAAATTTCATTAAAAGCACATGCAACACCTGAGAATAAGCTACCAATGGATTGTTTTAAAGCATTACGCTACCAGTAAAACAGGTTGGTCACATTTCCATAAGCAGGACATTATAAAACAAGAGAAAATATGCGTGAACCTATGGGTTGCCAACCTGACAGCTTTATTGTATTTAGTGTCATCATTAAGGCAAAATAACGTTATTTATGTTATTAATCAAAATTAGAATGCAGGTAGCCTAATGAACTTCGGATGAAGCTTGAACATGAGTTAATTGCTTCATTGCATAATGAAACGAAATTCGTTAAACAAGCAGGCTAATTTGGCATTTTCTAAGGTGAGACGGAAGCCATTTGTAGCTTATTCTCAGCTGTTGCAGGTGCTTTTAACGAAATTTAACCGCATATATTTTATTACCGGGAACTCATAATGGTTGATCCATATAGCCTATTCCTTGACCGCACTAAACACGCTCGAGCATGTCTGTTTCGCTATCATATAAGCAATCCGCCAAGGTGGAAAAGCAGGCTTTTAAAGGGAATGGGATATGACATTTTGATTGGTTTATTGCATGTCACGCCCAAGACACACTTATAATTAATGAAGAGACTAGGTTCAGCCCATTTGCACGTTGCACCGTGCTTAGCGCCCAAAAAACACGCCGTTAAAATAGCAAAACTTGGAGACTTGGACACGCCCTAAATGCACTTAACGCCATGCGCTTAGACCAAGTGCTAAAATCGTCAAGATAGAGCCCATGGTATTTAAACGACGTGAGCGCTAGGTGTTATAATGAACCCTGCGTCGGTTGTATGATAACAAAGACACTTGCGTTTGCGTTAGCGCCGCTTCGCGCCGGGTGTAAGATAGGGCCCTGTGAGTTATTTATTCTGTAATTACATCAGCATTTACCCATGAATGATAAAGGAAATTTCAAATGTGTTTTCTAATTTGTCAACCAGCAGTGTGGTCTTCAGCTATGCACATGGATTATAAATTACAGTACTAATAACTTTAATTATGCTTAAGATTAAAGTGATTTGAGCTGCCAATGAATGGGATCTTACAGAAAGTTGTCTACACATATTTGAGTGTGTGAGCTAGTGTGGGCTACTTTGTTACTATAGTAGAATGAAATCAAACTAGGATTAATTTTGTGATGACTTGATCCATTTAATAAGACAGCATTTTACTTTAAAAATATTCTTGCTACCACAAAGTTTTTTTTTTTCACACGATGCATATTTTGGCAAGTTCAGGAATCAACAAAACAAACTCACCAAACTGTATGTGAAGGAAAGAAAAATCTGTTATAATTCAAAGTTAAGTACAAATGCTGGAAATACATATTTGCTGGAAATATATATTTTTAATGGAAATACATGAGGTGGTGTGGCATATCCAGTTCACTGTGTTCATTCTTTTACCTGTTTATAGCGCCCTTTTTATATTCTTTAAGAAGACCAATGCATGGTCTGCACACAGCAAAAAGCTTGGTGTACATTTGAGACCGTGGTCTCATATAAACACCCTAGGGTGTTAAATGTATACCAACAGTGTAAGATTTACACTGACAGTACTGGATGAATGTTTTTTATGTCCAATAAAGTAGCCCTGTGTACTGCATTAAACTATTGTGTTTCATTAAATTGAAAAAAAACATACTGTGGCTATTACTCAATGGAATGCATCATGGTGTAGTCTTACAAGTTTGCGATCATCCTCCAGTTGAGGACAGTTACCTTAAGGTTAGTGTTGTGATGTGCATGCAGTGTGAATACAATAAAAAAATGGCCACATTATAAAGCACTCACCATGAAAAGTGCAACAACTGTAACTCTCTTTTGAAAACTTAAGTGCAGCGTCTCTTGCTTCTGTACGGTATGGGGATGCTGATACTTACATCATGTTTTTATTATTATTGCTGAACAATATATACAGTGAGCAGAAACCTGGAAGACTGAGAAAAGGTTGGACATCCACGAATGACTGAGAATGGTCATTGCTTGTAGGAGCTGGCGCACTAGCACAACCGCAAGGGTTGCCTCTAGGAATGATTGCACGCATGCCCAATAACATTACGGAGAACTCAAAGCAAACCCACAAGAGCAATTAAACACGTACATGATAATTCTGAAAATTAGTCACGTATGAACTTGGCAAACAAATGGTAAACCGCACACTGCCATGCAACGTTTCACCGTAGATACTGAAACAACACGATGAGCAAGGGTTGATAATGAGGCAAAGAATCAAGGCCACACTTAAGCCTTGTACAAAATAATGAGGCACTGACACGTGTTGATAACCCACTGGTTTCTCCTAAATGTTACTTATCACTTTAGTTGCCAATAAATGCTTCTCTTGCCCCAAATAAAACATTTGACATGAATCTGGTGGCGGGAATGTTTCGCTTTAAATATGAAGCCTCTGGTCTGATGTTTCCCTCAGATCCAGCCTTTTAATGAACAAGCTCCTTCAGCTAGCACAAGTTTTTCCCCTTTGCACATCAAAAGTCCTGCTGACTGATCACTCTTCCATTGTACAGATTGATTGGCGGTTCCTTAAAGAGGGTGATGCTGGGTGAAAGAACATGTGTGACTGTCAAGAAAAATAAAATAAAATGTCCTGCATTATATTACTTGGCTGATCTATCTAGGAAAATGTTAACCCATTGAATATCGATAGTGCCATTGTTATTGCCATTGTGTGCCATCTTCCTACCAAACACATTATTTAGGGAAGGCAATACAAATTGCAAAAAATGAGGTATTCTTACTTTGCAATATCAGTCTTCGTGTGAGTTTCTGATACCACAAACAGTTTAGGTGTACAATTGCAGTTTCTTACAAAGATCTGAAGCAGCTGATGGTCAGATAGCGTATCTGTGAGAGGTCGGGCGGGTGAGCAGTGGAGGAAGAACAGACAGGAAACAAACAGAGCCGAAATGGAGGAAGCACATAAACTGGGTTTCCAAACTTACAAAACTCAGCAGCAGGGAAGATAAACAATTGTCAAGCCTGCACCATACCAATCACACACAAGAGATGGCCCAGCACCCCCTTCTCCTATAGCTTACAGGCTAATATGGACAGACATAGAAGGACCCCTTCCAATCAACTAGGCTTTTTGTGCGCTAGCCAATGAGAGTGCATCACACCTCTGCTTGATACTAGAACACTTACGATAGTGAAACGAGGGCCCAACTTGGCTTACTCCCCAGAGAAACGATGAACCCTCCCAGTTCATGTCAGATGACACAATCACAGTATAAATAATTTGCAATGTGAGAATCTACAAATATTTACACATCAGGATTTAACAAGGACTTATAAAAAAAACATTCAATCCTCCTTGGCTTAGCAGCAATGGAGGGGTTTGGACCATGTGCATCTGTGTCTCAAAAAGTGTTTTTTATAAATAATATACTCTCCAAAGGTGTATTATTTCACAATATATATTTATAATTACCCTCTTGTTCTAAAAATATGTTTTGTGAAACAGAACTGGTACGTGGACATACACTTCTCAGAGTTATGCGGCTGTGATTTGTTACAAAGACCTGAATCATTCATTGTTTGACTGCTAGTCTGGCTAAATTGGGCCAAGTGCAGATAGTTTTCTGGAGGAACAATCCCTAAATTGATCCAACCTTACCTTGAAGTCTTCTTTTGTTGGTGTGGGAATAAACTAGGACAACTGTGTGAAAGGAGAGGTGGAAAGGTTTGTATTCTCGCGGGGGGGCAGACAAGTGTGCACGGACGTGGGTGAAAATTAATACTTGGTTGTGTGCTGATTGAAAATGAAATGGAGCTATCAAATGTTACCCTGACTGGAATAAAAAAAAAATGTTTCACGGCTTCTGTATAATCACTCTATGATCCTTCACCGAGTCCACTACTGCCATCCAGTGGCGACTCACGGCATAACGCCACATTCTGATACAGCGCAGATGAAAGCACATTATATTACATGAGATATTCCTCGTAGAATCTGAAGGGATGCATTGCCCTTCACTGAAATACTTCATACAGTATTTTTATACCACTGTGTTCAGTTTAACTGTCACTCAAAGGACCTGGTATGCTAACATTAGCAGGTCTTAAGGAGTGGTTCATGTTGTCTTGGCCACTGACCAGAATTTTCTCATGCATGGCCAATTTTTGCATACATCTGGATCACTTTTCAGGATCTGTGTAGCATGCCATTTAGATGTTATCAAAGTTGGCTGATATAACCAGGAGGTTGCAAGTTTTGTTCCATAGGTCATTGTACCATTGAAAGAGGTACCTGAATTCTTACGTTAAAACACAGCTGCTTGGACAATAAATATACATTATATGTATTGTCCATATAACATTCAAATGTAAGTGATTTCTGTCCAAATTCAATACAATCAAATCGGTTCCTAAATCCATGTAACCTACTCCATCAGTCACTAATTATCTCAATGTAAGATGAGCTATGACTAGAAAATAAATAAATAAATAAATAAGATGAGTCACAATAATCTATCCAGTGTGGGGCATGTACACAGCAGCAAATCCCAATTGCTATGCAGATTTAAAACTGTAATTAACATGTAAAAAGAAGCTTTCAGCATATCACATTTAGTAATTATGCAAGTTCACTAAATATACGTACCTGTGTAAACATGCTGCAGCCTATCATTAAAAAGAGCACTTAGTAAGGGAAAAAATTGCGTGGAAATTTGAAAGGCAAAGCATCTCCTCTGCTGTCAGCTAATTGAAGGACAAGCCGGCGTAAATCATGGATTGGCGCGCGGAGAGATATTGACACCCTGTGGCTTGGTGACAAATCGTAGCTGGAGATTTCTGACCGCCGCCATTCCCACTGCTTTCCCTGTGACGGGAACACGTCGTAAATCATGAGGTGGGGAAAATTTCCTTAGAAATTCATCAGGGTACCCTACCCTTGTTTCCGCTACACCACATCGGTACAGCGCGCAATCGAGAGGCCTTCGGTCGCGTGCCCACTCCTTGCGTTGTAGAATAAAACGGGCTGGTTTGAATACTATGAACCGAAATAAACGGAAGTCCAAGCGTGCGGAGAGCGTCCGCGTACATTTCCTGTGTCAGCCCCCGAATAATTGATGACATAACTTGGAAGTCCTACTCAAGTCCTGCTACTTGAGGAAATCCAGATTTATGCTTAATCTGCAGCAGGCCCATCAGAATCCAGCAGGGCTTTATTTAAATGCCCCCAATTAATAGCCCTTTGAATAAAACATGGCCGGATATATAGGTCTAATTGTTCCAGACCTCTGGGGTACCTGCCCTGTTCACTACAGTGGTGGTTGGAATGTAGTCAACCCGGGCTACAATGAACAATATCTGAGTCCCCCACCACTCGATCCAATTACCAATTATATTTGTTAATTGAAAATGTTTTTTTGGGGTTTGAACATAAAATAACTAAAAAAGAGACCCTCAGAGATACAAACACATCTGGAATGGAGGTTGCTTTGGAAATCTAAAATGTTTCTAACACTGAAACTGATGAAATGCATCCATTTTAAGAATAGCAATCTTTTATTGATTTAAATCAGGGGTTCTCAAGTTTGGGACTGGGGGGACCCCTGTGCCGGTTTTCGTTCCAAACACAATTGCAATCCTACAATTTTAACAAGCTGTTGATTTTTCTTAATGACGTTTTTCATGTTTACCTGCTTAAGACACATTATGTCACAAATAGCTATGAATGCCATGCAGAATAAAACCCCCGCATTCACAGTGCGCTATATTGCAATCAATTGCATAAAGAGATTCATAAAAAATTTAACTGATCAAATCGTAGACAGAGGTGAATCAGACTCCTACTTGGTGAAACTGTGGATGCATGGTCACTATAACTAACTATTTGGAAGATAATTTAGAATTCAAAGACAAAAGCAAACGATAATGAGCCAAATCAGTTTTAACAACTAGTTTAAAGAAAAAATTAGGAAAGAACTTAGACACGTGTTCAACAACCTTAATGGGAGGAAGAGATCGGTTGGAACAAAAACCGGCACACAAAGGGGCCTCCCCAGGACCGAACTTGAGAACCAGTGATTTAAATCATGAGTTATTTTACTGCAGGGGTCTCAAACTCCAGTCCTAGAGGGCTGCAGTCTCTGCTGGTTTAACTCCAGTCCTAGAGGGCTGCAGTCTCTGCTGGTTTAACTCCAGTCCTAGAGGGCTGCAGTCTCTGCTGGTTTAACTCCAGTCCTAGAGGGCTGCAGTCTCTGCTGGTTTAACTCCAGTCCTAGAGGGCTGCAGTCTCTGCTGGTTTTTGTGATCTGCTTTCAATCAGCAGCCAGTTTAGGCCCTGGAAACAAAGTGTGCGACTCTTTAGCCAATCAATGACTGACGTTAGGCACTTACGTGCAGGAGCGCATGAAAAGCCAACAGACACAGCGACCCATGATATGAGTTTTGAGATCCCTGGGTGCGTCCCAATACTCGAAAAATGCACCCTCCTTTCCTCCACTACTACCTCCTCTCCTCCGTGCCCCGGAAACCGATCTTTGTGTCATAATCTAATGTTGCTGATTTGGCTACATACTTGTTACTTGTAGTAATAGTTACAAGTTGATTGCTGTACATGCAACTACTTGTACTCAAAACGTTCAAGCGGTTTTGCATACTCCCGGGTAGGAGAGGAGTCGTAGTGGGGGAGTGGAGGAAAGGAGGTGGGGAGTGGAGAATATTAGGACGCAGCCCCTGCATTGCTGTAGACTACTTTGTTGAAGGAGAGCGGACAGTGCACACTCCTTCTGTACTTTGTGCTCTATTCAGCCAGTAGGAAAGCAGAGAAGTAAACAGAAGGGTTCAGAGGTCAGAAGGTGCGATGGTGGGGATCGAACCCCCAACCGCACCCGCACGGAGGGAATCATATGCGGCTCGAGAGTCCGCCACCCTACAGACTACATGCACCACGACTGTAGCCTCATTTTTTAGAAGGGCTTCTCTCAATTTGTGGTTCCCCTAATTTTGTGGATTTTTTTCACTATCAGCTTTCCAAATTAAACATGTTCTCAGCAGCCTGCTATCTTGGCCTCTTTTTCACACAATGTACTGTTCAGAAATAGTGTTGAGGAATGTCCCTTTTATATAATTTTGATTGTATTTCATGTTATTTTATAGGAAAAGTGTACCTCACCTCTGCTATGGTCATAATTCAACTCAATTTTATTTGTATCACACTTTTTACAGAGAGCTGTGTCAAAGATGGTTTACAGAGAAACAGAAGGAAAATTGGGGAAAAAACCAGGCCTGAACCCCCAGAAAAATGTTTTTTTTTTAAAAGAGAGAGAGAGAGAAAACACTCAAATAACAATGCTGGGAGTTCCAGTCGATGAATAACTCATTGTTCAGTCATAGTCACCGAGCTATGGGTGAAACATCTCTTGTCACATCCACCTGCGAAGCAGAGAGAGGAGTCCATTTCAGGACTCACCACAAGTTCCATTAAAAGGGGAGAATGCTTCCCCAGAGCCCAGTGGGGGGGAAGCATATTTCTATAGCTGAGGTGCAAATGTACTTTACTGTTCATGTACCGCAGACAATGGTGGACTAGGGGATGAACCTCACAGAACAGCCCTCACATGTACCACAGACAATGGTGGACTAGGGGATGAACCTCACAGAACAGCCCTCACATGTACCACAGACAATGGTGGACTAGGGGATGAACCTCATAGAACAGCCCTCATCTAATCTCTTATCATTTCTGCAACTAAACCTCTCACTTTTCCCCTTTCTTAGACACACACATGCATGCACACGTGTACACACACACACAGAACTTGTTTTAAAAAAGTTTGCTACATCTCATGTTAAGCGTATTGAAATTTAGGCTTTTGTTTATCAGAGTTGCAGGACCGTGGGGGGTTTTAGAATAAAATAAGTTGTAAGCTTGGCCAGAGCATTTTGGGTCTATCCCCTTCATCCTGAGTAGCAGGCAGTCTGCACTGCAATACTAATAACTCAAAAAAACATGCAGCTCTGGGCCTGACTTTCACAAAGCAGCCGCGGGCCAGCAGCGCACAAAATTAACATATGATCAATACATCAGCTTGTGTCTTTTCTGTAACTGAAACAAGCAAACTGTGAAGTGTACCGTGCTTGGCACTCTCTTTCCTTTTTGATGCTTGGCTTACGTCTTCCTTTGCACCTGCCTCTACAGCAACCTTTATAGCTTTCTTGCTGCATTCGTAAACTGAATACCAACTCTTCGGATGTATATAACCCCACCGCCCTGCCCTGGGGCACACAATGCATTCTGGGAAAGGAAGGGGGGGGGGGGCAGAGACAAAGACAGAACATAGGTTATTGATGGGATCTATAAATTGTTACTTGTAAAGGTTTAACAAGAAGAGAGGGAGCCACCTATGGTTCAGGATTTGATTTATTGCATACATCGGACCTAGTTTCCAAAGGAAAAAGGACAAGCCAGTGCAATGCAAACTTAAGAACTTCACAGGACAATTCCTCTTATTAGATCCCGTTTTATACCAGCGAAAAAACTTGTGACTTGTAAAGAACTGGACCCCTGGCATGTGTCCCTCACATCTCACAGCAAAACTATAGCGCTACACAAGTCTACGGGGTAACCCAGCGTAATTCACTCTTGCCCTTGAAGAGCCGTCGCCGTTGTTACTCGGAAATTAAATGATCGATTGAAGCAGTTCATAGTTGACTCACCTCTCCTGTTTCTTTGCTCTGAACTGCTTTTTGATTTCAAAGAGAAGAACTATCCATCCAGCAGCTCTCCAAGGACAGAAGTGAATACCACAGGTAGTTCTATTATCCGAAATAAAAAGCTATCTTCAACCATGATTCCCACATTCACAGTATCTAAACCACTGTTCCATGCACTTTTCAAGTCCTTCCAAGGTTATTTATGTTGAAAATCATGGCTATTTGAGGCATGGCTCTATGCCAGTGGTTCTTTTACATTACATTATAGGCATTTAGCAGACGCTCTTATCCAGAGCGACTTACACAACTTCTTATTACATTTATCCATTTATACAGCTGGATATATACTGAAGCAATTCAGGTTAAGTACCTTGCTCAAGGGTACAACGGCAGTGTTCTACCTGGGAATCGAACCTGCAACCTTTCGGTTACAAGTCCAGTTCCTTAACCATTATACTACACTGCCGCCTCTTAAACTCAGTCTTGAGGACCCCTGTGTATAATGGTTGTTGAACACATAGTTCTTTCATAATGTTTTCCTTAAACTTATTAACACAATGCAGGTTCGGCACATTATAATTTTCTTGGTCTTTGAATTCTTCATTATCTACCAAATGATTAGGTTTAGTGGCTAGGTGTCCCCACTTTCACCAATAAGGTGCCTACTGATTCACCTCAGTCTTTAATTTTATCAGTGAATTATTATTTTTGTACCTCTCTTTATGTAATCCTTTTCAATATAGCACAATAAGCACAATGTTAATATGGAACTTCTATTGTTCACGGCATGACATTAATGTGGTTTAAGAGTGTAAATAATAAGTTTAAGAGGCTTAAACAAGAAAAGTGTGATTAAGAAAAATGTATAACAAAGGTATAAAATTGTAGGATTGCAATTGTGGTTGGCGCAAAACCCAGCATACAGGGGTACTCCAGGAGAACCATTGATTTGTTCAAGACATAGAAAGTAAACTGCAGTTCACCAAACCCCCAGTAGAGGATGCCATTACAACAATTTACACATTTTTGAGGCTCGTCACAAAACTTGAAAGGTTATTTACAGGGTAACTGGGCAGGGTTCAGAGATATGACACTGAGGGTCCCCACCTCCTTACCTCCACTCCCCCACTACCACTCCTCTCCTACCCAGAAGTACGCAAAACTGCCTGAACATTTTGAGTATAAGTATTTACATGTACAGTATACAATGTACCTGACATTGAGGTTTGCATCGAGACATTAATTAGTATGTAACCATTAATACGTAATTAAGATGTAATCAGCGACATTAGATTAAAACACAAAGATCTGTTTCCGGGGCACGGAGTAGAGGAGGTGGTAGTGGAGGAAGGGAGGGTGCATTTTTCGACTATTGGGACGCACCCCGAGATAAGCAAACATGGGCATCCATCTTAATTAACTGCATATGTAAATCTTCTAATCACTACTTACATGCCTGACACTCTGGTTTAATCAACATTGAGTGTCATTACTAATTTATGACAAATGTCATCATGAGTTCAAATTCCACTATTACATCTCAAGAATTCCAAACGGCAACTTACTGGTGTTAATAATATGGAATTTAATATGAAGGACTATATTGAGCCTGAATGTGCACACAATATCATACCAGTCTATGATGTTATTCAAACTACGTATGGTATGTGGTGGCAAATTACATGAGCTAAATGTGGTCATAAATGTACTGAAGGGAAATTTTGTTTCATCTAGCATTTGAATATAATGTACATTAATGTCAAAACAATTGATAACCTGCACAAATAAGGTAATACCCTTACTACTTATGTTGACTTTGGGTAATCATATGACAGACATTGAGTATGAATCATTTAAAATTCCTTGTAAAAGAAAATAAGATACTGTAAAGGTCGGTGTTCATATTCACATTTAATGAGCTCTGACTGGCCCGTCAAAAACTCATCAATCACCTTACTGCAACTGTAAAATTGCATCACAGGTCTTGTGAAGTGCCTTATAGGTAATCGATTGGTAGGCCTACAGTACCTTCAACAGTAGGTAATCGTGTGATTGCTATGGTACAATACCCAGTTTTTCAGGTGTCCAAGCAAATGGTCTCTAGACTGTAGCATTCCCTGGCCTTGGTTTATGCACTCTTAATGCATGCAAATCTTTATTTCCGCCTTTGTCACCTGCAGTGATTCGTCATAGTGGCGATGAATACCCTTTGAATCACCCCTCCATTGTATTAATTTGATTGGTCCATCTTTAATTAGACATCATTGTTTTATACTTACCTGCGATGACCATGTATGAATGTCAAAATATACTGCACTGCTCTATCAGGACCAGGAAATATTGAATGTAAATTGAGAGGCCGCGCTGAATTTATGCCCACCCGTGTGTCCTTATTGGATGACGAAACTGTCAGTCGTACAAACTGTCCATGTTCTCAACTGAGGGCAGTGTGTCATTAAAAATGGTGACAGCAAGTTTTTTTTATGAACACACATGATTCATGGTATAAGATCTGCGGGGAATCCATTGTAGGTCGTGCCTAGGGTTTATGGAGAACAAAGAGGTAAGAACCAAAAGCACTACTATCTTGCCACGCGCATTAGAAAATACCCGTTGAATTTTACGCAGGGACAAAAATCAATAAGCCCTATTCTGCAACCATTTTGGTATAAAAAGTGTGACGTAAGTAAACGCCATGTAAATACATGTAGTTTCAGTGGCAAAATAACTCACATTTAATTTTCTTTAAACTGTTCATCTTCCTGTTCTCTTTTAGTTCATACTGTGAAGAAAATTATATAAATTGGTTCAATCAAGAAAATAGCTTTTGCTTGAGCAGAACAGATGCATACTTGCACTACAGGCCTTTGTCCATAGAGAAGATCAGCCAAGAAGTGTACCACATTACACAATGGCATAAAAAGCTAAATACTTTATTGATCCTTATAAGGGATGGTCACACAACACAATTTACCGAGAGAAAGCATGACAAGCTTTACTTCCTAAGATAATTCTGCCCCTTCTTGCACTTGTTTCATGCCAAAAGGGTGGATATGTACACCGGTTACTGAACTGGAACAGGGGGTTGCAGGTTTCGAATATTGGCTGCATGGGCCACATCTTTTGCCTTGAGGAAGTCACCTGACCTGTCCTCCTTCAGTAGATGAATTACATGAAGCAGCCGAATAAAGATGTAAGATGTTAACTTTATTTATACATTTTATTCTGGACATTGTATTTCCACAGTCTGTTATGCTCCCTGACATTCACATTTAAAAACAATGTCAAGATAAAGACTGAAGAAGATACAGCACAATCGTGCTGCAAGTTGATGCACCATTGAGTTCCATTTTTTGGGCACCAGGGGGCACCATGAATCAAAGTTACTGGACATGAAAAATGTGTAGGACTCAATTACACATATATTATAATCGGCCCTGTCCTGTTCATTGAGAAGTCTGTTTAAGCCATTATAGATCAGATTGGTTACTGTTCTGTTATTATTATGATTTAATTGTACATATTACCTGTAATACAGAGTACTTACATTTATTGCCTTGATTTGCCTGTTTTTACTTTATTGGCCTCAAATTAACATATTATACCTTCAGCTTATACAGAAATCAATGTATAATGATGTACCAGTGCAGTAGAGTTCATGTATGACCCTAAAGTGCTGAACAAAAGGACAAAATATACTGTACCACATGGTCATCCATCCTCATGATCTTGTTGTGAACAAAAAGAGGCACTTTTTATTTTTCAGCTATTCATATATGACACTATTGTATCATGTGCATTGTATGGTCACCAAATATATAGCTGTTTTAGATGTAATATTTCTTTCATTAATATCAGTGCATTAAATATCTCATAAAGCTCAATGCATCACTTAATTCTGTTATCAGTACCCATGAGTACCCTCAATATCCCTCTTTCCATATTACTGGAAGCTCAAAAGAACAATAAAAAGTAATAAAAATGTTACTTACCATTATTTTTCCACAGCACATTAAATAAATGAAACAAATTTAACTGGCATCAGAGATCAGTAATGTGGTGTCAAAAGATCATGTCAAATCTGTATTAAGGTGAGGTTGTTGTGGTGCATCAACATTTACAGAGATTGACAATAATTCGCTTCATGTCACAAACTGTGATCCTACCTCAATCCTTTCCCCTTCGTGTAGCCTAATCAAATGCTAATCACACCGCAAACACTCCAATGCCGGACCAATAGAAACCAATGCAGTCTTGATTATTTTCGGGGGACCTGCTATGTAGCCTACACAGTTTAGTCCATTTAAGAGATAAGTAGAAGAGCAATCTGAGGGCGGATGATAGAGTCGTTTCTAAAGAAAAGGGCCATGCAGACTTCTCTTGAAATAAAGGCTGGCGCCAAGAGCCGCGCTACGGCGGATCCCATGGAGCCAACGGAGGCAGTCCCAGTTTTGTCGTCTTATTTCATTGAAAGTATTCTTGCCAAAGGGAATAAGCAAGGGACCGAGAGAAACAGAGGAGGTTTGTATTATTATTATTATTATTATTATTATTATTAGGCTAGTAGTAGTATTGGTAGTAATGTTGTTGATCTTGTTTTTTGTGTGATCCTATTACTTTTGATTTAACCAATAACTATCATTTCACAGTAATTATTATTAAATCAAAGCTCATTAAACAAGACGCAATGGTTTAACGACATGACGATAGTTTGGTTGTAAAGGACGTGCCGGGATATCTTAACACTGTTTTAATAGCATATCCTTGTGTCTGCCAACTGCTTGATCCTGCAACAGGTGAAACTATAAGGCTACGTGATGTAGCCTAAATTGAAAAGATAAAAGATAATAATAAATAATAAACATATAGGGTATGAATGTTCTTCTTGGTGTTTTCAAACAGTGGGCGCTAAGGGGCCTGAACTCCTCGTGGAAACGGGGTCACAATCACACCGCAAACGGACATGCTACCATATGGACACTGGTAAAGATTCCGCGTCGCACAAGGCCACCTTACAAGAATTCCAGGAGCAATACTCGGATCCCCTAAAATCATACCAGAGGCGCTTTCCTCCGAATGATAGATCCCAGGACGGATCGCTGTGCAATAACTTGTCGTGCCCAAAGGGCATTGAGCACCCATTGCCAATAAAGGCTGATATGAATGATTTCAGCACTAACTTGTCTGAGCAAGACACAATAAAGAACGCTACGGGGAAAGACGCTGAAGTGGACAACCGGGAGATGAACCGTGTCTCAAGCCCGGACGGATATGCCCATTCTTCCATGAAAAGAAAACAGCGTCGGTACCGAACTACATTTTCTAATTTTCAACTCGAAGAACTTGAAAGGGCTTTTCGAAAGTCACATTATCCAGATGTGTTTTCCAGGTATGACTGTTATGTTATTAGTATTATTATTTGTTTGATTATTGCTATCCAATGGTTCATGTTAATAGAACTATGACGGAAATCAGGCGGAAACGGTATTTATGTTTTAAACTTATTATTTTTATTTTTTTTTAAGAACAAATCGACGTTAAATCGACAAACAAAAGTTATGTTTTAGAACATGAGTCATAATAGGCTACAACCCAGTGGAAACAATTAAATAAAAAAGTTATATGTAAGATTAAGTATTTTGTTTGGTAAAGTAACCTTAACTTAATTCAACAGGTGCTGCCTAAAATGTATGCGGTTGTATCTCTCTTGTAATTTAGAAATGTCTGTGACCTTTAAAATTAAATGTAGAAAGTAAATAGACCTATGGTGGCTGTATTTTCTTCAATTAGTGTGGCTAGTGTTTTAATTAACATATTGTATATCTCTGCTCAGAGAAGAATTGGCGATGCGTTTGGATCTGACGGAAGCAAGAGTCCAGGTAAGTTCACATTTTTGGTTTTAAAAATGAATTGTTAATAGCCCATGCACTGTGGTCTGGAGTTGTCATATTTGACCTTTCATTTACCTTTCATTTTCTAATTCAAATAAACAGTCACGCGGGTAAGAATGGCAGTACACATCCAGAAATGAATCCTTAAACACCCCATTTGACTGGGCAACAATAGCCTAATTAATGTCACGGACAATTAGTCTATTTGTCTGATAACCTAATGAGCAGCCAAATGTCGAACAGAAACGCGTGGCTTTATTATAATTCTATTTTCCTATACAATTCATTGTGTTAATGAATTAATGGATATCCTACTTTAGCAATGTGTCATGGTGTTATAATATTAACAGAGTTGTTTTATTGTTCTCCCTAATTTATATTATTTAAATGATGATATCTACTAAATCCAATGCCTCTGTCATATTTTTGTGTGTAGGTGTGGTTCCAGAATCGCCGAGCTAAGTGGCGTAAGCGTGAGAAAGCCGGAGCGCTGAACTCCGTCCCTGGACTGGCGGTTAGCAGTCCTCTCGGTGTGTACTTGGATGTTCCGCTCAACCAGCCCTCAGTTTTAGAGCCCACGTGGAGGACAGGCGGAGGACCGACCCTCGGGGTTCCACATACCGCGCCTGTTTTTAACAACGCTTCTTTGGGCCTGGGCAGTCTGACGTGGGCTTCCCTGTTCCGACACCCTCTCCTACATCCACACTTCAACAGGTAAGGAAAAGCTGATACTGGACCCCCGATCAGTGCAACAGAGGAAAAGAAATCCAGGGCGATTTTAGCACAACCCCTTTAGGAATTAGTGCACTATCAGTGCAGAGAAATAGCACTTTGATTCGTATGGAAGAGGGCAAGGGGTAAGGACTGGTTCATTTGTCATTCCAGCTTAGTATTCTTTGACTGATTTAGTTCATTGAGGTTTTGTGAGAACACAGTTGTGATCCGCACTGTACTTGTGCTTGAGGATGTTACCACTGGTTTCCCTGGATACAACATAATCCTCTCCAGAAATATTCCTTTTGTTTCACAATTAGGCTAATTCATATGTTTTGCTTCACAAGCTAGCCTACATGACAAGGTATCTTGCTTGTAAAGTAATTCAGTTGTGACGTGAGTTGGATTTAATGTCACTAGCAGTAGGGCTATAGTGTTTAGCCTGGATATTTATATTTTAGGTTTATAACCCTGGTGAATCCTCTGAGTCACACCGCCATCCTGACAGCCAAAGCCCCAGCCCCGACCTTTGACCCTTCGCTCACAGGGGCTAGTGAGAGGAAGTCGTCCAGCATCGCCACGCTGAGGCTCAAGGCCAAGGAGCACTCTGCCCACATCCCGCAGCCGGACAATTAGTCCAGAGAGGCACACCACACCATGAGAGGACTGTGGCATTGTGGCTTCGGCTGGGCGCTGTTCTGTGATAGATAACTGCACACTGTGAAACTGTAATAACCCAACACCTACTGTTATCACCATCTTTCCATTCTTGGCTTTTGTCAAAAAATGAATGTTTCACAGTAGGCACTCTAGGGAAAAAGAGCATATTATTATTATTATTATTATTATTAATTATTATTATTATTATTATTATTATTATTATTATTATTATTATCCAAATTTATTTTTGTATCAGAAACATGCTAATTGGGTGCCATAGAGTAATTTACATACAATCTGCAGATACATGAGATCAGGTATGAAATTATGTGATCATTGAAATTGTTTTTGTTAAAATGCAGAGATGGTCTAACTGTTGAAAAAAATTGTAAGAAACCACAGCAGTTTTAATTCAAGTGAAGATAATTCCATTTTAAAGTTAGTACCAATGTGTATTTATGTACAGAATTTTCCATTTTGAACAGTCCGAAGTTGTGATGCATTTTGTATGTTCCTTGTGAAATACTTGAGTATTGTAATTTGAGAATCTAGCTGATTTATATTATTCAAAATAAAATTCTTATTTATGACAAGCAGTAGAATTCACATTGAGTTCAAGACAATAAATAGTACATATTAGATTTAAGTTAATTTATGCCACAATTTTTAGTAGGCCAATAACCTAACCCAATACTGCAAAGTACTAATGAAACGTCACACATGGACTGCAAACATTATTATTGTCTAAAAAGATTCTGATATATGAATAAAAAATGTATAACCAATCAGAAGTGTTTATCTTATTATGCAGTTTTCTTAATTTGTCATTGTTTAATAAAGAGAGGAAGCATATGTTAATTTATTTCTTAAAGGGGTTAATTTAATATTGAAATAACATTTAAATTAATATCTGTTCAAATAATGAATCCATAAGCTTAATTCAGGATGACGTACAAACATACATACGTATACATAGATTGTTTTGAATCTCATTCTGCTGATGGTTGAACAAATATAATTTGTATGTAACATTCATATATGGCTTCTATATTATGTCAAGACCTGTATCTTTGCAAAGTACCTGTTTTATTTTGGGTTTTGTTTTGGTCAGTACCTGTTTATACAACTTTCTTCTGTTTCATTATTGTGGTAGACCTCTAGCACCTGGCATCAGCAATGTGGCAGTGCCAAAATGTATTTCTTGATTAAAATGCTAAAAATGCAATTGAAGATGGTATCCCGATTCTCCATTTTTGTACAAACAGTATACCATTCTTTATCAGTCTCTTTACTGTCTTTTATTGCAGTATAGCAATGTATGATTTATTTAAGGTGGCTGTGCTGTGGTGAATGTTTAAAAATCCGTTGTGGCCAAGAGGTGGAATCAATAACATGTGGCACTTGCGGTTTATGGAGCTGGTTATCATTCTGCGGGGGGGTGGACCCAGGTCTGATTGCACATGATTGATAGTCTTTTAATGCTACTGGTGTGCCCAGACCCAGAGAGAATAATGCAACAGCCATGCAATCAATGGCCCTCGAGAGCTGATGGCGACTAGTGGAAGTATTTCAACCGCCAGCGCCAGTGTGAGCGAGGAGTCAGATGTTTCGCGCGTAACGTTTCCCCCAAAAAGATTTTTGGGAATCACTTTTGTGTCATCCCGCCTTTGAAGTGGGCGGGCCTGAATGCTTCATTTGCCGCTATCAGGGTTCTGACCCCCGGTCTCCGCAGGTGGCCCAATTCAAATCACTTCACTGCCTCTAACTGATTTATCAGTCTGGTAATGAGAGCTTTGATTCCCTCGGGCCCCAGCTGAAGGAACTAATAACATCAAGTGTACGGATGTGAAAATAAAGGTGCAGTCAGCTCCCCCGAGCCAGAGCCGGAGCTGGAGTCCACGCTGGAGTACGCCTTCAAAATAATCAGCCGCAAAACGTTTAAATCAGCCTATTTTTATTATTACTCTTTTGAACGTTCAAGCTCAGTTGCAACTTTAAGATATTTTAAATGGATAACGTTAATTTCTTTTTCATATATTTTTTCCCCTAATGTAACATTTAAAAACGAGCTTTAAAAATCTATTTGCAATGTATTAATTTCAGTGGCTGTGACACTGGAAACATTGTTTAATATAAAAATGTAACAGGTGCTTGGTTTTAATATTTACTGAAGGACAAGTGCATTGTGTTTAGTTTTTGAATATCAGCTATAGCCCCTTTCATTTCCTGTCACCCAGAGTTCACCCAAAACCCTCGTTTTTTTTTCTAGCGCACGTTCTACCAAAAGCTCACATTCTTTAAAATGCATGTTATTTGTATTGTGAACTGGAATCCTGTACAAAATGCATTCACTGGGAGTTTTCCAAATTTCCCACTTGAGTTAAAAAAAATAAAAATCTAATCAATTAGATGAATTGCTGGCATAATATCATTTAAACTCTGTTTGAAAAGCGAATCAAGATGAAAGCAAAACAAAAAAAGAGGAGGGAGAGTCAGAGAAGAGAAACAAGCCAGGTGTTGCAGGACGGAGACAAAGGAACAGGACCAGCAGGAACCCTTTAACTCCCGATTGTGCAGACTCCACACAAGTATTCACACAGGAAATTAATTTAACAAGTATGTAGCTTGGTATCCAAGTCCATTCACCAGAGATTATGATTACAACTTGTGGGTTTTATTTGAAGGGACTCGTGAACAATTATAACAGTAATTGCACGTAAGCCCCACAAAGGCGGCGCGGGTGAATGTGAAAGCCGCGGTGTGCACGTGCGTTTGTCACTTGCCTCAGCACCTGCCAGAGTCCGAGGGATTTGTAATTTAAGGATAAAGCAGCGACAACAGTGCTGGACGGCTCGCAGTCAAATAATGTAATGAGCCCTGCGTTCTGGCCCCGTAAGCCTAATCAAGAATGTTTAATTTGATCGCCGTGAAAAAAACGGGACATTTTACCATTATGTTCTTTATTTTTTTATAAAGAACATTTTACCATTATCTCCCCACCATACTGGCTTTCTCTTATTTTAATTCTTATTTGTCCTGTGATCTTGCCATCTCTCAGAAACAGACCTTGTCTGCTCTTCACGTCTGACACCAGAGAAAGACGAGAACAAATATCCAAGGTGCAATAAATTATGCTGGGTTGTTATTCCTTATGATACGTACGTGCATACGTATGTACATACGGATGATGGCCTTACTCCCATAGATATAATGTATTACAATTCAATAATTATATTGCAAATTACATACAAAAACCAAAGTTTAGCACATTTAACACATTGTATGATTAATTTCAGAGGTTTAGTTCTTCAGGCTACTTCCCTTGTTGTAATACATCCAGTCAATTTCAACACAGCATATGTTTAAACATAAACCTATGAAAAAATTGAACATTTTCAAGGGGAATGCATTTCAAATAATAATACGTGATATATGATCAATGCTTTGGTAAACTGTTTAATTTGCAAAGAGTAAATTAGCTTCAGGATCATTTCATTAACAACAATACCCCCCTTAGTTGTGTATAAATACACTGCAGTGCATGCATATCAAAACACAAAATAATTTGTCATTCACTGTTTCTGAACAATCCAATGCAACACAGATGCAACACCAGAAAATACATTTTTCTTGGCATTCTCCACACACATTCACACATTAACACATATGTAGCCTATGAATATATCTTCAATAGATCTAACAACAGCGTACTTAAAAACAGAATACATGTACCAACATTTAGACATTCTGTATTGCACATTCTGATAAATATTATGATAATGAGTAACCTGATAATGGTCTTTAGATATCCATGGTGGTGCATACATCTGTCAGGTGCATGGCGATTCAAACAGTGGTGACATTTCCACATTAGACTACTTGGTTAATATGAATAATTGTTGCCCAATATATCAGAATCCACCTTAAAATGTGAAATATATGTGAAATGTGAAAGGTAAGTGAAAGCAATACTAAAACAAGTTAATTTTAATCTATTGTTATTATTATTAATAATACTACTGCACTGGTGATCTATTTTAAAGTCATTATAACGTATTGGCCCATGTCCAGAAACTACACTGATATTGCTTCAGAGAAGTACGTTTTGGCAATAGGTTGGCCATGCATTGTAAATTCATAATGTTATGTACATGTTACCAATATTAATGTTTGAAACGGCTGTTTTTATCACGTTAAACTGTGAATGTATTCTGAATTTCCTGTGTGGTCCAGTTCTATAAATAGAAACACTAAGTGCTCCACAACTCCACAAACAAGTGCAATCTGACAGCTGGTCTAGGCCCCGCTGCTGTATGCTGTTTTGGATAATCATAGTTGAATGGAGAGTAAATGTCTGGAGAAATAGCGAACCAACCTCAGGTTATTTTTCTTTTCGGGGACTGCCAGTAGGTTTCCATAATTTGACAAGATCTCTTTGGAGCAACAAAAGCCAGACATACTCAAAAGTCAGGGATGACTCATTTTCTGCAAGGATCAACACACTGTGATAGAGTCATATGAATTCCGCCCAGGAAGTACACAGCCCCCCTGGGAACATTATAGCAGCTTCTCTTAGATTGCATAGAATAAACAAAGGCACCAAATACAGTGTAAACGTGCAAAGGGGAGTATCTACTAAAGATACAGACACACTTCACTCTTTAACGGCTGTTATTGCCAACCAAGAGGAAATTTGACCTTTGGTATGACAGAAATAGAGATAATTGTCCTGCACAGGTGATACAGAACAATTTTACAAAGTAGGCCTACAGAAGAGCACGAATAAATAGTCAGCTTCCTCAATTGAGAATGTAGTTCTGGTTAAATGTTTTTTTTATTTTTTTATAATTACACTTGAAGGAAAGGGGCAATCGTCTATGTGGGTTATGAGTTATCGGACATCAAAATCCCCTGTAATATTGTTACTAGACAAACTAACGGCTCGATAACATTTACACGGAGTTACCATCAGAATGGCTGACCAGGAACACGCTGTGGCAAAAAAAAAAAAAAAATTAATAAAAAATAAATAAATAAACGGTTGAGCGGTAAGGCGTCGCTTAGTCCATTTTATCAGTGAACTGTCAATACTATGGATGCGGCCTTCCTGTTGTTGGGAAACAAGCAAACTGTAAATGATTGCCAAACGGTATACGACCGTCCTTCGGTAATAGAGGAGAATATTTTTGGTCCTGCCTTATTGGCGAGCCGGACCACTTACCAGAAATAACATACCTATTACGAAAATTAGTGTTCAACTGACCATGAAGAGAGATGGGCCATTAAAATTCTTCATGGGCGAGGAGACAAATGCTCGCCTCGTCTTGACACAGAGCATTATCAAAATAAACTTTACACACGCGGGCATCCCCTTGCAATTTGCCACCGCGACTCGAGCAGGAATCATGTGCACCAGGCACCCGCAAGTGTCGCGCGCATATTTGGTTTCATTTATAGCTAAAACAAATACGTAAATTGCGATTTTACTGCCACTGATTGCGCAGTTGTGAACATTTGCGGGTGTGCTTAGCATTCAGTAAGTGGCACGAGGAGCAATTTGTGGTGAGATAATTCCTTTTGGCCTCCGAATTGTCCATCCCCTGTGAAGGAGACAAATTGAACCATCAAAACGGAAATGGAGCATGATAATGCATCCCTTTGAACAGAGAGATCTAAGAACAAAGGTAGTCAGCATACATGTTTTATAATCAAGCTAAGGTTTGCAAAGATGTGAGGTTCTTGTCATTCATACACATCTTATTTTGATGTTACAAAAAATCCCATTACAGACTTCAGTCCATTTAAACATATTGTTAAGGTGCTGGCAAAGATTTTCTGATGTTATCACAAACTCAATCTGAAGGCTTTTTTTTTTTTTGTCGAACAGCAAAGGTTGAGAAAATAGGCTATAAGCTATAAGCCTTTTGGGTGAGTACCTGTACTTGTTATTTCTTAGATTGATAAAAGAACATAATCAATATGATAATTACAACAGTCATCTTTTTGATTACATGTCAATATTCACCTCCCATTGGAACTTTGGCCTTACTTACCACAATGTAATTGCATTCCAAATATCTCCCTGGCCCCCAAACCACATCCACGGAAATTGTCATTTGGTGTCAAGGAGCAATGGGTCACAAACTATGCCCCTATGGGCCCTGGGAGGGGTTGAGGTGAGTTGTGAGATTAAAAGTAATAAATAAATACAAAATTGCTGTCTGTAATAGCCTACACTTTCCATTGACATTCACTAAAGTCACTAAACCCTGCAGTCTGTTGCAGTGTACACACAGTTTTAAAAATAGTTTTAAGAGAAAAGTGAATCCGATTCGCGACCATGGTTTAATAAGGGAGTGACAATGCGAACAGTAAACACCTTGGTTTTTTAGGATTGCTTCACAATCATAAATGATATGTCAACTACGTGTCTCCTGTTGTATTTATGTCGATGGCGTGCCTTCATATAAAAAAAGTATTCTTCAGAAACATTAATCTTCACTTATTAAGTAAACTTTGTCAAATAAACTCCAAGAACAAATCTTAACAAATAGATGCTACAACACAAACTTTTTGCACCTCAGTTAAATGTCAACTGGCCTTGAGGGGCAGAACGTCCTCATTCTGTGCTCCGAATTTTGACATTTTATTTTAAATAAAGGAATTCAATAAATAAAAATGAGAACAAACATGCACATCCACTGGTGTTCCAACAATCACTGTGAACACCAAACATCGGCAGCAGAAAATGTGCATTCAGTCAATTTGCCATGTGTGACACAAAGCAGCCCTGTGCCAAACGTTTCCATGCAATCAACTCTGGCGACGAACGTCGCAAATTAGTGCAAGAGACATTCTGGGCTGCAATTAATGCAGCCTTCCCATTCAACCGATTACTGCTGCTGTTAAACCACAAAACACACTAATGATAATTAACTTACAATTTAAATCATTTCCACCCAACAGCGCCTCTGCTTTTGACAAGCCTCACGCTGTTCAGTCAATTGTCATCTTTTTTTTGTGCGCCTGTGTGTGTTTCGTGCAAATTAAGCGTGAGAAATAAGCTGGACAGAAAGCGGTGGTTTCCAATTGGCAACAGTGAAGCTTCCCATGAAAAGCGTTTTGTTTCAAAGGATGAGACAATTATGTGCGCGTTGTCTGCTATTTAATCAAGATTCCTCTGCCCCGTGAGGGCCGTGTTTTATTTTGATGTGCGGTCACGCTTCAACTCCTTTCTAACAGATACTTTTCTGATTTCATGCAAATATGACAGGTTTGATCACAGGGCCCATTTACAATGGCAAGGAGGTTTCAAGGTAAACCAATCTGATGTACAGAGCATAGCCCCAATGAGCATACTTTCATTACTGCGAGACTTGTGGACTGGTGTACAGACGCATTTGACAAAAACATGCATTTCTGTGATTGATGCCCCCTTATTGACTATATTCGATAAAACGTGTCATTTAAGGCTTATGAGTAGCCTTCTAGGAGCCACAAGTTAATAGTACAACTTTAAAACCTGAAAACTTTTGGGGAAATGAGAGGTGGAGCATTTAATTTAGCTGGATACCAAAGTCAATTGGCTGTCTCAAAAAACTGTAAGGAAAATTAGTTCATTGTTATTTCCTAATACATTTAGTCTAAAATAACACAATTTCACAATTTTTTTCCAAAAAATATTTTTATTTTTCATTTTACAGTTTGTATCTCCCGGGATACATAAACCGTTTAGGGTATAAATTTCACAGTTTGAATGAACTTGAACATGAACTTTAAAAACACTTTTAAAACACTTTTTTTCTGGGGTTTTTTCATGTTTACTGTACAAATTCTGAATACATTCATTTAAAAACGCTTTTAAAACACCTTTTTCAGTTTTTTTTGTTCATGTTTACTGTACAAATTCTGAATAAATTCATTCGTTAAATTAGTTAAATTCATGTTCGCTTTGAACATTGGGGTTAGACCCTACACCCAACTATAAATCTAACCCTTGAACAAACAGTAAAACTACTGCTATTAACATATGCTATGAGGTCTGGAGAGCTCATAGACAACACAACTTATGGTTTTCACACCACAGTTACCCATAATCGTCCTCCATCTTCATTTGCATAACTACACGCCCTCCCTGGTTTCAATACGTCTTGGTCTTGATTTTGGATAAGATTGGAATTTAGTAGGTTCATACAAACATTAACAAGCTCTATGACAAGTGTAACCTTTTCTCTATGCCTTGCCATAACACTAGCGTTATCTTATTGGCAATGGAAGCTGTGGAAGCAGTTACGAGCATTTTGACCAGTGACAATGCAGAGCCTCACATTGCACTTCTGACACATGATGGAGGTCTGTCCATCTGGGCATATCCTGCATCTGCCTTTCGTGGACAGGATAGGGAAGTGGTCGATCCTGTCATACCTCATGTCAACCACAGGCCTTGGGACCTTTGGCTGTCTGATGACTCTTGGTGGTGTCTTGCTCTCATTTCCTTTGGAGGGCCGTCCCCTTTTCTGCTTCTCTGGATAGATGAGTCCTTTGGCAGCATCCATTTTCTCCAACTACAGAAAAAGAAACAAAGTTATCAATAATGTGAAAAAAAAATCTCATACAGGCCCCTCCCCCCCACTCACTCACCATACATACTATAAACAGGGGTTTTCAATCCTGGTCCTGGGGGACCCCTGTGTATGCTGGTTTTCGTTGCAACCGCAGTTGCAATCCTAGAATTTTAACAAGCTGTTAATTTTTCTTAATTAGGTGCTTTTCATGTTTGGAGGAATTATTCGCCCACTTAAGACACATTATGTCAGAAATAGCTATGCATGCCATGTAGAACAAACTCCCCATGTTCACATTGTGCTTATTGTGCTATATTGCAACAATTACATAAGAAAAGGTTACAAAATAATGTATTTTCACTCAAATGAAAGAGTGAAGTGAATCAATAGGCTCCTAATTAGGTTGTTGAACACATCATAGCTATTTCTGATATAATGTGGCTTAAGAGGGTGAATAATTCCTCCAAACATGACAAGCACCTAATTAAGACAAATTAACAGCTTGTTAAAATTCTGGGATTGCAACTGCGGTTGCAACGAAAGCCAGCATACACAGGGGTCCCCCAGGACCAGGATTGAGAACCCCTGCTATAAACTATATGTAATATTACACGCACGGCACACACACGCACATGCACGTGCGCGCGCACACACACACACAAACGACCACAGACAATATACACTGAAGGCCACTCACTCACCCACATACATCACCATACATACTACAAACTATATGTAATATTACACACACACACACAAACAATTGTGCATGCACACACAGTCACACACACATGCGGGCACGCACATGCATGCACACACACACACACACACACACACACACACACACACAATGTATACTGCAACACTACTACTGATAATATATAGGTTTTTGAAATCACTGTGTAACAGTCCTATTCATAACAATTACCTAAATCTCTTCGCTCGTTTGTTTTGGTCTGCTGCTTCCTCTGCCTCATCACTAGAGCTACTACTGATATCCTCACTGCAGCTGCTGCCATCCTCACTCTGGCCCTCTGCACAAAGCTCATCCTCCTCATCTTCATCACTTGTCCCTTGCTCTGAATCTGAAGAGCCATCAGGTGGCAAAACTACTGCCTGTACCTCTCTCTTATGTCTACCATAGAAGGTATTGATGGAAAAGCCCTGAAAAATTAATATGTTGGTGACTTCAATTAATCAGTAATGCACATTTAAGAGTAAAATAAAGAGTAAATAGCATTCCATTGTTAATATTATTGATAGTCTATTCATTGCAGGCATCAAAACATCAGCAGCCCCATTAGTGATAATCCCTGTTTTATACCCCTATTCAGTTAATGTATCCTCAGGGATACATACATTTCATGACTGATTCTCAAAATAGTGCAAATGTAATTCTTTATTTTTCAACAACAACGTATCAAGTCAATCTTGAAAATGAATATTTTCTAAAAAAAAAATCCCCCCCAAAATTGTAAAAACACGAAAAAAATATCAAAACTTACCACAAGGTCAGTGTCCTCCTCACTGCATGCCGCCATGACAGTTTTTGATAAGGATGACAAGTTGATCCCAGAGTGTTGATATGAAGTCACATGACCTAAGTATTTGTAAGAAGCCCCTCTTCAATGTTTCATACTGAAATAGTGCCCACCCACTCCTTGCTCCTCCCCACAGCCTGTCAAATGTTTGTATCCCCCAGGATACATAAACCATTTAAGGGTTAAACACCATCACTCGCCTCCTGAAGGAACAACTTTCAAGGTGTTGATGTTCTTATGTGGGTCTTAAATGGATGTTCCTCTGAATGAATGAGGGCAGGTAAGATGAGCGAGGACTCAAGGAGCCATTGAACAAATTGGATAACACCTCCTCTTTTTTGTGAGAAGAAGTGATGGAGGAGCTGACGGACGGACGCACGCACGCACACAATTTTTGCCTCTTTTTTGCATTTGATGCAGGCATAGAACGTTTGCATCCGTCTTTATGTAATGTCAGTGTTTCTTGGTCTATGACTAATGTAGTTTCAAAACACAACATATGTACAACTTCAACGTGAAATGTCTTTCTTGCTTCCTGAAAAGTTGCCTTTTTGGAAGTACTGTACAACGTTTTGTTTTTATAACACCAATGTGATTTTTTTTTTTTGTTATCAAAAATGCACAAATGATACCATTCCAATGCACAAAAATGGCAGAATACAATCACCTCAATTTTAATCAGAGACTTTTGACTGCATCCTTGCAAAAAGGACCCCACTTATCTGATTTTTACATTTTTTTATTGTGAGTTCTATTTTGCACAATGCAAGTTTACATGTTTAGGTGACATGTTTGATTTGATCCATTTCTGCAACTAGACTAATTCCTATTACTAGCACTAGCCAATAGGACTTGTTAATGTTAATTGCCGTCCTCAAGGACCAATGACTGATGAAGGTTCACTTGAGTAGGATTTGTGAAAAGACTGATTTTGGTTAATTGAGCAAATTGATGCAGTACAGCCAATGTCTTTTGGCTGTGCATGGTAAGAGTTCTACTGCATAAAAGCCATTTCCACAAGCCTTTCAGTCTGATAGGTGCTAATCATCATGAGTTTTGCAGTCTCCCAATCAACTGCATATTGAATTGTCTCCCAATTATTTAAGGCATTAAGGTCTGCTTTTTCGGTTTACACCTGTCGCCAGTAGTCTGTGGTTTCTTAAAGGTGTTTATTTTCTAAATGCTAATCTTGTAATTGAATAACATAATAGCTGAGCTAATTTATAATAGTATAGTAGCCTATTTATAAGTAGCCTGAATTTTGTATGCCAACAGATTTGCAATGCATTTAATTCTGAGAAGCAGAGATATGGAAGAATGGCTAGAGAGAGGGGGGAGGAAATTAATTCATTGACAGGAACAGAAAAGCAGCAATTCCACACCATTTGACCCAGCAGTTATCCTAGACGACAATGATATCCTCAGCAGTGAATATACCGCGCATATAATGTATCCCAGACAAATCAACGAGAATGGTAGCCTATATAAGCCTAAATGCCGGCCCAATCATTAGCAATCCCAGACAAAACCAGCACAAGCCTTTAACGGCTCAACCTGTCGTATCCGTCTTGTAGCCCTACTGCTAAATTCTCACAAGCTGGGAGAAATAAAATCACCCTGAATCCGGGAGGGAAATATTCGTTGCCATGGAGTTAGGAAAAGTACATCAAATGTGTCCTCTGCGCGAGATGGTGCACAAGACTAATGGAGCGAACAATGCGTTTCAAATTGAGGACACGCTGTGGTAAATTCTGTCCGGCAAGTCGGTCCGCCTGAAGAAACTGTCTCCTGTTTCAGAAGAGCCTGCCGTTCGTCTATTGTTTTCCGATATGCGATTAACACTGTGAAAGTCATAATTTAGGCCATTGAATGCTGAACAATATCTAATCTAGAGCTGCACATCTTTTGGCGTCGGACCAAAGTAGGCTATCAAACAGGAAAGGATTTATTTTACCCTCTCTTATTGTAGATCATAGGCCTAGGCTACGTAAATTAATACACTGACAACAAAGTCATTTTTTCCATTTCTCTCCAGATAAATGGACTTAATGCAGCTAAACAAACACATTACTGCGCCGTGGACAGTGACGAGCCACTAGCCCCATGATTAATCACAAATCAATGTAGGCAGGTTCATTTGCACAGAATCATCCCCTTGCGTAACAGTTCTCTTTGGCTCAGAGTTTATTCACATAATGTATTTATTCTAGCTAATGTATTCCTTATTGACCCTGTCTCCGACAATACCGGAAATTGGTGTGCAATTAAGTAAAAACGATGAGGTCCTATATAGCGGTTATTGGCTCCTGGTCGTTACTAAACGTACTGTACTGTGTACACTGATGAGACAGATAATATAAACTCTTAATTATTTAAACTAGTGAATAAAATATAACAAAGACTTTATTTGAGAGAATCTATTCATTGAGAGAAAAAGATGCTGAAAATAAATCAATAGCCTAGCTCAAAACGTGCGAACATGAGAACTGTGAACATGAGAAAACAACGCCCAGAAAACTGGAAAACAAATGTGAAATTAAAGAATGGAAAACTATTGCAGGCTCTATTATTCGTCGCTATAAAAATGGCAATGGAGCGCCCCATCTTCTCCATCGCGGAACTGCTTTAATGAGATTGTCGAACAGTACCCTAAACTACTCTTGCGCCTATGTGATGTAGCCTATAGCTCAGTGCAAAAATGGATTTTTAATCATGTTAGTTTTACTCTCAAAACAGCGCATATAGGCTATGCAGCCAGTTGGAAAGGTCGATTGATTCACTAAGCAACTATTAAAAATATAGGCCTACTTAAAAAGTTGATTCATATAATATTAATTGTCTTTGTTTGAGGCCATTTGGGCATTTTATTTATAAAGCAGTTTTATAAGAAAGCCCTCAGATCGATTACTAGGCAAATTAGGTAAAAATTTATAAACGCACGATTTTTAAAGGTTGCATCAGAACTCGATTTAATCATTGTGTTTATATAAGTAAATACAAATAAGTATAGGCCTATTTCTTATTCTCAAATGATAGCAATTTATACAATAAACTTGTATCCAATAAACTCTATTACATTAACATTTCTTAATTAAACCTAATGGGTGAACACGATGACCAGGATGCCATGCTGAAGCTAGTCCCCACTGACATAATTGAGCGCATGACATATTTTCCAAGACAATTAACTTATGTAGCCACTCTTGTGAATACAAGCAGTTCATACATCAGACTTAAATTGTAAACTAAGAATCTAATAATTTTGTGAAATAAGGACAAATAACTATCCCAAGACATATTTGGCGGGTTTAGGTAAGATTGCGCAAACAAGTTTCATGGTATGTCATTTCAACTAACATCTGACCTTTGACATGATATTTTCTGTCATATAGGCTGCAGATACAACATGTTTCATCTTCGAATCCCTTAATATATTAATAAAATCTCAAAGTGGAATAAAACCGCCTTCATTCAAATATCAAATAGTAAACACATTCCTCATTCAGAAATAGCAAACCAATATTAGGCATGAAATGTAAAGTATGCATAGGTTAAGCATATATACATTAATTAAAAGGTAAAAGGGAAATCAATTTGTAGTTAGCCTGAACCAAGTTAAACATTCAAAACTCATTTCAAAAGCAAGAAACAGCGAGACCTACTGCCCTCTTGTGGATATACCACAAATAAATATATACACACACAGCTTCATTTGAAGGACATCGGCTCTCACGTAAGAGATCCCTGGATGAATGAATAGATAAGTATTCCGAGATTTAGTCACTCAATAAAACACAAATAGTTTGGGTGTTGTATGTCAGTCTTTATCTTCTCTCAATTTCCAAAAGCATCTCGGCAGTAAATACATTTATTTAATGTACAGCAGAAATTGTCAACAGCAGCGTTCAAGTAATGAGATTAAATCCTTTACATTACATTAATGAATGGAAAGGGATTGGACTGTGTTGCCACATATACTGTTTCACAAAGGAAAATGTGATTATTTTCAGTTGTTAAATATGCACAGGTTACAACATATTTACAGGTAGAGTTTGTATGAATAACTAATGATTATCGTACACCATGCCATCAAGTTCAATACCAGCATGTTTGTATGCAAAACTCCACTTCTGGAGGGCTGCAATGGCAGACACTTTAGGGCTGGGAAACAAAGCGTGTGCATCCTTTAGCCAATTAATGACTTAAATTAAGCACTAAGAGCTCAATACATTGAAAACCAGCAGGCACTGTGACCCTCCAGGACTGGAGTTTTGCAATCCCTGGCTTGATGGCTTCACGAACCGAGAGCTTGGCCACTAGGGGGTGCATTCGTTCACAAATATTACAAAGTACCAAACATCAGTAGCAGTTTTGCTCAGGCAATACATGTGAACCAGAAGCAGTTCTGAGGATTACAGAAATCACCAAAGCAGTCCACACTCCTGGCTTAGGCAGCACTATGGCAGACTTACGGTAGAGCAGCTATAAATGGAAGATACCTTGGTCAAGTTTATCATGCTGATGCATGTGCATTACACTCAGTTACTGTAGCTAGTTAGTGAGACACACTTTTGTTTGCATTAAAACTATTTGTATTATAGCTAGCGAGCTAAGCATATTTTACATCCCATATCTATTGGCCAACAATACTGTTTTATCCATCTGCTATAGATCCACATTCAAATTAGAATGCAAATTGAACTGACTGTACATAGGCAAAAAAGATTAAGCACATACTATGTTTTCCTCTGCCAGCCATCACTTCATCTCCAAAGGCAGAAAATATTAACAAGCAATTATCAATTATTTTTATATATTTAATCAATATTATAAATGTTATTCCATCAAGGTACCATGGCCTTGATTCCTTACTGACAGTGTTGAGATTCAGTGTTCCCTCTATGCCTTTGGGTCTATATGACCCACACAGAAATGCAGTCATGTTTTGGAAAATGTACAGTACTGTGAAAAGGTCTTAGGCACATGTAAAGAAAATCCTTAAGGCAAATATCCTTTCAAAAATAATTAAATTGAAAGTTTCTAAATATCAAACAATTCACTACAAAGAACAGTAAACAATAAAAAACAGAATCAAATCAATATTTGGTGTGATCACCCTTTCCCTTTAAAACAGCATCAACTCTCTTCGGTACACTGTTATTCAGTTTTATAAGAAAATCAGCTGGTAGATTGTTCCAAGCATTTTGGAGAACTTGCCACTGTTCTTCTGCAGAATTTGGCTGTCTCGCTTGCTTCTGTCTGTCCAGGTAATCCCAGACAGCCTCGGTGATATTGAGAACAGGCCTCTGTGGAGACCATACCATCTGTTGCAGAACTCCTTGTTCTTCTTTTCTGACGAAAGTTTTTGGAAAATCAATGTTTGTAAATCTACAATTTGCTCTTTTCTACTGACACACTAATGCAGAAGACAAAAAATAAACATCTAAGAAAAAATCTACATAAAACATCTAGGGTGCCTAAGACATTTGCACAGTACTGTATATATTGATGCTTGCATCAAAATGAGTATAATCTTTATTAAAATTATTTGAACAATTATTTGTGTCAAAAATTAGGCAAGACATATTTTAGGCAGCGACTGATTTAAAGCAAACCGAGTAAGAAAACAAACGTCTATACTCGGTCGACAAGCACTTAATTTTCTCGGTCGTGCCGATTTTGTTTGGGAATTCTGTGGGGAGGTGGAAAATGCAGTTGCATTTGGCAGCCTGTGGGAATTCTGTACAACTTCCAGATCCGTGAAATCCAATTCTCGACTTTATTAATTAACTTTAGGGGGGTAAAGAAATTGAGTGAGGGTGGATTTCACATCACAGGAACACCCGCCCACGACAGGCTCTGCAGGACAAGGGGGGAACACTGAGCCGTTCACTCTGGTCACATCAAGACGTCCACATCGTCCGCGTGCTCCTTCTCCTCGGTGACTCTGAGCGACAGCACCTCTTCGTTGAGGAAGAGGCCGCTCAGTCTCTCCTTGCGGGCCTGTCTCTGCTCCTTCAGCTGTCTCTTCCTCAGGGCTTTCTGCTGCTGTTTCCGCTGCTTCCATCGCTTCTGCCAAAGGGGGAGGGGGGGAGGGAGGGGGAGGGGGGGGGGGGGTGGAGGAAGAAACGTGCGCGGGCGCCGCAATAAATACACCACGCAAGGACAGAGGAAACTCATTTCAAACGATTCACGCCTTTGTGTCTAGGATGATGCGTCCGTCCTAGACGGAATAGTTCCATAGCATTTTGGTAAACGTTGTCAATCATTTGGCTGTAGCTTATTTTATTTTCTTTTTGGATAAAATTGCTCTCAGCTATTAAGGATGACATCCGAGTTAGGTTCAAAAGAGAAGCTTGAAAATCCGCTGATGAACCACACTAGTTTTTCCTCCACGCTGCTAATAGCTCAGCTTTAAAACATCCATCCTTCGCAACAGCAAAGAAATGTAAACCTTCTCATTCCTGGCCGATTTGCGCCACGTACCATCGTGCAACCAGCTGACGCTAAAAATGTTACGAAACGATGACACGCTCCCGCAAATACATTTGAGGATGCTTTGAGCTTCCGCAGTCACGGTTTCAGGAGTGAGAGTTTCCGTCAACGCGCGGGAGGTTCCTCACCTTGGAGTCGCGGATGCGCTCGGCGGCGCTGGTCGACAGGTTGCCGTCGCTGTGGGCGCGGCTGATGTTGGAGGCGGTGGAGGCCGTGCTGCCGCCGCTGCTCCCGCTGCTCACCATGCTGCCGTTGCTGCTGCTGCCGCTGCTGTGCTCGCTCCTCTTCAGGCTCTCCCGCGTGCTGCTGGCGCGCTGCCGCGGCCCGTGCTCCCGGATGTAGCTCCTCACCTGCGCCGCGGAGAAGCCATTAGCGCTTAGCGATAATCAGGTCCCTCCATGCCAGAGGAGCACGAAAAGGGCCTATCCATTTCAGGAATTTGTGCCAACTTAATTATTTAATTAGCTCAATCATATCTTGATCTGACACTTGTATAAGCACCGGCTACAGCCGCAGAGCGCGAGCATATTCTAAAGATTTTACTGTGCTCAAGTTGAGCTGTCAGAAAACCAAAACGAAGGTATTTCGTTGGGAAAAAAAAACAGGATGCAGGCCATCCCTCCAGGAGTTCTGCACCAAAGATATATGCCCATAGTGGTATACTCCTCACCAGATTTGTTCGAATCAGACTTGCCACATTCCATGACTGGTGCAAACAAATAACCTACATCAACAACCGGATATTTTAGTGAAACAATTCAAGTTTAGTACTGTGCTCAAGGGTGCAACTAAACCCTCAGCTTCAAGCTCCAAGTCCAGCTCCCTAACCATTATAATACACCGCTGCCCTACGTTGAAAACATTTGCAATTTTTGTTCTTCCAGGCTTCCTTCAAGTCTTCTAAACTTATTACCTTTGTATAATACTACCAATAACCTTGGAATCACATTAAAGTACTTTAATACGAGGCATCAAATCGGAAGTCGGTAGATTATGCAAAACGTCCATATGCAATATTTTTCTCTGCGTCACACCCAAGGCCCTTACCTGTTTTAGCTTCTCATCTGTCAGGCAGTTGAGCTCAATGATGAACTCGCTGTCCGTGGGGGAAATCTGCGCACACGGGTCAATGATCTTTATAATGTCCAGCTGCTCCCGCAGACCCATCTCCATGCTCACCTTTCGACTCAAGTATTCAATATATTCAACCTGCAAGGGACAAATTCAAAATGCACCTTACTCAGGAGTATGTACACGTACACCTGATTGTACAAATGAGCTTCCAGTGAAGGCTCCTGGCAGACACTCCGCGAGGACTGCAGACAGCCAGGGATGGGGTATGGCTACCTGCTCATCGTTGGTCATGGCACTCCAAGGAAGCTCGTCCAGGTTCCTGTGTGGTTTGGCCTTCCGCTTTGGGACAAGGCAAGGAGAGCTGGGCACGCTGGGTATGATGTCAGAGAGCACGTCACTTCCGCTGGCGATGTCACTTCCTGGCAACTGGAAAAGATTTTTATAAAATAAAAAAACATGGCACGGCCATTCTAAAAGACAGACTTCTATAGTTAATTCCTAAAGTATTATCCAGTTACCTTCATTATTTTTTACCCATTTAATTAATTGTAAATGCTTGTGTTGTGGAGTTCAAAAACATGAGTGAGGATTATGAATATCCACTACAAGCAGTGACTTCATCCCTTTCTGTAAGAGTTTGATTAGTTCCTTTGGCAGTGCCCTTGGGCTTAGTGGAAAAGAGAACTTCCCAAAAGAGCTTAATGTGCATTTCTGATCTCCAATACTCTTGAAACGTGTGCACCAACTATAGTCATTGTGAGGCATTTCTTGACCTAGTGAGACACACACTTAGCACAGATTATCACAATGGTAAATGAACTGCACATACCTGCCACTCAAATTCACTGTCAGACCAGTCCCAGTACGTGCTGATGGACGAAGACACATCGCTACAGACACTGCCCTCGGGGAAAAGGTCAAAGGAAGTGATCTCCTGGTCGTCCAGCAGAGAGTAGCAGTCATCCTGGTCGCCTACGGAGACCGAGGAGAAGAGCTCCTCGCTGCATTCTGAGCTTGCCACACTGGTCCCACAAGAAGTAAGGTTCCATCTGGCAACAAAATCAGCATCAACATACATTACAACAAAAGACATGAGTTACTGCCATAATTCAACCGTACCTGACCACCTACTCCACCCAGCTTCTTGTCCAGACCATGGTCAACTCACGCCTGGACTACTGCAACTCCCTGCTCACAAGCCTACCAGCCTGCGCCATTCTGCCTCTTCAACTGATCCAGAATGCAGCTGCCCGGCTTGTGTTCAACCTCCCGAAATTTTCGCATTTCAACCCCCTGCTGAGGTCACTCCACTGGCTGCCAGTTGCAGCCAAGATCAGGTTCAAAGTTCTGACCCTGGCCTACACTGCAGCCAATAGGACAGGCCCCACCTACCTGCTGGACTTAATCCAGCACTATGTTCCTGCTCGATCACTTTGCGTTTCTACAGCTGGGTGACTCGCACTTCCCCCCCCTCCGTGTCAACGGCTCGCTCTTGTCCTGACTGCGGAGCTTTTCCACCCTAGCTCCTCAGTAGTGGTACGATTCACGAACTCCCCATTCCCCTACGTTCTACTCCAACACTGCCTGCGTTCTGTCATGGCCTGAAGACACACCTCTTCAGACTCTACCTTGACTGATATACTAATCTAGGACCTTTTTCTCATGGTAGCTACTTGTTCTCTGTTTGTTATAGTTTATAATAGTATCTAGAATAGAATTATAGTATAGCTGATTTAGAGTTTACTGTGAACTACATTCAATGTTCATTACTAGGGAAAGCTGCAACGGTATGTGAAGGATGTGCTTTGTCTTATCTGTTCTGTAGTTACTTCGATGACCTTTCTGTATGCACTTATTGTATGTCACTTTGGATAAAAGCGTCCGCTAAATGACTGTAATGTAATGTAATAATCCCCTATGTATAAGACTGACGATCATGCGCATATTCTACTTCTTACTTAAGTATAAACTGACAGAAACCTCACTGGAAAATAGTGGGATACCTGTAACTGTTATGTGACCTATTGTGGCCATCTGGTGGCACAAAGTAAAACTATGCTCACCAGATATAGTGCAAAGAATTAATCTCAGTGACCAGCAAGAGTATGGTCCTGCAGCCACTGCTTGCATGATGCATTTCCACTCACCTGTTGCTATGGAAGCGGCGCAGAGGGTCTGTCCGATGACAAGAGGACAACTGACAGCCGAAGTCACTCACGTCGAGCGCGCAATCTTCGCTGAGGTTCCCTCGCTGTGACAGCAAGGGAAACGGCTCTTCGGGGGCGAGGAACTTTTCATAAAGATCTTCAGACATTTTTACCGTCGATGTAACGTTAGACCTGAAACCAAACTTTGCACTCAGTGTGTAACAAGGTAACGTTACATTAGCGAACTTAGTATTCGCACAAACCCACCACCGTTAAGCGAAGATATTAACAACAACATAACAGCTAACGTTAACGTTGTTTGCCCTCTGTTAGCTAGTCAGCACGATGTAAGTCGACACAAACTGCATCGTAGCTCTAATTTACCGTCAGTTAATGTAATCTAACAGAACACTAATTAATCTAGCTAATTTAGCCCTACGGTGCACCTGACTAACATCTTAAACGTTAACAAAACGAATTGCTCATAGCCTTGCAATCCAAGATGGTTAAATAATTGGACTTGCTTGTGTCTAGATTATAAAACATCTAACGTTAGCTAATTTGTGTTAGTTAAGGTTAGCTAGCTAACGTTACCTATATGTAAAAGCAGCTAAGTTAGCTAGCTAATGTTAACCAAGTAAGGCAAAGCGATACTGACCAGATGTAATGTTATCACTAGCATAGAAAACCGAATGCGGCAGCAATTTAGCTACCGTTAGGCTAGCTAGATTAGTGCTAGCCAAATTAACATTAGTTAGCTAGCTAATTTGTGTTAGCTAAGGTTAATGCGGCAGCAATTTAGCTAACGTTGGCTACCTAGCTATATTAGTGCTAGCCAAATTAAATGACTGTGTAATGTAACTGTAACTGGCTGTTAACGGTATCGCCGCCAAACCGTACGTTGCTAACGTTATATAACTATATATAACCTCAAAGTCAGCAAGTCAACTCATGCAAATGTATACAGACCAGCTGCAAATAATACTAGAGTAACGTTAGCTAGTTAGCGCTGAGCTGTTATTTTATTAGCTAGCTAAATTATTTATCTAGCGAGAGACCATTCTATTGAATTTCTATTTGTGCTGTTAGCTAACTTGAGCCATTAGCATTAGCTACGTTTGTTTATTTTTAGCAAAGCTAACGTTAGCTAGCCTTCATCAGTCAGATTGGCTAACTTGAAATTTAGCAACTAATTTAGCTCACGATATTTTATCGTTGGCGAGCCATCAAACGACCTTTCTAAGCCAAACTCCTGTTACGTTGATAAAAGTAACGTTAAAGGGAGCACATGTAATCCCTTGTATTGGCTATAGCTAACGTTAGCTAAAGCAATCCGATGTAATCGAGCGTAAGATAACGTTTGAACAAAAGCCGGATTTTTTTTATTTTGGCAGCTAAATGTTAGCAAGTAGCTAAGTACCTAGCTAGTGTTGTACCTTCGTCAAGACCAATGAGATGTAGCTAACGTTAATTTAAGAAAACAACAACTTCGTAATCACTGAGTTTACAAACCTGATGATTTTTTCGCACGGGACAGGATTTCACTGCGCCTCCAATCCATTTGCCAAACACGTAGCCGAGCTAGCTAAGCCAAGCGGACAGCTAGGACTGAGCTGTTGCTAGTGTTACACTAACGTTAGCTATAGCTAGCCTTAGCCCAACAATGATGTCAAGAAACTGGTCACACGTCTGAGATTAGCTACAGCACCATCTAGTCTGGAGGATTATATCCTTTAAATCGTGTAAAGACTGATACATTGCAAATTTCAGGTATAACGTAAACTTCATATCATTAAAAACGCAACAAAACACCGAGCTAGTTTACATTCCTGATACACAATTCACATATGACGTAATGATATTTCAGGTTCAGTCCACCTGAAAGACTAATTTGCAGGGCCCACAGAAATATCACCACGTAAACACATTAAGTGGTCGGCTGCGATCGACGTAACATTAAACAAAAATGTAGCTAAATAACAACAAAATCATGTCCCGCACAGTTCATTCTGCAGTGAAATGACGTCACCTCTGAAATGACTTCACTCAGTGAATGATCTCACTTATTGAGTAATAACCCTGCTTGAAGGAAAACAAAACACAACATTGAAGACGGCGTTTTCTGGTGAGATCATCGAACAGTGAGCTGTTTGGCCGATCTGTCTTTACTCAAGTTTTAACAGAGATATAAATAGCCCAACGTCATTAAAGCTAGTCTACTGCTGATAGACAGAGCTGAGCTGAAAAATAAAAAACATCGAATCCGCTAGGTAATGCAAATATGTTGCCCTCCAGACCTATTGGCTTTTAGTCTGTCACACGGAATACCTCTCCTCTTGTTACAATTTAACTGAGCATATCACAGCCAGTGTAGTTTTTAGACATTTTAAACCGATATTAACCCATTACATTACATCCAAAGCGACGTACAATAAGACCCATACTCACAATTCACATTGTGTTTCATGCATCATCTTTGACATGTTTAACTTATTTCACTTAGTCTTGCAATTGCACTTTGATGCTTTGTTTTGAGAGCACATAGTTTTGAAACTTGAGGCTTTGTTTTCAAAGCACACATACCTTTATATATACTTACTGTTCAGTTGATATGCATATGCGATGGTGGGCAGAGCTTTCAAGTTGGACTGGATGTTACATTTGATTTCCACTGCACAAGCAAACTCAATATTTTATTTTGATGTTCAGATTGTGTCCTTTTATTGTATTTTCTCTTGTTTTTTTTATTTTTAATTTTATTGCCTTGTTTGCATGTGCCATTTGCTTGTGCCTATATCCCAGTTTGACTACTTAAATAAAAAACCCAAACACACATGCCTGGTCTTGTTCCTCCCTTTTCCCATTTTATAAAGAATAAAATTGTACACATTCTGACATAAACTCATAGAATCCATTATCCATGTTCAGTTTGTTCAGTGATTGCTAGTGGGGGGTTGTTTCCACCTGAGCACATCTGCACGTACAGTATGCTCTGTGGTCTTGGTGTCAGATACAGCGCCCTCGAAGTCCATCAGCACTGCAGGGGCTGCCATTACCCAGTACTGAAGACTTCTGATGGAGAGTGAATGTGGTCATTTCACTGAGATAACCCATTACCTCAGAAATCTGCATGTTTCACAGGCTAGCAGCACTGGCCATACATATATAAAATTATGACAAGATGCATCCAGATACACAAATGATTGCAATACACAAGTGCTCTAATTGCTAGTGACCAGAAGTGATGTATAAACATGAAGTAATAAAACATAAGCAAGTTTATTTTGCACTTTAATGACAGCTATGATAGCCTAACGGCCACACAAATGTTAAATTGTATGTCTTGGCATGCTAGAGGCCATGAAAACAGCTTGAGCATGAATTGTTGATTTTTCATTCACCCCAATGAAAAGACTATTTCAGTAGATTTTTATCCTATTGGGTTACCCACTCAATCCTAACCAGCAGTACATATATTTGTATGGTCTTTGCCGCATGTTATGCTAAAAATAGACTTTTCCCCAGCATGTTATGCTATTAACAATGACCCAATACAATTCAGTCTTTTGTGTCATTTGATAAAGAGTTCAGCATCGGTTTATAAATTAAAATGGATAATGAAGATCATTGTATTTCAGCCATCTCCTAAACAATGATGGCATTCCCTTTGCTTGTCTATGAAAAATGGGACTATGGACATAACTGAACATAGGTTCTGAATTAATATTTGAGTATCTATGTGCCTTCATATCCACAATTATTATGTTCTTTTTGATGACCACAGTCAGGACCCCAGTTTAACATCTTACCCCAACAATTTAGCCATGCAGAACCTTTGGAAATATTACTTTTCATTTGATTTGACAGGTGTGTCTGTCTTTAATTATTTTAGGAATCTTTTTACTATCATTATAATGTCCTACTCTATTTCCCACAATACCCTATTCCGATTTGTGCCTTTTTGTTGTTACACTTTGTATTCAGAAATGAAGCCAATGTTTAATAAACTTTAAGATGGTGCCTTTAATTACTACTGATTTAGATTTCACAATGCATCAATCAAGTGATACTTTGTTGAAGGCTTTTTTGAAATCCACTTCTATGAAAACATTTAAATTTTCCTATATGACAGTTTTTTTTTATTACCTGCCCCTAATGATAGATTCTGAAATCTTTGAGACACAGGTTACAATGCAAATATAGTTAGCTGCTATCTATATAGTTATATATAATTCGTAAATATAGTTAGCTGCAGACCACCATTCATACATTGAGCAGCAACAATTTCTCAGGCTCAAAAACCTTGAATGAAAAGCATTTCCCTCTCAAGGCTACTGGACTCCCACACAGCCGGCAATGTAAATTTCACTCCCCATACTTTTGAATCAAAATAAATCTATGAGTTAGTGTCTTTTCAACGTGCATTTCAACCTTGGGATAACAGTATGGTATATCGAAGAAAAATATGACCCCAGTCCGGGCCAGATGGACTGGGGAGTTTCTCCCACACAGTTGAGTGTTTCTTCAAGAAAAACAACCATGATCTTCAGAGTCTGATGCAATCAGGTTTATTGCATATGATTCAATAATGACATACAAAAAAACCCCAGGCTGGTCTGCGCAGACCAACACATATTCAATCTCAGCAATCGTAAAAAGCCCCCCCCCCTCATTTTGAATTACCAGGCCTTTTATCACGTCCTTATCTCTACTTACTTGGGGCGTTACTTTGCCTCTTCCCAGGGGCAGGTCCCATCCTCTGAAATCCTACACCAGGGGTCCCCATGCCCTTTTTCTTTTTCATGGTACAACATTTTAATTAAGCATTACATATGGCATTTATTTTTACTGTAGTTTGAAGATATGCTATGATTTAATTATATAGGAAATGGCCTGGCGATGGTTTGACCATTCTAGTTCAATAAGTGATCATTACAATGATTTACTAGGTTAAAACAATAAAAGTACAATAAAGTTACAGAAATGAATACACTCAGAAACCAAAAATGAACTAAATGCATATGACACATGTAATACAGAGACTATTGACTGTAGTTAATTTCCCCTTACATTTAACATGCAAAATATGGAACACAATATTAGTAAGCATTTACAATAGTTTGTGTGATACAAACAACAGCTGAGTTTCAGGTTATGAAACAAATAAATCTCTCTGGAATGTGTAGTGTAACTGTACAGTAGATAATTCTTACAGAATTCCATTACTAGCAACAAAGTTTTACAGTACAGCTCACCACATTTCCCCTTTAATCAATGTAATTTCAATACTTTTATGACAAATCTAGAAAGCACTGGTTACTTGACACAATTATCTCCTCTAAGTCGTACAAAACACTAGTTTTCTCCTTCACTGCCAGAATGCACTTAATGAGTTCCTTAGGAACTACAGCATATGTGAACAGTAAAGTGAGATTAAAGAGACCAACTGTGGACCACATCAAATTGCGGTTAATTTTAATCTACCACCTTTGAGAACCTTTGATATAATTTACTTGTTATGCAAACTTTTACCTGTTTATATCGATCTAACAGTGTTCACAAGATATGATATATAGTACTTGTGTTATGTTGTAGTTACTGTATTTACATACAGCCTATGGTGGCAATCAGTGATCAGTTTGTGAAAAGACCAATCAGGCAGTCGAGTCGACTACTGTGAGGACACAATGAATAGCTCTGTTGCCCTCACAGATATAAATGAATACTTATTGCTCCCCTCAATCTGACAAACTCAAGACAAACTGTAAGTGACCACTGTGTACGTGTGAATGCGTTATGAAATATAAGCCAACATTTTCTCTAATATGATCCTTGAATGTTCACATACACTCATTTTAAAACTATTTCCTCTCCATCCTTGAACATATCAGACAAAAAAAAAACCCAAGCTGGGCCTCCTGGCCTTCGAGAGGTCTGCAGCCAGAAGCACCAGACCCAAAGAAGTGTGTGTGTTCATTTTTCCTATGTGCTTGTTCATGTCCCTCTATTTTAAAGCAGAAAAGTTACATAACTGACTATAAGCAGGGAAATAAATGGCCTTTGCCAATAAAGTGGAGTGCAAAAGGACTATAATAGTTAATTTGTTTCAGATGGAACTGTATAACTTCTAGTTATAAAAAACTTTCAAAACACCAGTTGAAGGTCAAAATGACTAATCAAAGCAATCAACTTTTTTTCAAACACACAATATATGCAACATACACATAAAACTGTTTTTTATTGAAACCTCTGATCAATCCATGTACATGCAGTGAAGAAAACATTTAAACATTAATGTGATGCATTTACCACTGGGAGAAATGATCACTCAGAATCATTATGTAATGATTAAACTCAACCTTGCATTATAAGCATGAGTCCGCCCAAACCATGCCAGGAAAATGCACCCCGCATCATTGCAGAACCACCATAACCCTTCAATGATGGAACACAGTTGTGTTTCCATTCATTTTTGTTCACTACCTATATTGTACAGTAGGTGTCGTCAGCTATGATTCCAGCAAAATATTTATGTTGTTTTGAGATGGATATGAAATATGTTAGTAGCGACAGAAGTGCGAGTAGCACCCAAACACTTAGACAATATAGTTAGCTGCTAACAGAATATGATTAGATTCAATTAATATACATAGCATGAACCATACATTGTGATGTATCCTCACGCCACCTGTTTGTGGCTATAAGTGGCATGTATGGTCCTAGCCAGTACAGATGATCATGTATTTAACAAGAACACAATGGCTATGGTCTCTGTAGGTTTGATGACATAGACAATTGTTACCAAGTCTTCACATTGTCAAGTAGCACAAATACACCAAATGAGTTCAACTTTAACTATTGTATAACATATAGCTTTCCTTTTTGTATGCCATCCATTTTAAAATCAGTTTATGTCCTTGTGTGATTATTGCAGGATGTTTACTGTAATGTAATACTTGTTCAAAGTTACCACGTGGTTACAATCCCAGTTTCCCAGCCACTATTCAGCACTCTTATGATTCATTAGACTGGCAGTAAGAAAACGAGGTAATGGAGTTCTTTGTGACCACATGCTCCTGTCAGATCCATTAAGAAACAGCACTTGCATAGCATGGATCAGGTCAATTAAGAATAACACCAATTTCCCCTTTAGGTACCAGTCACAAAGGCACTGCATTACAATTCTGTAGGGGAAACAAATTAACATTCTCAATAAGCACAGTTATGGTTTCTTGTCAATTGATAAAGTTACAAATTCTGTTTAATCTTAGGAGTATTGAAAGATGTACATTTCTGTACATCTGCTATGCACTATACTGAAGATAGTATTCAGATTGATCATTCTAAATTGTTTTCCAGCTTCAATTTTATTATTTAAATATTACTGTTATTAATCAAAATAATATGTCTTCATAGTGTACTATCTGTACTCCAGTTTGTAATTAAAGTGCATCTCACATGAGAACATGATAGCACTGATAACGAAGGGGGATATGATTTTTTTTTTAGAACAATATTGCTTGCACCCATACATTGCATTTTGTTTTCTTACTGACTTCCATGTATAATTAAACTGGCATGTTTGAGGTTTTCCTTTTTAAATAATTATTAAAGCTTATACTGGCTTTTTGCACAGTAAAGAAACATGTACTATGATATGAAAACATATGGGGTGTGGTAAGCACAGTATTTTTTTAGGTCTTATAGGTTAATAAGTGATGGTGTACTCAAGGGTATAGCCTGCTCACTGACTATGTCACCACAATAGTTTGTAAACTATTATGGCAAAAACATTTTGTGCAGGGGGGGGGGGGGGGGGGGGGTGCTATTGTGTCAAGGACGTGTGACATACTTGTTAAACAAGCACTAAACCCTAATGTGGTCCAGGAAGTTGGTGACCCAGTTACCCAGACTCACTAGTATAATCAGGAAGGTTGTCAGAGCCTAGTTTAGAATCCTGTCTGAAAATGGGATTGAGACCATACGATCAATTCAAGATGACCCATATGTAGAATAGAGCAGCTCTGGTAATCTCCCGCACTGCTCCATGTGACTCTTTTAACTGCCTAACTACTTTTCTCATAATGGTATCCTGTCCTGTATGACATTTTAATATTATAAAGTCATCTTGAAAGTGGTATGATCGGCTTGATAAAGAGGCCATAACATTATTTATATCAGTGCGTTGCCCTGCCAGATTTTTATTTGTGTCATATGAACACCTGCTAAAAAAACTGCAGTTGAAATTATATGTTAGACGAACATGTACTCAGTGAAGTAGGGACTTTTGTCTACTTCAAACGCAAAATATGCTGCCACAAGTAATATAATTAGCCAAAAATTCACTTTACTGAGACAGAATTAAAATGTTACAACTTACTTGTTTTGTAACAGTTTCAGAAACCTGTCCAATGAGAACAGCTGCCAACGGTCACGTGACCTAGTTTATGTAACACTTTTTTTTTTACGTAGGATCTTTATTACAGAACGATGGTTTCATTACAGAGACGCGTGCGGGACCGAAGGGGACGAGCAAAGAAAATGCCACCGGTATCTGTTACTTCCGAACAAGGAACAATATATTTTTTAATAACATAGGCTAGTCATACCTGTGTAGGCTATAGATATGGGAACTAACAGTGTACAAGGTTTTGTCATGCTGGAGCTCGCTGCCGAAGCATTCCAAGCAAAAAACTTTCAGCTTGCCGCTGACATCTACGAATGCCAACTACAAAATTTCACCGACCGTGCTACCCAACGGGAACTGTTATTGAAGCGAGCCGATGCGTTGGCATTTGATGGAAAGCTCAGCGAGGCTTTCGAAATTTACCAGAGGGCTTCTAAAATCGAGAGGTTGCGACCTGCGCAGCTTGAAAATCTGACAGATTGTCTGACCAACAGCATCCAAAGAAAAGAAGGGATCGTCAGTCACAAGACCCGACAGGAGCAAGACACTGTAACATGCGGCGGATATGATGCTTTCACTTGCGGGATATGTTGTGGATTTCTGTGCGAGCCGGTAACATTGCCTTGTGGACATTGCTTCTGCAGAAAGTGCCTGGACAGGGAAAATGTGCCAGTTTGCTGTAAAGAATGCAAAGCCTGTTCAAAACTCAATGATGTGCAGAGTTACAGAGTCAACGTGGTCCTTAGCAACTTGTTGTCCAAGTGGTATCCCTCTCAACTGCTTGTAGTGGAACTGAGGCGTGAGGGGAATAGGTTATATGCAGAGAAAAAACTGGAGGCTGCTTTGGAAAAATACGACGCAGCTATACAAATAGGTAATTGAACCATTGTGGATGTTGTATTTTTTATTTGTTCACGTGATTGACTGTCTTTAGCCTATTGCCTTTATATCATATGTTAGGCTAATGTCTGTATTTTTTCTAGCTATTTGTCTATGTTTGCAATAGTGCCGTATTCTATTTATAAAATTGTTTATTTTATGGTGGTCTCTTGCTCTCTCAGCCGTTTGTGTTTAGTTAATCATGTCTGATAAGGTAGCCTCTCGGATCTAACCGGTTTCTTGTATAACACGGTCTATACATATCATAACATAGCCTACGAATGTGATGGTTTGCAGCAATGTTGTGCAATTCATTTGGTTAATGTTTTCAATGTGGTTTTATAACGAGAGACGTGAAACAACGTTCGCTATCTGTAGACAGTTGATAGAGGGAAGTTAAGTAAGATGTTAATGTAGGGCAGCGGAACAAACATTGCGTAACCTCTCGCTGCATTTTTGTTAATCGCCACTGAGCGCCTTTGATTGTGTAACCAACAATAACGCCATAATATGTAGGTCAGAGGTTCTAAAGGTTCAGTCAGACTCTGAAAATTCTGTTATAGCGTTGATAGGCTAAACGACGAGTGCGTTTGGTGAATGCGATCATGCACATTGTACACAATTGTATACAACCCAGCAAACAGTGGACGTCCCAGGGACGTCCCATTTTAGTCCCCTGAAAGTTGTGATGTGACGTTCCCTATGGATTTCCTAAAAACATTACTAGAACGTTATTAAAGTTCTAGGAATGTCTGTTAGGTCACAATATGACATTTAATTAGAATTTTTCGGGGACGTTCAAGCAACGTCCCTATCCGGTTATGATACGAAGTTGTGCTCATAACATTCACGGGACATTCAGGGACGTTCCTGCAACGTCTGTTGCTGGTTACAATATAACGTCATCTAATGAATGTCTGGGGGAGGTTACTAGAACGTCCCGGGAACGTTCTCTGTGACGTCCACGTAACGTTTAGAAAACCTACAAAAAGACGTCAAAGCGACGTCCTGATGACATTTCGAGACGTTTGGGAGACGACCTGGGGACCTAATTTTGTTAGCTGGGTGGTTCCTAATAAGGAATTAATTAGGACGGTCCAGCCCTGAAATAGGCTAATCTAGGGAAACGGATAAAACACGAATATACTTGTTGAAAACTGTAAGACTGTCAATTCTGGATGCAACAGTTTCATAACCACACTTTGACTTATTACGTAAAGCGTATGACACCCGGGTCGTAGCTTACCTAAACCATTCCAAAAGTTATTGCAGGAACTTTCTGGGTCACTGTTATGTGAGCAGGGCTTGAGGAATCTCTTTTAAACGGCACGCTCTCAACACCCTAGTGCAAAACATACTAAACTGTAGATTATTATTCTGAATAGTCCTAATAAAAAAAGTGTAAATTAAATATTTCGATTTTTTAAATGGCTAGAGAAACAAAGTGAAATAAAACAGTGAATGAAAAGATAGGTTAGGCTATATGAAATAACGTAATTTCAGTTATGACATGTTGTGGCTCATGGAAGGGGGCATCATTAATTCAAATGCACTGTGTTTTGGCAAGAAAGTTTTTTTAAAGAGAGGTTTTTTGTTTTTCTCTTTAAAGTGTTTTTTTAGGAATGAGGAATGACATTGTAATATACTCAATATCCTTATGCATAGTTGTTTAATCACAATGTAAAGACACCATATTTAGAAAGCCATGTAATTTGTATATTTAATACCATATTTATTTATTTTTATTTTTAGCTCCAAGGGACCATTTGCTGTTCAGAAACCGTTCACAGATAAACTCAACCCTGAAAAAATTTGAAGATGCATTGATTGATGCAGAGACAGCATGCAAGCTTCAGCCTCGTTGGTTAAAGGTGACCTTCATTGATTTGGCTCTTCTAAAATATGCAGAAGTATCTATTGTTATTTAATTAGCGTCTATGAATAGTAGGCTACCAAAAAATAATTCATGTTTTTATTTGTTTAACCCCTTTTAAATGAGAATTATAAGTGCAGCACGGATTTGACAGCCTTGTAATCAATCATGGCGGTGCCAATTCAGCTACACATACCACAATGTTTTGAAAACACATTTTACAGGGACATTTAAGGAAAGCTCAAGCTCTTCTTTCGCTGAAGAAGACAGAAGAAGCTTTAACAGAGTATCTGTTCTGCATTGCTCTGGAACCCCAGGGAAAACTGGCGAAGTCAGAAGCTCAAAAGGTAAAACATTCTTGTGCACATCTTTTAGTCTGTTATGAAAATAGCTATGTGTGTAATCATCCCGATATTCCCCCATCACTGGTGTGTGAACAGCATAGGAACCTTTTTCACATCCTTTCATCTTCTGTTAACTTGTATTAGTGACAATCTATAGCTTTCATTCAGTCTATGTCAAGTAAATTGATTCTCACTCTGAGTAGTGAAGTGCAGAATATGAGAGACTTTGAATGATATTTTGGTTGAAATTAATCTTTTATTTTAATTCTTCAAATTAGTAAGATCTGATATGATTGTGTTATTCCATTTGATCTGAACTCTGAACGTTAGCTTGTGTTACTTTATTCATTTGCGGGAAAAATAGTTTAAAAACACTTGCAATGTGAGCATAAAATTGCATAAAATACTTACTCAGACTGGCAAACTGGTTTGTTGTGGAATTTAACTCCCCATGCACATAGAGAAGCAGCTATGTCAGGTGATTCCTACAGGTATTTTAAATTGTATTGTGATTTATTTTTTAGCTGCTGAGTGATCTCTTCACTCTAGTTCCCGATGATGTCCAGGAGAGACTACCAGACTGCAGTAGTCTGCTTTCCTCAAGAGCCAGAATAAAGGGAAATGCAGTGACCTCTTTGAGTTCATTTGGCAGCACCAGCTCACTAAGTCTGTACAAGGTGAGGGATGTGCTCAGTACTGGTTTCTGTTTAACGGAGTATGTGAAACAGAGCAATACATTTCCCTTTTGCTGGATGACATGAAGAGAGAGGTGTGGTTTAAGTTATGCCACACTGTAGGACATGTAAATATGAATGAGCATAACAGACTCTGCTGTGGAAATGACCTTGTGTCTATTACCAAGGCCTGTTTTAATGATACACTCATCTGTTTTAATGATACACTCATATCTCTCTCTCTCTCTCTCTCTCTCTCTCTCTCTCTCTCTCTCCATTTCCTTCTTGCAACAAGAAGAAAGGCAAGACATCTCCAGATAATCTGAAGCCTCTGCCAGCTTCCAATCGCACAAAAGAAGCAGACAGCGTGAGAGCGAAGCTGGCCTGCTGTGAGGAGAATCGAGAGGACCGGGGCATCTCCTCACTCTATCACCCCACTGTTATAGACAGGTGCTACATTCTCAAACGCAAACACAGCGCCGAGGAAGACGTAGGAGAAGAGGAGGAGGAGGAAGAGGGAAAAGCAGGAGGCAGATTATGGCAGCGCAAACGCTCAAAGCCAGGTGAGCTCAAAGACCACCCGAGTAGCTCTGGTCAAGTGAACAATGGCGTGTTCTAATCCGTGATCGTTCTTAAAGATGGAAGACTGAAAGAGGGGACGGCCTCCTGGTCCACGGTGGTTGCTGACCTCATCGATGCGGCTGACCTGGAGTGCTCCTTATGTATGAGGTATGATGCCGGCATTTCCTGTAGACTGCTGTTCTTTAAAGACCAGTCCTCTTTCATTGGCTGTAGCGTGTGATTTTTTCAGACTCCTACTGTGAAAAGAAGGACAACTTTAAACCTCGGGCTGTTTAGTAACACAACCCCGGTGCGTGTGCCCACTTAACCAACTGCTTTATGGGAAGTGGAATATGTTAATAATTTTACTTTTTTTGGCAGATTTCACAATCTAGGGTAATTTGCAGAGCTTTAGACATGATTAAAGAAAAATTATTATGCACAACATATAGTATATAACAAATAAACCAAAATAATACATCCCATAATATCAGTGTCTCTAAAGCACTGAACAGTCTTTCTGCTTTTCATACTGAAAACTCTGCTCTAGTTATTCATGAATTTACAGTGCGCTTTTACGCTCTTTTTACCTCTTTATTCCAGAAGCCCAAAGTGCGGAGATAAATGTAACACTTTCTCTGTTGACATGTCTCAACCCCATCACAAGTCAGCCGCACGTGTAAAGTACAGTGTTTTGATTGTATTATGTTTTTAAGTACATTTTGCACGCTGGACATTTTAGCAACGGAGCAGGCAGGACATACAGAGGCGATCGCCATCAGCCGGAGCGGTGTTCTACTGGGAAACTAGCGGGAAAGATTCCGTTTACAGTCAGCTTTTTGGGCGTGTGTGACGGGAATATTCGTTCTGTCACAATATGACAATGCGTGCCCGTTTTTCTCTACTGTGCCATAGGCTTTTTTATGAACCGGTCACGACGCCATGCGGACACACCTTCTGTCTGAAATGCCTAGAGAGGTGCCTGGACCACAACTCAAAATGTCCTCTATGCAAGGAAGACCTCTCTAAGGTAGGGGAGGAGCTGGCCATTTGGCCCCTCGGTCAGATGTGACGTTTCTTTTTCATCTTGTATGACTTTTCCTAATCTGGTGGGATTGAATAGTAAACATGCAATTAGCATAATGCTCTTCTCAAAAGTCCTGTGCCAACTTTGTGTACAAATTGGGTCATTTTTCATATATTTAGGTCATATTTTGGGCCGAAAGGCGAATCAATTGGGAGACATTAAGAAGGCGACACACAAAGTGTCAAACTTTTTCTCATAGGAGAATGTCTCATAGGAGAGTGTAATAGAAGGGTTAATCACTCTTTACCTTTTCTCTCCCTTATGTCCACAGTATCTGGCCCAGAGACGATACTGTAAGACGTTTCTGATGGAGGACCTCATCGCCAAGTATCTACCAGACGAGCTTGTGGACAGACAGAAAGTTCACGAGGAGGAAATCGCTGAGCTGTCCAAGTAAGCTGTGAAGCCATTAGCAAAAAGCCTGATATGTGCGGACGTGAGCTGCACCCTATTAGAGCAGGCCCAGAGCAGGCCCAGATTCAACATAATCACAGTGTATTTCATCAAATGAACATCCTTTGCACTTTTGAACAACAAACCCAAGCGACTGTCTGTTTTTATTCCCCTATTTACTCTTTTGTATTTATTTCAGCGGACACAAAATGTAGTTGTGTATGTGTATTAAAAACAAGTGAAATAATTTTTTCACAGGTCAAGAAGACCTGGCACATTTTGTTTATTTTTAATCTAGGCTGTGGGCTCTTTTACTCACTAGCGTCCCTTAGAACCTTTTACCTGTACGCTAGCCTCTTGGCTCGTAATTGGGTTACTTCCCACAGATAGGACCACCTGTTCTTTAAACGAATGGCTTGTTGCGCTGTGTGAGACCTTTTCCCATGGCTGTGTCCTTTCTTCTTACAGCCTGAATAAGAACGTGCCTATATTTGTCTGCACCATGGCCTTCCCCACTGTGCCCTGCCCCCTCCACATCTTCGAGCCCTGCTACCGCCTCATGATTCGCCGGTGCATGGAGATCGGGACTAAGCAGTTTGGAATGTGCCTGAGCGATTCCGTTAAGGGGTAAGAAGCGCGGCCCAAAAACAGAGCCCTGCCGTGAAGCCGGTGGGAGGCTTTCTGGTGTTTGTGCTGATGTTTGCCCTCTTGTATCTCTGAGGTCAATTATCAGTGCTAACAGTGGGTTTGCTGCTAAAAAAAAGTCACCAGTGCTGTCAGCCAGACCTGGATCAAATCATTTAAAATACTTAGGATGGAAGGGAAATTCCTGCAGATTACTTAAAATTTTAAAAGAAGCATCCACGTTCATCAAAATACAGAAGAAAATTCTTATTTCTTCTGGATTTTGAGAATATGCATCGGTCTGGAGGAATATTTTATTATAAAATTTTTTGCCAGGATCTAAAGTTAAAGTACTTCACATATGTATTCTGTTGTCTGAATCTGCGGCCTTTTTTTTTGCTGCATTTCAGATTTGCGGATTACGGCTGCATCCTGGAGATCCGGAGCGTGGAGTTCTTTACGGACGGCCGTTCCGTCGTGAACACCGTTGGAAAGAGGAGATTCAGAGTCATCCAGCACAGCCAGAGAGATGGATACAACACTGCAGACATCGAATACCTCGAAGACAAGAAGGTATGATTAGTCGCTTTGATTCTGTCGCTGTCATGCTCCATTAGCTCCCTAGAACGACTGTTCTTTGGCATTTATTTCAGTTGACATTTAAAGGTACATATTTATTTACGAGGTAAATCATTTACACAGTCATTTTTGGTCAGGCTTTTATTTATTTGATGTGCATGTTATTTACGGCCTGTTATGAATCATGTAATTTTCAGTGAAGGGTGTGGTGTGAAGTAGGAACTAATGGGTATGATTGACAGGTGGAGGGAGAGCAGGAGGAGGAGCTACGGACGCTGCAGGACTCTGTGTATGATCAGGCCTTGATCTGGGTGAGCTCCCTCAAACCTGAGCAAAGGGAAAGGATTCTGGGTCACTTTGGACCCATGCCAGAGAAAGAGTCGGAACCACAGGTAGGCCGAGTGCTATTTCTGTCCGGAGTGTTCCTGTGCTGCAGATATATTTAGCCATATAGAAAGAGAAGTTTTAAAATAATTTTTTTACCTGCTTTTATCATCTTAAATGTAAGAGTACTCTTAGTTTTTTTGTTATTTATCTTTGGTACAAGAGGGCAACTTGTGCAGTGAAAGCAATTACTTTAGAAATTCTTGAACAAATTGAATTCCTTTCGGTGACTTACAAACCACAAGGTTAAACAAATAATTAGATTCATATGTCGAAAGTAAAGGAATAATGTTGAAAGGTTTGAGTGCTAGGGTCCTATCTGCAGGTGATACAGTTGTAAAAATAGAAATTTTAAAATGTTCATATCTTTACCTGTTGTATGTTGATAATTCCTGCTTAATAACTTAAAAATGTCGGGTGGAATGTTATAATCATAAGCTCTTGATTTCCTAAAGTGGAATTGTATCAGACCTGTTCCTTGGTGAATCAGTGGCCATTGTACGCCGCTGATGTCACACCGTAGCGGCAGACTTGTGGCTAACATTATCCGAATTAAAAATGAGCTGGGCCATGACGTCTTTATGTCAACCCCTCCTAGATGGGTCCTAATGGGCCGTGCTGGTGCTGGTGGCTGCTGGCGGTACTGCCTCTGGAGGGACGGGCCCAGCTCCCCTTCCTGGCCATGACCTCCCTCAAAGACCGCCTGGCCGGTATACGGCGGGTGCTCCTCTTCATGTCCAGAAACCGACCCCGGTGATGTGCTACAGTCGTCTTCCCCCCACGCCCATCTGTTCGACCCCTTCTTCTAGGAGGCCAAATTCCACATTGCCTTCTGTGCAGAAGTACCGCTGGAAGATGGATATTCACTGTTATCATTGACTGGAATTAAGACGAAAAAAAAAGAGCGACAGTTACGTCTCTGGATTTGATGCTCGTTTCTGACTGTGATTTGCAACCTACGTGCTTTAAAACGGGTGAGCTCAATGGACTAAAATGTTGCATATTTTTAGCAGACAAGCTACCTGGGAGTGACGTCAACATCAAGAGCTAGTTTAAATGTACTTTTGTTTCCTCGACCTGCACCCGGAAAACACTTCCCATCAACGTCATGACAACCGTCTGACTTTTCCCCTATGGGACTCCCAGGGTTTCATGGGTTTTGTTCAGTGTTATTTATGGTTTGTTCGTGTCACACTGTTTACATCACTTGGATCAATTATTAATCAAGTATTATTCAGGTGAAAGTATTCGTTTTTGAATGGCTTTGCTTTTGTCCATCTGTTACATGTTGTACTACCCTTGGCTCTTTGGCTAACGGTTTTTATAAATGATTATCGATTATATTATCTAATTAAAGTAAAAGACACGGAGCATCAAACGAGTTCCTGTAACCTTCCAGGGCTGGCCCCAACCTGCAGCTTACTTGTGTTAAGGAAACTAAAGTCAGTTTGAAGGACTAAAAAAAGACTCTGCGTTCAGAAAGGCTCCCTATATGTTTCATAGTGCACGATTTACGGGACTGGCCATTCTGATGGTTTCCGAATTCTCAATTGAGAACGGCAAGAATTAGCACATTCTACAAAATGGCCGATTCCCTACATAGGGCACTCTAAAGCGCATAGGGAGCCATTCCAAACACAGCCTCAGACGTATTGGGACTAATTGGCTTAACAGAAAATGTCTGTGGCGTCATTGTGAAACACGGAACCCAGACACAATATTGCCTTATTTTGTCTACTTGACCATTCATGTACAGGCTATGTAAGGGATAAGAAAGGGTGACATTGATAACGAAAGTTCAGCACACTCTGATGTCTTTCAGCGTGGTCTCTTTACTCACTATAAAAAGGGCATCGCTATGGGTTTTTGGGAAACCTTTCATTTCATGTTATTTTAACTTTATTTTTGTATTCTACGACCAACCGGAGTTTATGTGACTGAAAGAGTTGGGGGGGGGCTCACTCGCACTACAGGGGTTTTACTATAATTAGGGGGGCAAGATATAGAAATTATTTACCAACAATGACCACTATTTATCTGGCCATGTTAGCTGATACCAATATTACCCTGATGTTTTAAATCATAGCACAAATGCTACCTGCAACCAAGTTTCCACATTTATAGAAGAAATAGATGAGCACAGACATCAAACAACTCATGAAGGAAAACGTGTTACAAATTTAATTTTTATAACAAAATATTTTCAACCTTGCTTACTGTATTAGTGAGGAGTGTGTGCCTAGAGAGCTATTGAATCGCTATAGTCCACTTCTGAGTTTGCTGATAAAAATGCTAAATTTAAATAAATAATGAAGAGGGTCAGATGACTATGATTGTCAAGATTATGCAACTTACATCACCTCTCTAGCACAAAGTGCTCATTTTAATCATTTTAGTATTGGCCGATATGGATAAATACATTTTAAACTGTTATTGGCTGATACAAATGTGCCCCCAATATTTTTGTGAAACTAATCTAGGCCATATTCCTGCAAAATATTACATAAAATATGATTTATTTAAAATATTAAAAATTCCATACAACTGGATAAATATGATTAAATAACTTGTATGTATTAAAAAGGAAAAACATATACATATAGATATTAATGGTTCTGAGTGTTTAATCTGAATATTAATCCTGAAAATGGGGCTGTTCCACCCCTAATCAGAAATATAAATGCATATCATATCTACAGATTTGCCTGAAATGTAAATGTGAAGTCCAAAAGAACGCTACCATGTGCAGTAATTATTTGTTTCAGTACAAGAGGTTTATTTGTTCAGTATTGTTCATGTAGGCCTGGATCTAGATCCGCCTTTGCTTATGGTAACACATCTGCATCGTGTCTCTGACATAGCCTGAAGAGGGTTACCTGTGGCATACAAAAAAAAACACTGTTCACAGGCGTGTAAATGCTTCTAAAGGCTGGGCTGGCGCTGCAGTGGAATTGCAAAGCTATCCGTTTGAGTCCTGTGTCTATTCTGCTCTTGGTAATATACAGAAGGTTGGCATATTAGTCGAAATATTCCTTTATGGGTTTCTACATATGTGTTGAAAGAAGCAGACACTCATTTATTAAATTTTTTATTTTTTAAATTTCTCAACATGTAGTGCCTTATGTTTGACTACATTAAATGACACTTAGTACCATGCAATAATAATAATTCTTATAATAGAATTCAGCAGAATGTAGCTTTTTCTGTAGCTCTTAGAATCATTATGCTTATAATTTAAACAGAGTATCTGTTGAATATTCATGTTCCACTTCTGGAGACCTAAGACCTAATTTTACAATACAAAATTAGCATGACACAGGGATTTAACTTTTGGGAACCAAATACATTTTGACCAATTGGCTCAACAAATATATATTTTTTTACTATTGCTTGTTTCTGGCAAGAGTTGTGTGTTCGTCTTTATGCACATAAAGCAAATACACTGGATAAAGTTGACACTAATTACTTGTGAAGCTAAAACATAATTGTGTAGACAATAGACATATTGTAAAGTCAGTCTTTATGGCCATAGGAAATGGAACAGCTGCTGATGGCTCAGTTACTGGAGTTTTAAATGTCAGGAAGAAAAATGTAATTAAATAACGGGTGCATGAATTGTACTTTAATAAGGTGTATAACACGTCAACAGTAATAGCTTGTATTTGCTAATTGATGCTTTATTATGTGACTTTGCCATAGTCATGAAGCTGTTATGCATGTTTTATGATGGCCACATTATGAAAGATCTCAACAGAAAGTTACACCAAAGTGTGACCAAAATCATTCTTAGAGATTCAATTAGATATTTGTATTATTATTTCAGTTGTTTTATCAAATGGAGGTCTTACAAGTGATTACATGGTTAAGACAGTTCAACCACTTGGGAAATTAGCATAATGCTATAATAGTTAAATCAGTTACATCTTCCTGACTTTTATCAATCCAATACTTTGATTTGCACACTAATTATCAATGCGGACCTACCTCTGTCACATGTGCATTTAGTTAATCTGCTGAAATAAGCTAATGAAAGACAAAGATTTTGATTTGGGGTATTTGTATTTATAAAGTAACGACTAGTGAACATAAAATGTCTTTTGGTGGCTGTGTGATATTTGTAAAATTGCCTCTCAACTAAATCTGTGTTTACACAATTGAATGTATGTCGTAGACATAGCTGTCCTGTTTGATTGCGTATTAATTGATGACATTGTTATATATTGTACATATTCTGTTAAATAAAGTTTTGTTCATAATTTGTGTTACCCAGTGATTTTAGTTCTCTATATCTCTCTCTATCTCTCTCCCTCTCTCACACACACATACACACACAAACAAATTATTAATGAAAAGGTTTTTGAGGTCAGACGTTGGATGAAGAGGTCGTCATATCAACATAGTTGATTGGAGTCGGCCACATAAACTAAAATAGAGGGGCCTGTTTCTCAGTCTTGCGGGAGACAGGGGTGGAAGACTCCACAGTCAGAAAGACAGAGGGCACATTCATATTTGAGAATCAGTGTCGTTTATGCAAGCGCATTAATGTAGGTCAATGACAGGAGGAAGGAAAGGCAGCAGCCATTTTACAGCAGCCCGATGACCCACATACGCTGTCTTTGCCCCGCCTTTTTTTGGAGGACCCTTGGAGGACAGCCTGGGCCATTGTGGCCTCTCTTGGCTGAAGGAGCACATGCATGAGATGAAGGGGACAAGCTGAAGTCGAAGTCCCTCTGCCTCATGGAAAATTAAATGAGGCTTATGCAATGGAGGCAGATTTTTTTTTGTTTGGGTAACCTTGTAGAGGGATTTTTAAAATTATTTTCTTCCTTGAAGAGGGAATTTAGTGATAAGACTGAGGGAAAATTATAAATCTTGCATGAGTCTTATCTGAGGTGCTGCAGGATGAGTGAGTCAGAATTTGGAGAAGGTTCTTCCTATTAGACAATCTGGGAAAACAGGATGCTTGAAAATTGTGGATTAGTGGGTTTGTCAATAGATCATGAATTTTTAAAAACATTAATTTGACAGAGAGAGTAAAATGATGCAGAATACTGGAAATTATCAAAAGTACTCTCAGTTCAAATATTAATGACTCTTATCAACTTTGTTTTTGTCAAATAGCCAACAGTGCAAGTCTTGACCTATGGTAAAGACAGGAGACTATACTAGGTCTAATCAAAAGCCTTCCCTGCCTCTTTCCAAAATCAGATCAGTTACCACAGTCCCTGGGCCAGAATCCCTTCACATAACCCAAGTCAATTTATTATTTCCAAGTGGGGTTACGTAACCAAAAGGAGAAGGTCACTAGATGCAGTGGTTGCTATGGAAACCTGGCAGCTACACCTATCCCTGCTAATATCAAAACACGCATCGCTATGGACAGAAGTAGGCCAGAGCAGTGCATTGTGGGATCGAGTGTTACCTAACTCACCCAGAAAGGGCCGCTGGGAGGCGAAGCGTGCGGCGTGACGGAGCGTGACGCCGGTCCGCGCGGCTGTGGAGGACGGTGTGCGTAAGCAGTGCGTCTGCATGTCTGTGCTGGGCTCATGGAGACGCGGTACAGAGGCTTCCTCTCTGCGCACGCCTCCCCTCCCGCACCCCGCACTGCCCCCCAACCCTGCCCCCCCTCACTCTGTATCTTGTAGTCTTGCTGCTCCTGACACTGCTTCAGCGCTGTGGTTGTATAATCCATCGGCAGCTTGTCACAATGTCTAATCTTCCAGCCAGGGGGTAAAAATAGAGGCCTAATTTTATTTGTGGCGATGCAGTATTTGGGACTGAAGGCATGGGAGCTTTTTGCGGTCATCAGGGAAATAAAAATGAAATGTTTCGCTCAGTTTGAGCCGTTGGATGTTTTGTTTTATAAAGACAGAGCATATGTATTCATATTTACAATCGATGACACAACTGTGAATTAACATATCTATTGTGACAGATTTATAATAATACGGTATTCTAATGAGAGCTGATAATAAGGTATTCTAATCTATTCTAAACACATAGAGAATGAGCAACTCAACAATTGGGTGCCATTTCTCTTCAGCATTAGGCAAAGCTCGCAATGCATCATGCAAGCCCATTTTGGACCTCGTTTTACCAATATAAAATATGACCTCATCTAATTGGCATCTTTAGAGTTCTGACCATACCTAAGGCATTTTTATTTCCTGATAAATAGAACAAATACAGGTATATATATTTACAGCTCAGGTGTTTCCCCCTTTCTTTATTTTTGAAGTTTTTCTCCAAATTTGGAATGTCTGCTTGTATATGCTGGCAAATCTCATTATTGCTATGTCCTCCCATAAAGACTAGAATCTTGTCTTGCCCACTTTGACTTGTTTTCATCATACCCGCTGCATAGCAATGGGTCAAGAGGACTATTCTTCATGTAACAGTGACTCTATATCCACTTGTGAGATACCGGACTATTGGGCACGTTCACACAATGTAACAGTGTCTTAAGATGGATAAACCAGCAGCTCAGCTAGTCAGCAGCCCCCTTTGTACCTGATTCACGTGAGACGAGAGACCGAGAATAACCTGAGCCGACTAGACCAAGTACTCGCTTGTCATTCAGAAACTCTTCCCTTGGTGTAAAGAATGCGTTATCTTCAAGCTGCCGGGTGTAATCTTCACAAACAGCAGTGCTGCGAAAGCAGGCTTATCTGCTGGACTCACAACCGAGGTTACAAAACAATGGAGATTTTATGACTGAGTGCGTCAGCTAAGTCCCCTCCGACCCGCTGCTATTGTTCACTGAAAGCATTTACTACGTGCCTGGTCTGAGAAATAACTCCACTGAAAGGGAAAACGGCAGTCCATGGGGTGCTGCCTTCTTTCCGGGGGTATAGGTTTTAATAGTCACGGAAAACAATAAAACATTTGTTTTACATAGCTCAGTGCCAAAGACAGGAAACACAGTTGTGAAATTTGATGGCAGATGACCTCCCCTTATATAACGGTGACCCTGCACAGAGCCTGTTGATGTTTCATTTAATGGACTTTAATGCAGAGCAGCGTATGAGTAATGTGGTTGTGTAACCTGGAACATGTCATGGGAGATTAGTGACACAAAAGGAAGGTCAAGCCATCGCTTTTCATAGAGAGTAACTGTCTTTTTTGTTCCTGGTCCCTCGGTGAAGTGAGACCATATTTCATGTTCGTAAATAACTGGCCCTAAACTGTATTTTGCGTTTATAAGCTATTGTGACAAATACTTTAAATCAGGGAATCTCAACCTTTTCTGATCCAGGGAACCCCACCCAGGTTCAAAGGCGTCCAGGGGACACATATGATAAGAACATTTAAAGAAAATGGTTCAAAAAAAAGAACAGAACTTTGTGTATTTAGTCACATCCCAACAATCAAAATTAACACCAAAAGGATTTCTGTGGATCAAACCATAAAAACAACTGAATATATCAGAGCTACTACAAGGATGTGACCAGTACCTATTATTTACAATTGTGCCTAGTTATTGTAGATATACTGATCCCCTACACTTTGCAGGACAAGGGCCTTTTTGTCCCGCTGCTATGGACTGTCAGTCAGTCACCTAATGACAAAACCCAGGCTAAAGCAGCCATAGGGTCAACACTGATTGATCCATTAACTACACACTCATTTTTGATGCATGAACTCTATTACAGTGATGTCCAGTGAAATCCAGTAACCTTTATATTGATGTTTACAATTTTGTTTCCATTATGAAAGTTCAAATATGAGAATCAACATTTTGAAGTCACATAGCCTATATCAAGCTAATGTAAACTTAAATCAGTGCAATTGCAAATAAGTGGCAGTAGCCACATTGCATTGGATTGCCACATTGAACCTAACCTGGCTGTACTTGCATGTGTACTTGTGTGTGGTTCAATTGCCACAGCTACATTATGACACCGCAACCAGAACTGCAACCACCAACGCCCGGAAATTGCGTTCCATGAACTGATAAGAGAGGTATTAGTTGCATTTATATTCTTAAAACAAATCAGTCACAAAAATATCAGTAGTAATATTTCACACAAATATAAAATATAGGGAACATAATTAATACAAGTTAAATCTCCTTCTAAAGTTCCATAAAATGTTTCTGAACATTGATTTGTCATATTAGGTGTTATTGCACCCTCTATTGATAGACATTTGCCACTGCAGTTCACAAGATATTCATGAATGAATACCATCTTAAAGCTGCAGTAAGCAACTTTCTCAAAGGTTGCAACGGGGTGAAAGCATTTTGAAAATCATAACACCCATTGGCCCTGCCCACAGAGAAAGAGACATACTATTGCTAGCTAGCATGCAATATCCTGCCTTTTAAATAATGTCAGATAATGCTAGTCTGCTAGCTAACTAGCTTGCTTGCTCAGTCTACCCAAGGCAGTAGGAGATAGCGTGTTAACTAGCTAGTTCAGCTACCTCACTTTTATTTGTAGTTACATATAGTATTGTATGTTGCCAACTTAATAGACTGTTACCTGTAATAGTAGCTAAATTATGGTGGCACGCATTATCCATGTGGCGCCATCCATATGTGGCTAACTACCATGCTAGTTCAGCTTAGCCTGGCCTGAATTGAGCCAAATCATCACTGCTAATGTTGCTGTTGCTAGCGTATCACACCATGTCAGTGGTGGAACTAGTGACAGTGTTTTGTTAAGAGGTTTTAATAAATAATTTCCAATATTTGCATTTATTTCCCTCATTTTCAGGAATGTTAGCAAGTTTAGCAAACAATTTTAGCAAAACCATTTTAGATGAAAGAACCCAGTGGGCAAGAACCAGATACTGATCCTCATCACCAGAACTGCATTCCCAACACTGGCAGATTGAAGTTACAGTGCCCACCAGAATTATTGGCAACCTCACTTAATATGAGAAAAAAAGTGCAGGATTGCATTCTGTTAATTGTTTATCAAATGTCTCTATGCTCAGAAAAATTTGAAAATTATATATTCTAATTCTGAAACCATTGATCAGAGGGAAAACAAATCTTTAATAGGCCTACTACATAATTTTTATTTTGAAGATGTGTGTCACAATTATTGCCATTCCTGTATTTAGTACTTTGTGTACCATCTCTTTGCCAAGATAACAGCACTGAGTCTTCTCCTGTGATGTTTGATGAGGTTGGAGAACACACTGCAAAGGATTTGAGACCATTCCTGCAATCAGAATCTCTCCAGGTCCTGAAGAGTACTTGGTCCTCGCTTATGGATTCTCCTCTTCAGCTCACCCCACAGCTTTTCAATGGGGTTCAGGTCAGGGGACAAGGGAGTGCTTACATTTCTGCTATGATGACAGAAGAGGCTCATTTCATTTTCAGTGTGTTCTCTGATCTTCCCCATGTTGACGGATGACTAAGGTTTTGACCATAATTTGTGATAATACTTACTAAAGACTCAGGTGTGGTTAAAAAATGTACAACATGAATGGCCCTATACTTAAATTTGGTTTTGCTTGTATTTCTAGCATTGCCAATAATTGTTACGCTTTTTTTTAAATAGACTTTTTTGTGAAGAATTTTAGAATAAGTAATTCTTATAAGTAATAAGAATAATACATAATGATGATTTCTGTTATCATCATTATGTATTATTCTTATTATTTATATTCATACGTACTTTTAGAACAAATGCAATGATAATAGATTTGCAGAGTACAGTTAAGAAATAAACACACAAATAAATTTTGTGTAGCAAATAGTTTATAAAGAGTACAAAGTTTATTAAAATACAGTTTATTTCTCTGCCGCACACAGACTTTTGGATGCCATTTTTCAAATAGTCCTCATGTTTTCAGAAATATATATATAAAAAAATTCAAACATGTAAACTTTAAACACAACATCTTTTCAAGAAGCAATGAACCAAATACTAAGAAGAAAGGTGACTGGGTAATGCTTTTGTGTAAGATTTAGGACTGTAAAAGAACGGTCAGTGAGAATATGGCTTCAATTTGATTCCGAACTCCCATTTTTTTGTGCTTTTCTACCAGATTTTACAGCCTTTCTTAGAATTAAAAAATTTAATCTTATAAATGATGTCTCTCCATTGAAGTTTTTACTGAAAAAAAAGCTAGCTCTCTCTAATAATTTCCCAGGCTGTATATCAGATATTAAATTTAAAAGTGGGAACATTTCCACAAATCCTTACCCTATCTTTCCTTTTTATCCCAACAGATGTTTCTTCACCATGGGAACCTCTGCACTGTTCATATGAAACTGTGGAAAAAAACAACAAAAAAATAAAAAAAACTGAAAAACTTTATTTGTCCAGGTGAATGGGAGTGCTGCTTTTAAAACTAAGAGACAAAATAAAGCACATATTTTAAATGTTTTATCGTAATCTTATTTTAAAAATAATAATAATAATAATAATAATAATAGCATTATCATGATTAGAAGTATAAACCTTTATGGAGCACAAATTAAGTCTCAATCATTTTAATAGCAATTATAGTAATTCTCATTATAACACCATAGTTCTGTCTGGGACAAACTGCCATTGCATTCTCTAGAGACAGAAGGATGACAAAAGAGTGAAACGCATAGATTCCATTACTTGCATCTTTTTACTGCACATATTATATACAGGTAACAAATTTATTGTGTTTGCACTTTGGGTGGCAAAATACAAAAATAGAACACAGAACACATAAAAAGTACACAAAAAGTACATAAAAAGAATAATAAATACAAAGGGCCCTCCAGCAGAATCTTTCTTCCACGCAGCACTTTTTCCCTGAAAATCAAGATCAAGGCGATAAGTAAAGAAGGTCAGCATGCGTGCGCATGCAGAGAAGCGCATGTGGACACCTGCGCTGGAATAAAAACATCACCGTAGCCCTGCGTGACCTTGCGTGGCCCATCGCCTTTAATTCACCGTCTTTTTTTTCCAGACAAGGGGTTTACATTCCATCGCAAGCAGAAGCCTACGGGCGTTATCGAATAGAGGAAATATAAGACATTTAAAAAAAACTCTATATGTGCAAATGTGTTGATGTGCAGAGAGGAGCACATTGATCAGTCCCGAGTGGAAATTCACTGCACGATCTGGGGCATTTCTCTCCAGGCCTTGGCCTTCTTTTTGGCCAGGGCCAGCCAGGGGGGCTCGTCCTGGCCTGCCTGCACTGGGGGGGAGTGCGCCGTGACCCTCTTCCCTTCCTGCTCCGTGGCTGTGGGCTTGGATATCTCCAGGGAGCAGGACACTGTGGAAACAGTGCGGAGGAAGAGTCACTCAGTGCTTATTAGCTTGTAAGAAAATAAATGCACACCACAAAAATAATAATAATAATAATACACTTAATTAACAGTCAAAGTAAGGTAAAATATTAAATGTTAAAAAGACACCATACATAGAAAAGATATAAAATAAAATAAATATATATTTTTTAAAAGCGATAGACTGTATTGCCAGAATGAAAAATGTACAGTGGCGGCTGAAAGTATTCAGACCCCTTCACTTTTTGCACACTTTATTGTGTTGTAGATTTAATTTTAAATGGATACAATTGCCATTTTTTCCCATCAATCTACACTCAATAACCCATAATGACAAAGTGAAAACATGTTTTTATCAAATTTGCAAAAACTGAAATCTCTCATTTACATAAGTATTCATACCCTTTGCTTTAACGTATTTTTAAAGTATCATATTTAATATTTGGTCGCATATCCTTTGCAGGCTGTTACTTCCTGAAGTCTGTGACCCATCAACATCAAAAGAGTCTCGATATCTTATTTTCAGGTACTGTTACAAGCGATACTATAACCTCTCTGCATTTGAATTGATCTCTATGGAAATTGGGAGGTGAGACTAGATTCAGCTGCAAATTACGCAGGTACAGTATGGAACACATGACTGGCTAAATGGCTGTAAGTCATCAAGGGTGTAAGGTATTAAACGAGCCCCAAACCATCACTCTGCGGCCAGATATGGAGTAGATGTGGATGGATCACTGTAAGGGTTGTTTTTCCTGACTTTTTTCCCCATAGAGTTCTATAGGAAACTGAGTCAGTAGAAATAACCCTTGCAGTGATCCATCCACATCTACTCCATATCTGGCAACACAGTGATGGTTTGGGGCTCGTTCGATAGCTCAGACCCTTGATGACTTACAGCCATTTAGCCAACCATGTGTTCCATCCTGTACCAGTGTAATTTACAGTTGAATCTAGTCTCACCCCCCAATTCCCATAGAGATCAATTCAAATGCAGAGAGGTTATAGTATCGCTTGCAACAGTACCTAAAAATAAGATATCGAGAGTCTTTTTATGTTGATGGGTCACATACTTCAGGAAGTAACAGCATGCAAAGGATAAAAATACATTAAAGCAAAGGATATGCAAATTTTATGCAAAACTTTCTAAAAACATGTTTTCACTGTCATTATGGGTTATTGAATGTAGATTGATGGGCAAAAATGGCAATTTTATCAATTTCAAATTAAATCTACAACACAATAAAGTGTGCAAAAAGTGAAGGGGTCTGAATACTTTCAGGCGCCACTGTACATTTGTGTTGCAACAAACCGTGAATTAGAACAGTTACTGTGTATTTATGGTACAGTCCACAGGGGGGCACACTATTCATAGTTCATTGTGTGCACTACACCATAATTCTCAAGAGAACAACTAAGCCTATATTTTTGTAGGCAGTCAATCTCCAAAGAAACCAAGAAAATATGCATTCATGATTGAATAAATGCTCAGGTGTGTGTGGAAGGAGAAGATAATTTACCTGTAACAGGTGAGCTTGAAAGATTGACTTCATCCTGCGAACACAAGATTAATCACAACTCAATATGAGACCTCAGGGCTACCAATAACAACTCCACAAAAACCCACATTCAAAAATACACATGATACAGCTGTAATAGGGCCCTCGTGACTAGCATAGCAAAAGTGTAGTGCTGGTGAGTGGCCAGCAGGTGTCAGTCCTGTCACCATAAGGAATAAGGAAGCACTAACACTTATGTGAGCAGCTTCAGAAGAAGTCAATTTTATACAATGTGTGATAAAACTGGGCTTTGCATTGCATTACAGAATAATTCAGAAAAAGCCTCTGAGATAGCATTTGAAAAAATTGAATTAATTTTAAAAGACCCAACCCAACTTTACATCAGCCAACATCCAACCAAAATGGCCCCTTTCCCCTGTCACACACCTACTTTAACCCTACGGTAATTTCAATTACCAGCAGGTGTGTAATTGACTTTACTAACACATCACAGACTTTGATACATAGACAATTTGAGGTTTTAAGAAGGACCTCACAATTATAGCAAAAATATAACTGGTTGAAAACTGAAGATGTGTTCTTTAACAGACATAAAGACATTTTAATCATTATAACAAAAGGTTTTAGTGAAGATGGGGTCTTCATCTTCACACAATGGGATATTGTAAGATTCTATCCACTCCAAAAACATTGATTTCCAAATGTCCTACCTACTGTATAAACAGTGGCTTTGTAAAGTGATATTCATAAAGGAAGACATTTCATATCAAATTAGAGAAAATTAAGGTTGAGTTTCAGGAAGTTCTGATAGTAAACTATTCAGTTTCCATGTGAAATCAGAAAGCAAACATGGCAGAGACTGAAGTGGGTTGCAAGACACACATGAGAAAAATACCTTACTGTATATATCACACTTTCAATTGACATTTACACCTGTTAAATTAAGGATAGAAACTTACATGCACAGCAGGTTTGACATATGGCAAAAATGACTTATAAAGAATATTTATAATATTTATAAAGAATTATTTAACATATGTTAGGCCGTATTTTAATTAAGAATGGGTGACAGAAAACTCATTTGATATTTAAGTGGGTCGTGGGGATCGTTTCGGGAAGGCTTGTGCTACCTTCTCAAGGGGGCTTTTCCGGTCAGGGGAGGTCTCCTCCAGTGGGTTCTCCTGGAAGCTCTTCTGTTTCTGCTTGGCTACGGAGATCCAGCTGGGCGAGGTCACTTGCTCTCCAGGTCCCCTACTGAGAGCCGAATCTGAAATGTACAGGAGAAGCTGAAGAACTGTGATGCATGATGCAACCACTGAGCCTGAGGAGAAAGCAATTCCAATATGCAAGAGTATCTGAATATATATTCACACATTTTCCTTTACTATTTATGTATAGATAAAAAAAAATAAAAAAACACTTAAAAATACACACTGAATGTCCAATGGTTCCATCCACCCTCTATTTAACCCGCTTATTCCTGGTTAGGATCGCGGGGGGCTACAGCCTGTCCCAGAATGCATTGGGCGAGAGGCAGGAATACCCCCAGGACAGGTCGCCAATCCATTGCAGGGCCCACACACTATTCGCTCTCGCATTCATACCTACAGGCAATTTAGAGTCTTTGGAGGAAACCAGAGTACCCAGAGGAGGAAACCCTCCATGCAAACACGTGAAGAACATGCAAACTCCACGCAGAAAGGCCGCTGGCCGGGATTCAAACCCAGGACCTTCTTGCTCTGAGGCAACAGTGTTATCCACTGCACCACTCTGCCACCCAATGTATTACGATTTTAAGGGGGGGTTGTGTATAGATTGACAGCATCACATTCATGAGCGGAACGGTTTTGAATTTTTTATTTTGCAACTGTGTTGTAAGAAAACAAAATACGAGATTTGAAGCTCCCAAATAAAGGAGATATTTTAAATTATGCTGAATTCTGACATTGTTTAGGTTTCCAGTAGAATGCATTGATTGATATGTCAAGAGCAGAAAAATATACTGACGTTGGGAATACATTTCCAAGGAAAAAATGAGCTTGTTCTGGTCAGGTCATTCAATTTAACGGTGGCTGCTCAGCCAATTGAAGATGCAGGCACTTCCACATTTCAAGATCTTCTTGTGGAGGAGTGAGATAATACAGGCTGTTTAGACACCTATATATTTAAAACCTGAACTGGTGAACCAGAAGGTTGAAAACAAAATGCAAAACAAGTAATGGTATCATGAACCCACACTGTAAGTAATTATTTCTCAGAACATTGATCTTTCTTAACGTTTAGCAACTAGTCTGGGTTTTGAGATAACGCTGAACCCATGTTCACATCCTGCTGACCATGTGACTCAAACAGGCTCATACAAGGGTTTAATTATGTGCTATTACTCTGGAATGAGGTCAGTGGATTTACCGCTACCCACAGACGCATATAGACACAAACGCTTTGCTGACGAGAGAACATGTCTCTCTTGCTTTTAAAAGGAGCACAAAAAGACTGTACCTCTCAAAGGCACAAATGAAGAACGACTATTTTGTTACCTTTTACGAACAATTAAAAAATGAAGAAAGAATTATAATTTCTTCATCACAAACACGGTTTGGTTAGTTCGAAGTTAAGGACAAATGTTGATTGAATACAGGCCAAGCCGCCATCCCTTGTCACAAACACATATTAAGTCACAGAGGCCAATACCTGGTGTTTTCCTGAGCTTGGCAGTGCTGTCTTCCAGCAGGTCAGGTTTTTTCAGCAGGGCAGGCCTGGCGCTGGGGAGCCCAGACTGGGGGCGTCTCGATGGTTCCGCCGGCTCCGCTGGAAGCCCAGTCGCAGGGGGATCCCCGGATCCATCGCCACTGTAGCGGAGCAGGACCGGGGTCCTCCTCAGCTTGACTCCAAACGGGTTTTCGGCGCTGCCCGCATCCTGAGCAGGGGGCTGTCTGACAGGGGATACGGGCGCCGCGCTCTGGGGCGGGTCAGGAGAGGCCGCTGGCTCCGCCTTCCCAGGAAGGCTCGGCGTCTCCGGGGGTGTCTGCTCAAAGGCCTCAGGCTTGATAGGCGAGGTGCAAGGGGGCTCTTTGGGGGTGCCTCCCGACGAGAGAGACCTCTGCCAGGCGGGCGCAATGGTGAACCTGACTTTGCTGGGCTCAGGAACGTCCGGCACATTCCCAGGATCCTCTTCAACGTTTGAGCCACTGCTGAGTTCCTCTGCGTCTCCCGCTACACTGATGTCAGCGGTAGGGGAAGGCTTGTCCACAGGTGTGCTGGGTTCCTCGCTGCTGGGGGAGAAGGCTGGGGACTGCTCCGAGTCTGCCTCTGGAGGCTGGGGTGGGGAGGCATCGTCTTTGACCTCTGCAGAAAACCGCTCAATGGTGAACTCTGACCTTTCCATGCTTCCTGTATGTGAATAAGAACCAGTGTCTGACTGGGCCCAGGCATCTTCTTCTCCAGAGTCCTGGTCTGGTTCCACCTCCTTAGTCTCCTCTGGGTGTTCAGGCTCATGGATCTCTGGAGCCACTGCCACATCTTCCTTATCATCCTCTTCTTCCTCCTCCTCAGTCTCTGCTAGGGCTTTTTGCTGAGGAGCATCTGGAGTTATCTCTACTCCCACTTCTATTCCTTCTATCTCTTCTTTGACCTCCTCCACCTCCTCCTCATCATCCTCCTCCTTTTGCTGCATTACCACCTCCTCCACATCCTCCTGCTGCTGCATTACCACCGTCTCCGTTACCACCTCATACTCCTCTATTGCCTCTTTGTCCTCCTCCATTACTGCCTGTTCCTCCTCCACCTCATCTACTACTGCCTCCTCCATTACTGCCTCTTCTTCCTCTACCTCCTCTACGTCTGCCTTCAGCTCCTCCTCCTCCATAACTTCCTCTTGTTCCATCACCTCCTCCGCTTTCCCCTGTTCTTCCGTTTCCTCTCCACCTCCAGCAGGAAGGTCCGGCTCTTTTTCAAGGAGATCTTCAGCGGGGCTCACCACTTCATCCTCCTCACCCTCACCCTCGTCTGATTCCACATGCCTCTCTTCCTCAACCAGCTGTTCATCACACGCATCGAGGTCGCAGCGCGTGTCAATGCTGGGAGGAATATCTCCCTCCTCTTCTTCATCTTCTTCCTGGTTTAAAGCAGGTGAGGAGGACGGCCTGTCTGTCAGATGGTCCAGCGGGCCGTCGGTATGTGAGTGTCCGCCCAGGTCCTCACTGATCTGCAGGTCCCTGGTGTCGGGCTTCAGCACAAACGCAGAGGTCAAAGGGCACTCCAGCGAGCTCAGCACCTCCTGCAGCAGGCCGGGCTCCTCAGCCGAGACCTCCCCCTCAGAGTCGAGCGCCATGTCCGTGTGGTGTCCACCAGGGGGCGCCTGAGACCCCGGGGATCCCTGGAGATCCAGGGCGAGGTCCACAGCTGGGAGCGACTTCTCCCCGTCCAATTCAGTCTCGGATGAGGAAGAGGACACATCCTCATCCTCAGCCTCGGCCGGCTCATCTGGAGCTGCTGGCTCCTCCTCCATCGTCTCCGAAGCGGATTGGACGCTGAGGGAAACTTCAGCCTCATTTTCCTGCTGGTCAGCACCGTCGACACAAGCGTCTGTCTCACTCATCACCACATCTGTAAGACAATCATCCACACCCATTACAAAGCTGCCATTTTAACATCGTCACAAGCCTGAACAAAAACAGCAGAGTTCCCTTTTATTCTTTCACCTGATAAAGATCCAGTCGCATATTTATTCATGCACATTTACACATTGAGTTACTCAAAACATAACATTCCATCCTCAGTTGCACTCTACAATAAAAGGCGTGGAAGGGGGGGGGGGGGAAACATAATCCTAAACACGACTCCATGTGGAATTATTGTAAATAAAGCTGCAGCCAAAATCCAGTACCTTTATTTTCCTCCTCTGCAGACGGCTCCATTATGACTGCACTCGGGGGTTCTTCTGTTACTCTGAGAGGCACTCTCCCGCTCAAAATCTTCACCTTGCTGCTTTCAAACATCTCCCTCTGAAACAAAACATTACCCGCTGTTCAAACTATTAACCTGTATCACAGCTTAACACCAAACCGTAATATTTATTTGCCTTTTGCCAATAGAATACGGAAGCCCTCTCGGGTGTAACTTCTATCGGTGTAATATGTTTTAAATTACAGGAGCTGTCCCTGAGGTCCAGTAATTTAAAATACACAGAGAAACGTAGCATAAATGCAAATAAAGGTGTGGGTCAGTGGGGACTGTGAAGCACAAATATGAAGACGAGCTAATTGGCCCCTGCATTGAGGATGGAGGCCAGAGGACACTGTGTTGAGGTCGGGGAGATGTGTGACCGGCCTCTGTGGTGTGGTTAGTTTTTGAGGGCCTCTGTCCCAGAGATTGGAGAATGCTTTTGGTAGGGGGAAGATGGGGGGGGGCGGTACTTACGCTGGCAGGCTTCCGCTTGGCGCAGGCCCTTTGCTTGACGGCGATGCGATGGCGGGCGGCTGAGTTGTTGAGGCAGCCGGCGAGGTTGGCGGGCTCGCTGAAGTCCAGCGGGAGGGAGACCAGCGGGCTGGCCGGTCTGGATGAGGCCTCCAGGGACATCTACGCGGACAGAGAGCCAGACTCACCGGACAGCACATGGCCATTTCACCATAGAATATCCAGCTTCAACCAAACACTGCTACACTCCCATGACAGTCAAACAATGCTTCACTTTAAATGCTTCACTTTAATACGGATATAGAAATGCCATGTGCAACACCCTTGGGATAAGTTCTTTGTATTGTGACCTATGCAGAATTCTGAATTAAAGTTATGATATAAAAATGTGAACAGTGACTTGGCATTTTGTTGAATCTTTGTATCTATTAATTTATTGGTCTATTTCATTCAACTGGCAGTGATTAAAGAAAACTAAAAATACGCGCAAAAAATGCACTGAAACTTATTTTCAGGTTACGTGAATTCAAACATTTTGTTCCACAGACTCATCAAAGTGAGTTTTATTAATTATGAACTTACAGCCAATTAGGAATATGTCATTCTTACAGAATGTAAAGATCTCCAAGAATTTATTTAAAATAAATAAATAAGCAAGAAAAGTGGTTTGTTGGACATGCAAAGAATTCATAAAAAAAAGTCTTAAAAGGACCGTCTACTCGATTAGGCATTGAAAAAGACAACATACTAAAAATATTTTCAGAGGAATCCATTGTCAAAACATGTTTTATCTTTTTATGGCAGCTTAACGTAAATGTTTTGCCCAGTCCAGATATGTGAACGACATTGGGCAAGGCAGTGACACAGCTTTTTTTTCCCCCCACGAGAATGACCCTTAATGCCTTTTATCCTACAAGAATCCTCTTAACGTTGATCTGGGAAATGTTTCAACGACTCACTGACACATAAATTCTTTGAATTGTTTTCCTTCTTTTCCAATTGTGACGAAGGAAAAAACAAGTCACGGAAGACCCCCTCAGCTGGACAAACAGAACTTTAAGGGCAGCGTCATTGTGACCTTTTACCAACCGCTAGCGCCGTCTAAAAATACCCCGTCTTTGAAGTCTTTGTGCTACATCCTTGTATTTTTCGCTTTGTCCACGTTGACATTAGTTGCACAAATAAGGCACACAGCTTCTTGTTTATTACCATCTCCACAGACACGTCCTGGTTTTTCACTGTAAACAGAATGGGAACTAAAAAAACATACTGTATGTACCTCGCATAGTCAGATGTTTATCTTGCCAAAGAATGTTTAATAAATGTTTACCCTATCAAAATTGTTCAATCCTGGTATAGACACCATATTTGTTATATTTTTGGTATACCCCAACAGGCTGAGGATGAAATAAACACTTAAATACACAGATGTTAGCATTAGCATTATCAGGAAAGACAGGAGGAGGGATTTGGAGTGATCTTAATGAGGCGGGTCCAACTGAACCATCCTCTGTGTTCCTGCAGGGGCCAGGTTCAGCTTGGCAGGCAGCTCGCCTCATCGAGGTGTAAATACGCCAAATTTCTAGTGAAGAGTCACACTGCAGAAAATACCACTGGACATCCTCCCTGAAACTCCCACAGTCGGCACAAGACAATGGCGCCTTCAGAAATCCGTCATGGTGCAGAGCTGTAAAGACTTAGCTGAAGTAACTGTCTTTGACTAAAAAAAGTTGGAAATAATGCTGCCTTTTTATCGTGTGCAAAACACACTCTGTCTCGTTACAGCTGGGGTTCAGCCAGAGGGGAGCTGCCTGGCAAATACAGGAGAAATCCAGCTGACCCCAATTTTGAGCAGTGTGTGCGTGTGTGTGTGTGCGTGTGTGTCTGTGTCTGAATCTTTGTCCATGTGTCTATATGTGATGACTGCATGGTGGCGTTTCCTTTCTCTAGAGTGCCTCCTGGACGCCAGCAGCTGGTACCTATAATCCCACAGGGACCCGTCGCTTCGCCCTCTCAACTCCCAAAGGCTTCCGCACCAAAACAACAAAAGAACCACGGCTTATGCCTAAGACACTCAATTAGAGCCCAGTGCCGGCTCTCTGAGTTACAGACCATCAGTTATCTCTCCTCTGCCTGTAAGCATTCAGCTAACAATATGAGTGGCTTTTTAGAGGTATCCCAGAAGAATCCTCTTTTCGCATCTTGTAATTCTTAAGGATTTAATCATGCCTCGTGGCATTTCTCTCTGCCAGCAGTCACCCAAGAGCGTAATCGAACCACAAATTTGTCTAAGCGGTGCTAAATTAGATAATGTCACTTACATGCAAGGGGAAATTCACAGGGGTAAAAAAAAAGAAGCCAGCACAGGCTTGCACATGCTCACAGATAAGAGGCTTCAATCTGTTTTTTTTCCACCCTTGCTGTTGATGAGTTAGCCATGATACAAAAGAAAGCAAAGCAAAATGGCTGCCACTCTCGTTCCTAATTTCTCTTGTGACAAGCTGCATTAGTACATTAGTAGATCCTGAGGCCTAGTGAGACCGTAACATTGGAAGAGCGTTTACTATGAATTACCAAGCATTTGTGAATGTGCCCTGCCAGGGCTGCTTACTTGCCACATGCCACATCAAAGTAAACACTTTCCCTAGGGTCCATTTTTAAGGACTCACCTGAAATTTCCCTGTGATATAATCCCCCACGCTGTCTTTATACCCACTCACCTAACACAAAACACAGTATATATACTGTATATTAGTGCCATTTTGTAAACTACACAGTAAGAAGAGGAGACAGGAATAAGACCTCATGACATTTAAAGGTTAGTTTAATGACAGACTATCGCTTCAGCAGGTTTGCTCCTTGTAGCACCGAGCGCCACGGAAGACGTTATATACAGGTGAGCACAGGTATCAGTTTGTGTTTGTGTGTGCATTGTGTGCTTCCAGGCTCTGACACGCAAAGCGTCCTGAAATGCGTGGTGATGTGTGGTGTGTGTGTGTCTGTGGTTCAGTAATGAAGGCCCAGAAAGCCTCTTGTCTTGAGTAAATCGGCAGCAATCTTGGGCCATATTCAGTCATCTTTAATCTCCTTACAGAGCCTGGGGTGGGTGTGTCAGCTATAAAACACAGTTGTACTACATGATCTTCCCTATATATCACTGGTGAATCATTTGGTTGAATTCTGTACACTAGACTAGAGCCCACCACCCCCCCCCACCACACACACACTCTCCATTTTCTTATAAATTACTACAGGCATGTCACAGTCATACCCAAATGAGTGAGACGGAACAGCTTGCAAATGTCAACGTTTCACAAGCTTTTAGGTGAACCATTAGAATGGAGTGTGGCAGAAGCCTTAAAACCAATAAAAAAAACGGGAAAGTATCACTCGCAGACTATCGATTAAAATTCTAACAGTCATTCATCACAAGAGGAAGCGCAGGACGGACGTGCACACCGTTCGTTTTGTCACACAATGGAATGCAACTGTAGCCTGTGGTCCAAAAGGCCCCCAGGGTGGCGTTATCTGGGGACACGCCTCTCTGCGTGAGCACAGTTACTCAGGGGGGCGGGGAATCGCTTAACCTGCTCATCCTCGCTGTCCGATCCCTCCAGGCTCAGCGAGCTCGTTCTCTGGACCAGGTTAGAAGACAGGGCAAGGTGTGTGGGGGGGGGGGGGGGGGGGGGGGGGATTTCACAGGAACAGAGGAGATCAGAGAAATCAGAATAATGTGAATGAGGTTTGTACTCAAACTTTTAGTGTGCTGCTGAGCTAACCTGGCCAAACATCAAAACTGAAGAAAAACTTTGCATTTTCAGCTCTAAGGTACACTAACGCCTGCTACATTAGCAGTGTGTCGAGGCAGGGAAGGGCTTTACTGTTTGGGAGTGAATGTAATGTGGAGTAGATATTTCCACTGTAGGGGGGTGCACGTGGTATGACCTGTGCTACATTTCTTTTCTCGCCCACTCTCTTCACCTAAGTGCTCATATCACACATCCATGGCAAACAAAATGCGACACTAGCTGGTCTTTAAATGACACCTATCGTAGCTGTCATGGAGTGTCCTTGTTACCTGCGAGTCAGGCATGATCATTTCCCTACCTTTAATACAATTTAAACGGCCGGTGCCTCAGGTCTGTAGTTTACATACTTTTCATGTCATTACAGCATGGCAGTGTACACTGGCTCAAGTACTCCTCTGGCTTAAGTTTAACCAGTCCTGCTTGTACAGGTCCCACCTCTTTCAAATCCCCCCCCCCCCCCCCAAGTGCTCTATAAACTGGAACCCCCTCTTTCTAACAGTTCGTCTGTAGCCAAACAAAAAAAACCACCATGGAGGTTTTGCTCCTAGTCACTAAATCATCAAATTTGTGCTGAGAACCTCAGACCTTAAGTGGCAATGTCAACCCATGGACACTGGGTCCACCCCACCAGCTTTAACCAGGAGACTGTTGACATATTCCTACCTTGGCACCAGGCAGGCAACATGTATACAAGCCCCCCCTTTCATGTGCGGACGCTATGCTGTCTTCAAGTCTAATATGCGAGTCCCTCACTACCTCACTATCTCCCTTTTTTTGCAGGATGCAACTGCTTGGCCGCCAACATCTTCTTCCTGCAGGGGCTGAAATTGGTTGGAAACCACAATTTAAAAGTGGAGGCCAGCCAGTTGGGCCTTTAGACAATGAACCTTGCTGTCTAGTTGCTCAAAGAAGCAATGCGATGGCGGAATAATTCTTCACATGCGAGACATAAAATCCCTGTGCAAACTCGCGCACTGAAATAGCCACATATTTTTAACCCCTAAGCACTGTAGGGCAACTTTCCCAGAGACTGTCTGTAATACTGCCAAGACACTGATACAAAGTCTCAACAGCGCAACAGTGCCAACAGCACCAGGATACCTCCAAACAGTAAAAAGCACAACAGGGATAGAATGGCACACCAAAAGTCAAATTAACCTAAGGCTGCTTGTTCATTTTAACACTGGTAGTTAGCAAAGGAATCTGTTCATATAAGTCCTAACACTTGCTTTTATTATTTCTATTCTGCTGTTGAGAGCATGGAAAGCCAGCCCACTGGCTAGTTAGCATGGTGGTCTGTTGTCCTTTACACAAGGAATAAATTGGAGAAAAACAATCCCTCTCGGTCCAATAAAATGCCAATAAAACTATTAGGCCTTGTTTATGGGCAAAGCAGGCTTCCTTTCCTACTTTTGTGCTGGCTGGGGACCCACAATCACCTAACCCAAAACACATAAAATCCACATGATAAACCACTGCTCCCAACAGTCACGCAGTAAACCGCTATTAGCATTAGCGTAATCAGGCCAGAGCAGCAGCTCCCCAGAACATCAAGCACCACGCAAGCTATAAGGCATAATAACACTGCGAGAGGTGGGGTAGATACGAGATTCACCCTGTTGAGAATGTGTGTAAGGTGAGGGTGCACATATGCGTCGACGACTTGGTGTGCGTATGCGTGAGTGTGCGGGTGTATGTGTATGTTGAGGCGGGTGGGTCAATGGGAGGGTGCAGGGTGGTTGGGTGTATGTTTGTGTGGGCAGTGGGTCAGAGGATAGTGTAGGGTGCTGTGCTCGGTGTGTGTGTGGGCACTGGTCAGGGGGTCAACGGGACAGTGTCGGGTGTTTGGTTATGTTTGTATGCATGAGGGGAGGCTAGTGTAGCATTGCTGGGTGTTTGTTTGTGCTTGGGGGAGGCAGTGGGATGGTGCTGGGAGGAGGGGGTAGGATGGTGCTAAGGGGAGGGGGTGGGATGGTGCTAAGGGGAGGGGGTGGGACGTGTTGGGGGGAGGGGGGTAGGATGTTGTTGGGGGGGACGGTGTTGACAGAGAGGCCCTACCTCGTGAGAGGAGCCTGTCAGGACGGTGTGCAGGGTGGATATTTCGGGGGGGCTGCAGGGAAGGCCGTCGTCCTCAGAGACGGTCCCGCCGTCCTCCCCCTTCTTCACGCAGATGAGGGACGGTGGGGAGCCCATCCTGATGGCCTGCTTCAGCTGCAGCTGCAGGGGGACATCACCGCTTCAGTGGGGACCTCACACAGACACCTCAACAGGTGGTCCTACCCTACAGGCCACATCGTCAACTCCATTCAGCTACACTACTCGGGTACAGTGTGTGTGTGTGTGTGTGTGTGTGTTGCTACATGCTGTAGCCTAGTATATTTATTTTTCAGTGTTCCTGCATGAAAGAGTTCAATCTGTTCAGTTATATTACCCCTACATTCCAGTCTTCTCCTGCATGTCTCATACACAAGTATGTACCCTTGTATATTGCAGATGTTATGGAGAGAGCAGCTATGATTACACATAGAAATAAATAAAAAAAACAAGCTGGTTAAGGACACGACCGAGAGTTAAGGAAATACCAAACGTGCTGTAACCTGAGCACAGACGAACTCTGCGCTCTGATGCAAGCTTCGTGGAAACGTACAAAATAGACCTTCCTTAGCAGAGCGAGGCGAGCCAACTCGATAAACTCCGGAAAGCTCTGCGGCTGCGATCCTGCTCCCAAAGAGGGGGTCGGCCTGCCGAAACATTCCCCTCCTCAAATGAACGCCGAGTGTGCTCTGACAACAGAACCCACGGCACCTCTCCCAGCCAGTAAACCGGGACTCTTATTAGCGTCTCCCTTATTTTCGTGTTATTCTTGGGGCGGCGCGAACATGTATTTGCAGGACGGGTCAGATCGTCGGTATGCTGTGGTGAACCTACCTCAGATGGGACCTGGCCTGCTGTAGCCCTGAGTCATTTTGGCAGCCCCTCCCTGTTTCAGCACAGGATCTTGCTACTGGCTCCTACTTCAGTGGGCGGGGCCAACAGACACAGGCTGTGGTAGAATCGGTGTCCTTGGACTTACACGTGAGCTGCTTGTTTTCACACAGAGTGCGCGCTACCAGGGCGGGTAGTGCACATCATCTCATTCTTGCCGCCGCGTAAACACGGGCCCTGAGCTCTTGTTGCAAATCCCCGTGGCGCGGGTCGAATCCCCTCCCCCCTCCCATAGCGCAGGGAATGTTACCTGCAGAGACTTCACCTTCCCGGGAATGTTGTCCTGGGAGGACGCGAGGCCGTCGTCGTTGGGCTCCGATGATTGCGAATCGGAGACGAAGACGCTGTCGTGAGACATGGCCTTGCTTCCCATGTTAATCTTTGAACTTTGAAGGAAAAAGCGAAAGGAAATCTCATAAATATTGAAAAGAATTTTCCAATCTCAAGAGCTTAAGTTGACTACATCAGTCTTATTATCTTACCCTGAGTGTGGCTTTTACGATATGATATGTGGCTTTGAATGAATCCTCAGACACACTCTGAGTCAGTGCCCAGTTTCCAAAGAAAAAGTCAGAAAAGTGAATCACAATCAGCGATGAGGCAGTATGCCTCATGAGTGCAAATTCACTTAGATCTACCATATGAAAATAGTCCAAAAAGCAGTTGGTTTATTATAAAGGCGAGGAAGGCATGAGTATGAAAAAGTATGAGGAAGGCAGAAATTTTATTCCCTGAAGTATATCTCCCATTAGGAGAAAAATGTGCCTTTAACAAGCACAACGGAGGCCTTCAGTGGCGGTAACTGAATCGTTGTTTTTTACTCCGTATTCTGAGGGGGGTTTCTACGGCTCGCGTGTTGAAAACCAAATAAATTCCTCAGCCCTAAAATTTCCACACCACTTCAGCGATCAGTTTGATTGGCATACCCACCCTGACTTACATTTTATTAATGTAAAAGTCCCTTTGAATGCCACCAGTGGAGACTGAACCATATCACAAGTATCAGAAGTGTGTGACTATTGGAATTCTCTACCGGATGCAACGAGTCCTTTGATTTGATCAGAGCTTTTAAACAAGTCGCAAAGCATTTGGCCAGAGACAACCGCTCTCTTCATGTCACTGCAAACACGGTCTTACCCAGAATCCTGGTCTGCATCTGATTGGGTGGCCGTGGCCTCGGCACCGTTTGACATTGTCGCTGGATTGGCTGGATTTCAGAAGGCTCTCCCCAGTTGGGGCGGGGGCCTCTTTTCTCTTCTTCTTCACAAAAAAGTTCTTGAATGTCTGAAATTTGGACTTCTTCTTTCCTGAAATACAAAACGTTTATTAATCAGCATGCCTAGATTTTGATGCCACTGAATCCAGGGCTATTTTCATAGGTCATATAAGTAGAAAAAAAATGATCACATCATTAATTTACGATCACAATTTTTTTCAATGCCATGCACATTCACAATTAGGCTCATAATAGTCTATACTTGCTAACACACTCGGCTAATCCTAATGTCGGCCAGGCACTAATGACTGGGACAAAAGATTCAGACAGGTTCAGCCGATCAATGAGCTACATACCGTTCTCATGCTTTTGAAGCACAGTAACACATCTACCCCCAAACTCATTCAACTGTAAGAGCTGATTTCATTATACGGAAACAGAACTCCACCCATTATACTGCAGAGCTGTAATGGAAAACAGCAAGAGGGCCTTATCTTAAACTGGCCGGCCAGACCTGTGTTTGAAATGTAGAAATTTACTCTTGGAACTACCACTGAAAATGCCAGACCCTGACAGAAGATCACACAGTTCTTCGCAGAACTGATCTCTTGAGGAATTTCGCATTAAAAAGCATGCTCACATTTCATCCTGCAAAAACTAACCTCCCCCGCACACCTCAAACCCATGTGACCAGCAGAGGCCCAGGGCTGGCACAACATCAACTATGTCCATGACAAAGAGTTGGATCCTGAAACAACCCCCCATCTCACCCCCCGCCCCCCCCCCCCCCCCCCCCCCCCGCTTTGTATTCTCACCCACCTGAGCAATAAAAACCATGAAATCCTCCTCTGTCATTACAGCCACTTTAACTGCTCCCTCATGCGGTCTAAGAAGGAGAGTAATATACCTTCTGAGCAGTAATAAACCCCAGATTGTATTAATGAGAAGGGTGCTAAAATACTCCCCGCGATTTCATTACCATTAGCACTCTTGTGGAAAACTCAACACTCCACTTTGCGGCTCTATGTACTTTCCCCTCCGTAAATACATGTCACCTGGAACCTTTAATCACTATATTTATTTTCACTGTGCCCTAAAAGGCGTCGCGCAGCATAATGGCTTGCAGAATCATATCTGCTGATACAAGGCGGTGCTTCCTGTAACGTGTTGTTCCTCCCAAAAGTTTACATTCAGGGGAGAAGAAAGGCCAGTTCTGACAGAAAAGGTCAAGCGCAGACCTTTTGTCAAAAAAAGCACACCACCTTTATTATGTGCTTCCTAGACCCCAGAAGAGACCGGCGGAGACCATATTTATATATAAATCCAGACAATCCCTCTCTATGTCCTGAAAAACACTCAAGATACAATTACAGACAAGGTTTGGCAACATCTGACTTTTAAAAAAAAAATGAGGGCAGTCAGAAAGGCTGAGGAAACCACCTCCAGGGCAAAAAAAAAAAAAGAAAGAAAATTAAAACGCAGCCAAGGAGGGCGACCGCAGCGTGCAGTCCACATGAAAAGACGGATTTGGACGGCAGAACGAAACCGCGCGCTGTCCTTTCTCTGGCATCCAGGCGGCTACCGTGGTTTTGGCGGCAGAGGGGCCACGGGGTTCCGGGGCCCCCGCTTCGGGAAGGTCCCCGGATCCGGCCGTGGCGCGAGCGGCCCGCTCGACGGGAAAGCCCCGCAGAGACAATGGGCCACCTCTGCTTCCACTTAATCACCAGATAGATTAAGGAGAAAACCGTTTAGGGCTCGTTCTATGAGAGCCTCCACTGTCAGGGAGATTAACCAGGGGCCGGGCCTCTTTAGTGGGAGCGCCATTCAAGCGGTTTAATTCAGTTTCTTTGCATAGCAGAGGCCATTCTTTAAGATCACTCGTGTAATTACATAATTCATCCAGCTCTACAGTAATAAGTGGCCACTGGTGCAGGCCACAGGCACACTCGAGACTAAGCATTAGACCTGAGACGGGTGTCGGATGTCTTCCTCCAGTTTCCGTTTGTATGCAGAATCTACTTCTCATGTTGCTCTTTACAATTTCTGCTCTACTGAGTATCACCTGATTGAGTGAATGATATGTAGAGACAGCAGCTGAGCTGGATCAGACCCCACTCACACAGACAGGTGAGCAAATAAAGTGAAGCAGTAGTGCAGACCGCTGGCATGAAGAGGGCTTTCTGGTCACATTTGAGGGGTCACAAAGCCGGTGGCAAATCCCGTCAGTGCCACACTTGATAAGGGCTGGCAACACCCTTATAAAAATGTTTTTTATTATAAAATACATTTTTTTTAAATAAGGGCGGGCCACGAGGACAATAGGGTACATGCACCGTCAGCCAGGATACAGTGAATTCTCCACCATCGACAAATAATTTATTTTATGGACCTCGATCTCCCGTTATGACTTAAATCCAATAGAGGCGATTATCTGTCCTGTAAGTGTGACACATCCTGAAGGAAATGGCTAATCCAGTTGCCATTTCCTCTCCAGCGACTGGGCATGTCTGACCTTGCTGTAGACGCCTTCCCCACTCCACCCAGCGCAGAGGTAGTAGGCAGAGCCAGACAGAGGTGAGCTTGTTTTTACTCATTTCACTTCTTCACACACTAGCCTCGCCTTTTTGTCCCAAGAGACGCGTGTGCTACGTAGCGCTGAACATGTCAGAATTATTCTAAGCATTCTTTTATGTGAAAATAACATCCACTAAAGTACAGCCACATAAATATGTGTAGACAGCTTCATCACTCAATGCACAATGAAAGCATCAACCAAAGTAAAGTACTATAGTCCATGGGTATTACATAAATCCACAGGAGAATATAATGCTGTGCAGCTGACAGCATAAAGCCTGACTGAAGGGTTATGTATTCATTAGAAAATAAGGAAGGCAAAACAGAAATAGCCTCTCTCTCCCAAGTTTTGATTTGCATTCCAAATTTAGGTTAAGCAAAGAGCATAATTTAAACTCCACAAATTGTCTAGTGCAGGGTTTAATGACAAAAGAAAAACACAGGGTAACTGCTGGTAGATCTACATTAAAATCATTTATACTTGGATTAAATATTTTCCTTCCTTTTGAATTTTCAGACACTAGCTGAATTTCTCACAGAGGACTGAATTTCAAACACCCAAGTTTCAAGCTTTATTGAAACACGACACTAACGTTAAATATGAAGTAGACCACTCATCATCTTTCAAAGCACAGCCTTACATGTCCTTTGGATATACTACGCAGAAGAGAAGCCTTAGAGCATTTACCTGGACACTCCTCCGGGGGTTTCCGCCGTCTCCTGATTGGCCGTCACATCTGGAGGTCCCGAGGCCATGCTGCTGTCACTGCCGGAGACAGAGAGGCGTCAGTTACCTTCAAACAGTGAGCTGAGCGGAACCTCCGTTAGACCAGGTCCCCCCATTCAAACAGTGAGCTGAGAGGAACCTCCGTTAGACCAGGTCCCCCCTTTCAAACAGTGAGCTGAGCATAACCTCCGTTAGACCAGGTCCCCCCATTCAAACAGTGAGCTGAGCATAACCTCCGTTAGACCAGGTCCCCCCATTCAAACAGTGAGCTGAGCGGAACCTCCGTTAGACCAGGTCCCCCATTCAAACAGTGAGCTGAGCGGAACCTCCGTTAGACCAGGTCCCCCCATTCAAACAGTGAGCTGAGCGGAACCTCCGTTAGACCAGGTCCCCCCATTCAAACAGTGAGCTGAGCGGAACCTCCGTTAGACCAGGTCCCCCATTCAAACAGTGAGCTGAGCGGAACCTCCGTTAGACCAGGTCCCCCCCATTCAAACAGTGAGCTGAGCGGAACCTCCGTTAGACCAGGTCCCCCCATTCAAACAGTGAGCTGAGCGGAACCTCCGTTAGACCAGGTCCCCCCATTCAAACAGTGAGCTGAGCGGAACCTCCGTTAGACCAGGTCCCCCCATTCAAACAGTGAGTTGAGCGGAACCTCCGTAGACCAGGTCCCCCATTCAAACAGTGAGCTGAGCGGAACCTCCGTTAGACCAGGTCCCCCCCATTCAAACAGTGAGCTGAGCGGAACCTCCGTTAGACCAGGTCCCCCCCATTCAAACAGTGAGTTGAGCGGAACCTCCGGTTAGACCAGGTCCCCCATTCAAAACAGTGAGCTGAGCGGGAACCTCCGTTAGACCAGGTCCCCCCATTCAAACAGTGAGCTGAGCGGAACCTCCGTTAGACCAGTCCCCCATTCAAACAGTGAGCTGAGCATAACCTCCGTTAGACCAGGTCCCCCATTCAACAGCGAGCTGAGCGGAACCTCCGTTAGACCAGGTCCCCCATTCAAACAGTGAGCTGAGCGGAACCGCCGTTAGACCAGGTCCCCATTCAAACAGTGAGCTGAGCGGAACCTTCCGTTAGACCAGGTCCCCCAATTCAAACAGTGAGCTGAGCGGAACCTCCGTTAGACCAGGTCCCCCCCTTACAAGCCGTGGTTTTATTCCCCCGCCCCCCTCCCAGTTTCGTGTGAGTCTGAGAGGGATTCCCTCCCTCTTCTTCATCCTCTTCCTCCCCCTATGAAAACACAGTAAGTGCTGCTGTAACACCCCCCAGGCAAATCCCATCTGATAATTCTAAGTCTACAGTGTGTGGTTTGTGGCAAAGTATATCGCAGTTACGTAAATGGGACCCGGTCGGGTAAATTGCTAACATTGCAACAGTAAATCTGTATCCGCCTTGACCACTTCTCACGACCAGCCCCAGATGACTAAGAGCCTACATAATTGCAACACAAGCTAGAGGTTAAATGGTCAACTATACAGCTGCTATCTGTAGAGAACCAGCCAGGGATCCATACTTTAGGCAATAATGCACAGATACATACTGCTGCTGCTACATCATATAACACAAGCAAAATTACCAGAGCACATACCAGAAAAGTATCAGTTTTAATCTTGCCGTCAATTGTAAGTTTCAAGAAAGACATTTCAGGCCACTGGGGGAAAAAGAAGAATTGGA